>ONZH01001912.1:0-308549 GCA_900303285.1 Rhinella marina
TATAACAGCAGTCTGGATGTGTAGTCTGGAGCTTCCCCTATAACAGCTGACTGGATGTGTAGTCTGGAGCTTTCCCTATAACAGCAGTCTGGATATGTAGTCTGGAGCGTCCCCTATAAAAGCAGTCGGTGTAGTCTGGAGCTTCCCCTATAACAGCAGTCTGGATATGTAGTCTGGAGCACCCCCTATAAAAGCAGTCTGGATTTGTAGTCTATAGAGCCTCCTATAACAGTAGTCTGAATGTGTAGTCTGGAGCGCCCCCTATAATAGAAATCTGTATGCGTAGTCTTGAACGCCCCCTTTAAAAGCAGTCTGTATGTGTAGTCTTGAGCGCCCCCTATAACAGCAGTCTGGATGTGTAGTCTATAGAACCCCTATAACAGCAGTCTGAATGTGTAGTCTGGAGTGCCCCCTATAACAGTAGTCTGGATGTGTAGTCAGCAGTGACCCTATAACAGCAGTCTGGATGTGTAGTCTGGAGCGCCCCCTATAACAGCAGACTGGATGTGTAGTCTGGAGCTTCCCCTATATCAGCAGTCTGGATGTGTAGTCTGGAGCTTCCCTATAACAGCAGTCTGGATGTGTAGTCTGGAGCGCCCCCTATAACAGCAGTCTGGATGTGTAGTCTATAGAGCCCCCTATAATAGCAGTCTGGATGTGTAGTCTAGAGCAGCCCATATAACAGCAGTCTGGATGTGTAGTTTGGAGCACCCCCTATAACATCAGTCTGGATGTGTAGTCTAGGGCGCCCCCTATAACAGCAGTCTGCATGTGTAGTCTGCAGCGCCCCCTATAACAGCTGTCTGGATGTGCAGTCTGGAGCTCCACCTATAACAGCAGTCTGGATGTGTAGTCTATAGAGCCCCCTATAACAGCAGTCTGCATGTGTAGTCTGCAGCGCCCCCTATAACAGCTGTCTGGATGTGCAGTCTGGAGCTCCACCTATATCAGCAGTCTGGATGAGTAGTCTGGAGTGCCCCCTATAACAGCAGTCTTAATGTTTTGTCTGGAGCGCCTCTTATAACACTAGTGTGAATGTGTAGTCTGGAGCGCCCCCTATAACAGCAGTCTGGATGTGTAGTATGGAGCGCTCCTATAAAAGCAGTCTAAATGTGCAGTCTGGAGCGCCCCCTATAATAGCAGTCTGGATGTGTAGTCTGGAGCGCCCCCTATAACAGCAGTCTGGATGTATAGTCTGGAGCGCCCCCTATAACAGCAGTCTGGATGTGTAGTCTGGAGCGCCCCCTATAACAGCAGTCTGGATGTGTAGTCTTCAGCGCCCCCTATAACAGCAGTCTGATGTGTAGTCTGAAGCTTCACCTATAACAGCAGTCTGGATGTGTAGTCTAGGGCGCCCCCTATATCAGAAGTCTGGATGTGTAGTCTGGAGCGCCCCCTGTAACAGCAGTCTGGATGTGTAGTCTGGAGCGCCCCCTATAACAGCAGTCTGGATGTGTAGTCTAGGGGCGCCCCCTTTAACAGCAGTCTGGAAGTGTAGTCTGGAGTGCCCCCTATAACAGCTGTCTGGATGTGCAGTCTGGAGCTCCACCTATAACAGCAGTCTGGATGTGTAGTCTGGAGCTTCCCTTATAAGAGCAATATGGATGTGTAGTCTGGAGCGCCCACTATAACAGCAGTCTTAGGCTCCATTCACACGTCCTGTTTTTCTTTCCTGATTTGATCCTGATTTTTTCAGGACCCTTTGAAATGAATGGATCCAGATCAAGATCAGGATCGAATCAGGAAAGAAAAACAGGACGTGTGAATGGATACTTAATGTGTAGTCTGGAGCGCCCCCTATAACAGGAGTCTGAATGTGTAGTCTGGAGCGCCCCCTATAACAGCAGTCTGGATGTGTAGTCTGGAGCGCTCTTATAACAGCAGTCTAAATGTGATGTCTGGAGCACCCCCTATAACAGCAGTCTGGATGTGTAGTCTTGAGCGTTCCCTATAACAGCATACTGGATGTGTAGTCTGGAGTGCCTTCTATAACAGCAGTCTGGATATGTAGTCTGGAGTGCCCCCTATAACAGCAGTCTGGATGTGTAGTCTGGAACGCCCCCTATATCAGCAGTCTGGATGTGTAGTCTGGAGCGCCCCCTATAACAGGAGTCTGAATGTGTAGTCTGGAGCGCCCCCTATAACAGCAGTCTGGATGTGTAGTCTGGAGCGCTCTTATAACAGCAGTCTAAATGTGATGTCTGGAGCACCCCCTATAACAGCAGTCTGGATGTGTAGTCCAGAGCACCCCTTATAACAGCAGTCTGGATGTGTACAGTCATAGCCAAAAGTTTTGAGAATGATACAAATATTAATTTTTACAAAGTCTACTGCTTCAGTTTTTATAATGGCAATTTGCATATACTCCAGAATGTTATAAAGAGTGATCAGCTTAACAGCAATTACTTGCAAAGTCAATATTTGCCTAGAAAATGAACTTTATCCCCCAAAACACATTTTAACATCATTGCAGCCCTGCCTTAAAAGGACCAGCTAACATCGTTTCACTGATTGCTCCATTAACACAGGTGTGGGTGTTGATGAGGACAGGGCTGGAGATCAATCTGTCATGATTAAGTAAGAATGACACCACTGGACACTTTAAAAGGAGGCTGGTGCTTGGCATCATTGTTTCTCTTCTGTTAACCATGGTTATCTCTAAAGAAACACGTGCAGTCATCATTGCACTGCACAAAAATGGCCTAACAGGGAAGAGTATCGCAGCTAGAAAGATTGCACCTCAGTCAACAATCTATCGCATCATCAAGAACTTCAAGGAGAGAGGTTCCATTGTTGCCAAAAAGGCTCCAGGGCGCCCAAGAAAGACCAGCAAGCGCCAGGACCGTCTCTTTAAAGTGTTTCAGCTGCGGGATCGGGCTACCAGCAGTGCAGAGCTTGCTCAGGAATGGCAGCAGGCAGGTGTGAGTGCATCTGCACGCACTGTGAGGCGGAGACTCTTGGAGCAAGGTCTGGTCTCAAGGAGGGCAGCAAAGAAGCCACTTCTCTCCAGAAAAAACATCAGGGACAGACTGATATTCTGCAAAAGGTACAGGGAGTGGACTGCTGAGGACTGGGGTAAAGTCATTTTCTCTGATGAATCCCCTTTTCGATTGTTTGGGACATCTGGAAAACAGCTTATTCGGAGAAGACGAGGTGAGCGCTACCACCAGTCTTGTCTCATGCCAACTGTAAAGCATCCTGAAACCATTCATGTGTGGGGTTGCTTCTCAGCCAAAGGAATTGGCTCTCTCACAGTCTTGCCTAAAAACACAGCCATGAATAAAGAATGGTACCAGAATGTCCTCGGAGAGCAACTTCTCCCAACCGTCCAAGAGCAGTTTGGCGATCAACAATGCCTTTTCCAGCATGATGGAGCACCTTGCCATAAAGCAAAGGTGATAACTAAATGGCTCAGGGAACAAAACATAGAGATTTTGGGTCCATGGCCTGGAAACTCCCCAGATCTTAATCCCATTGAGAACTTGTGGTCAATCATCAAGAGACGGGTGGACAAACAAAAACCTACAAATTCTGACACAATGCAAGCATTGATTGTGCAAGAATGGACTGCTATCAGTCAGGATTTGGTCCAGAAGTTGATTGAGAGCATGCCAGGGAGAATTGCAGAGGTCCTGAAGAAGAAGGGTCAACACTGCAAATATTGACTTGCTGCATTAACTCATTCTGTCAATATAAGCTTTTGTTACTCATAATATGATTGCAATTATATTTCTGTATGTGATAAAAACATCTGACAAACACACATAAAAACCAGAGGGCAGCAGATCATGTGAAAATAGAAGATTTGTGCCATTCTCAAAACTTTTGGCCATGACTGTAGTCTGGAGTGCCCCATATAACCAGGGCTGGCGTTAGTGGGGGGCAAACTGGGCAATTGCCCAGGGTCCCGATCCTCTAAGGGGCCCACCTGCTTCAGTCCCGATCGCAGATGTGTTGAACAGTCGGGAGTGGGGAATTTCCCAGATTAGGAGTCCCTGCCCTGACTCCATATATGGATGTGTCCATATATGGAGTTAGTGATACCAACGTGTAAGGGGGTGTTTCCAAGCATGGTCACTATGCTTGGGGACACCCTATGTATAAATAAATCTAATTCTGACTCCATTTTTAAACTGTTTCTGTGGGACTGTGAACTCACAACCTTCTATGGTAGAGGCAGGAACCTTAGCCACTGGGCTATAGAGCTCAGTGTTAAGTAGGGAGTGGAAAAACCTCATAGAAGTTTCTCTTCTATACCATAGAAACATCTGAGGTTTTTAATACAAGAGAAACCTCTATGAGGTTTTTCAAAACTGACTTAGTATTGAGCTATATAGCCCGGTGGTTAAGGTTCTTGTCTTTAGTATAGACGGTTGTGAGTTCAAATCCCCACAGAAACATTTTAAACATAGAGGCCAAATAAAACTTAAATACATAGGGTTTCCCCCGACAATGAAATGTTTGATTTTATTGCGAAAAAAAATTTGCGCAAAACATAAAATATGATCAAATAACACCCGTATTAACCCACACCAACCTTTTTAACTTGTGTAACCAGTATTTTTTGTTGGGAAAGGTGGCAACCCTAGCAGCACCCGTTCATTAGGACTCACTTCGTAAAATATTATCGCGATATTTTGACCCTCATAACTTTTTTATAGTTATTTCTATGGAGATGTCTGGGGGCTCATTTTTTGCGGGGCGATCTGTCAATTTTGACAGTACCATTTTGGGGTGTGTATGACGATCACTTTTTAGTGGACCACAACTTACAATCATCAGTAAATTGCTCTATTAGGGCCCGTTCACAGTTGTGTGAACGGGTCCGCACCTATTCCGCAAATTTGCGGAATTTGGGACGGGCCCGTTCACCTCTTTGGGCGGCACGCCCTATACGGACACATATAGGCATTTTTAATGGGGCCACCCGGCGTGTGTTCAGAGAGCTGCGGAACACACGCCGGGCGGCACCCATATTTTTGCGGGTCCGCAGAAATGCAGACCCGCAAAAATAAGGTCGTCTGAACGTGGCCTTTTTAGTCTGTATAGAAATCACTATATCACAGTTCAGTGCTGCCATCTAGTGGCCTGAACTGGGATATACCAACAATGAGCCTGGAAGCCTAGTACAGGCTGCAGCTTATTTATAGAACAGGGTGCTTTCCCCAATCTCCGCTGGGGGAAAGTGCGCCTGAAGAGGAATCCCGCGCTTCCGGTTTTTAACACTCTCAGATGCCGTAAGTGAGGGGAACTCATTGCTGTTAAGGGAGGGGGCATGTGGTGTATTCTGGGGTCATGAGGGTGAAGAACTGTGAAGAATATTTGGGGCCCCACTTTTGATTTTGCCCAGGGCCACGTTTTGTCTAAAACCGGCCCTGCCTATAACAGCAGTCTGGATGTGTAGTCTGGAGCGCCCCCTATAACAGCAGTCTGGATGTGTAGTCTGGAGCGCCCCCTATAACAGCAGTCTGGATGTGTAGTCTATAGAGCCCCCTATATTAGCAGTCTGGATGTGTAGTCTGGAGCGCCCCCTATAACAGCAGTCTGGATGTGTAGTCTGGAGCGCTCCCTATAACAGCAGTCTGGATGTGTAGTCTGGAGCGCCCCCTATAACAGCAGTCTGGATGTGTAGTCTGGAGCGCCCCCTATAAAAGCTGTCTGGATGTGTAGTCTGGAGCTCCACCTATAACAGCAGTCTGGATGTGTAGTCTGGAGCGCCCCCTATAACAGCAGTCTGGATGTGTAGTCTGGAGCGCCCCCTATAAAAGCTGTCTGGATGTGTAGTCTGGAGCTCCACCTATAACAGCAGTCTGGATGTGTAGTCTGGAGCGCCCCCTATAACAGTAGTCTGGATGTGTAGTCTGGAGTGCCCCCTATAACAGCAGTCTGAATGTGTAGTCTGGAGCGCCCCCTATAATAGCAGTCTGGATGTGTAGTCTGGAGCGCCCCTTAAAACAGTAGTCTGGATGTGTAGTCTGGAGCGCCCCCTATAACAGCAGTCTGGATGTGTAGTCTGGAGCGCCCCTATAACAGCAGTCTAAATGTGTAGTCTGGAGCACCCCATATAACAGCAGTCTGGATGTGTAGTCTGGAGCGCCCCCTATAACAGCAGTCTGGATGTGTAGTCTGGAGCGTTCCCTATACCATCAGTCTAGATGTGTAGTCTGGAGCGCCCCCTATAACAGCAGTCTGGATGTGTAGTCTGGAGCGCCCCTCCAACAGGACGGCAATACAATTGAATCTAATATACTGGAAGAGCTGAATGACCTGTGATAAAATCACAGTCATGTGACCAGTAAAACAGGCAGTTGTTTTAGAAGGACCTGCAATCATGTGACCAGTGCAGGAGAGGACTAAATTGAAGAGGAGAAGTCCTGGGGAAAGAAGCTATGGTGAGCTCTGCTACATGAGTAGAGGTAAGTGAAGGGAGAGGAAGAGCAATGCTGGGAGTTGTGGTTATTTAACTGGGACTGTATGTTAGGGCTGAAGGGAGGGATTGTACCGTGTGGTGGAGGTGGCTGGGGAGCGAGTGATGTTATTTACATGGAACTGCTTGTCGGAGGGAGATGGGGGAGGCAGTGATGTTATGTACATAGGACTGTATGTTGAAGGTGGCTGGTGGGGGGAATTATGTTATTTACAATGGACTGAATGTTGAGAGGGTTATGTTTACATGGGATTGCATGTAGGATACGGCTGGGGAGGGGGTGATATTATTTACTTGGGACTGTATGTTAAAGGTGGCTGAGGAGAAGGGGATGTTATTTACATGGGACTGTATTTTGGAGGGGGCTGTAGATAGAGAGGGATGTAATTTACATGGGACTGTATATTGGAGGGGTCTGGGCAGATGGTGTGATGTTATTTACATGGGATTCTATGAGAGGGAGGTAAATTGTCTTGTTTACATGGGACTGTATTTTGGAGGGGGCTGTAGATAGTGATGTTATTTACGTAGAACTGTATTTTGGAGGGGGCAGGAGAGATGGCGTGATGTTATTTACATGGGACTTTATGGTGGAGGGAGGAATATAACTACAGGGGGCACTGCAGGGGGCATTATAAGTATTGGGGCACTTCATGGTGAGCATTATAACATTAGGGGGCAGTATAAATACTGGGGGTACTGTAGAGGTATTTTAAATCCAGGGGACATTATAGGTGTTCTTATTACTACTGGGGGCTCTATATGACGGTCTAATAGCTCTGCCTTATTTATGCTAAGAGCACTATGGGGGTCCTTATTGCTGCTAAGGGGTCTGTAGAGAGCTTTATTACCACTGGGACGATCTTATAGATCTGCCTTATTTCTACTGGGGTCTCTGTGAGGGCATTATTAATACTGGCGGGTTCTTCTACTAATGGAGCATTATCATGGTTGAGGGCACTGTAGGGGGCAGTATTACTAATGAGGGCATTCTAGAAGAGAATTACTAGTGGTGGGACTTTGAGGAGCACTGTTACTATGGGGGGCACTAATTTTTCTTCAGGATAGTATTCAGGGGTATTGGGGAGCACAGTGAGCAGCAGGATAACACTGTGAGGACTCGAGGTTGGGGGATGATGATAGATTCGTTGAACTTGCGTACAAAATATACGTAATTATATGGCTTTTAACGAACATTTGCTCACTAATAACGAACGTTCAGGTAAAAAAGGTATGCAACCTCTTTGAACACGTACGCATGAGCGTACAAATTGCGTATGAATCCTCAGTGTACTATTGTCTAGCGATTACGTAATACGCAGGCACGAGTTGAGAGGCCGCGGCATGAACTCCTCAGAAGCAGAGCAAAGTTTTACAAATGGCATCCAGGCGATCATCAGCATTTAGCTCTGCAGAGCTGAAATACATGATCCGACTGATGGACCGGCAGGATTACGATGGAACACACCGCTACCCTAACCAGCATAAAAAGGAGGTGATCCGAGGCTTGCGCCATTGTTTCGACACCGTGCGGACCCCGGGCTAGATCCAGCGGAAATGGTCCGATCTGAAGTTCAAGTGCCCAGAGCGGCTTAATGAGATCCGTGGAGAGATACGGCAGGGTGAGTATTGTGAATACTACTAGTAGATGCTCCGGCTACAGGTCCTTTGGCACTTTTGCCCTGTACCACCTTCTCTTTTTTTTTAGAGCTCGAGGTCTGGCTGGAACTGGATCTCTTTTGCTTTTCCATTCCAGACATTTCTCACTTTACTCTGTGGCCCTGCAGCTGGTCTTTGTCTTTGTCTCTGTCTCTCCCTGTCTCTGCCTATCTCTCCCGGTCTCTCTCTCCCTGCCTGATTAATTACTAGCCCTGAACTTGCCCTGCACTTGCCCTGCAGTATCCCTGCAGTATCCCCGATATGTGTAATATGGATTCCCAGAGCAATTACACCCCAATTTTCACAAAACAGGTCTCAGAGTCTCAGAACTTCACACACAGTGCTTCTGCTTATCTCAGCAGTCGCAGCAGAAGTGATGCGTCACTGTCTTACCGAGCCTGAGCCAATCAGAGCAAGCCCTGCCCACGCGATCAGGTGACCGCTTTCTTCCCGGGCTTTTGAGCATGATAATCGAACTAACATTAAAAGTTTTCTAATTAATTGAATTCGTACGCATCAGCATATAGAGTAACTTATACGTAGCAATAGCGTATAATTTATAGGACGACTACGTAGCGAATGCGTACAAAGCCGAAGCGAATTACCTAATATTCGGATTCGCTTTGCAGCTGAAATATTCCAAGATTCGATATGAATCAACAAAGCGACAAATCGCTTCGCTCATCTCTAGAGGAGACGTCACCTGGAGGCCCTGGACGTGACACGTATGTGCTGCTGTATAGCGAGTACAGGAAAATGCGGTGTGTGAGGGGAGGGGAGGGGACTGGCAACTTAGGGAACTGGGCCATATTCATTGGCACTTTTGAGACCCTAGCAACACCCCTGCATATGAATAATGACGTAGTGTTTCCATGATTTATGTCATCAAAGTGCCCCCAGGAACAGTGTCCTCCAGATTACCCCTATAAGTGGTGTCAGTATGATCGTGGACAAGAAATGAAAAACACTCTCACCTTCTCATCCTTTCAGTATCTGCATTCATTTCCTGTAAGTGGCTGATGACCGCTGATATGGTATTTCCCCTCCCGATACTTATGTCTATAGATGGAGGAATTGGTCAGGGATATGCTGGTATTCTACGATTCACTACTCTTGAGTCTTGTTCTGCCAGGACCCCTTTTCTACAATCTGGAAAAACTGACATGCCCGTGAGGAGTCTACATTGACACCAAGGTCCTGGGGTCCAAGGAGTCCCCTTTGCTGCACAGCATTGCCATTAGACCGTGAAGAGGTGTAACAGTGTCCTGTTTATTGTACCATGTAGTACATGTAGTACACTGTATTACAGTATACTGGAAAATATACCACAGTACTTTGCTATTATTAGGTGTAAATCCTATGAATGATTAGATAGATAATAGATGGAAGGATGGATGAATGGATAGATAGATCTAGATAGATAGATAGATAGATAGATAGATAGATATTAGATAGGTAGACAGATTCATAGATAGATAGATCAATAGACAGATAGATATGATACATGGTGAATCGATTAGATAGATATAGACAGATAATGTATACAGACAGATAGATATAGTTTAGGTCATTAAATGTAGATCCTATGGATGATTAGATAGATAGATTCATAGACAGACCTTAAAATATTATTGAGCACACATATGATATTCACTGACTGTCCGCCCGCTGTACATAACATAAACCATTTGCAGCATGCAGTACCTGCAGTAATGTTCCCCTGGGGACGGCTTATTAGCGGTGATTAATGCCCCTCTTGCGGCCGGCCCTTGGCTGAGCAGTTTGTATTAATCACCTGGTAATGCCCTGCTGCTCTGGGACTATATTTTAATTACACCAAACAATAGGAGCTGATTTCTGTTGATAAACTATGGGCTGTGATCTCCTTTGACCTTTCCGTTGTTAGACATGGCTGAAGTGCATTGATTGCGGGTTCTTGCTGGTCCTTCTAGAAGCTGGAGGTTTAATGAAGCCGATATCACATCATCGTGGAGTCTGTAGAACCTGACACTGCAGCGAGCGCTCGGGGTGAGAGCCCAAACTCTGCACAATTCTATCCGTCGAAAGGAACACTATTAAAGGACAACTGATTTCTCTCCATGGAGGACCTGATCTGTCCTGCATTACATAGACAATCCATTCATGTCAATGGACATGGCGCAATGCTTCATTTATCCTGCGGTGGTGCTAGAGGGAAATTGAACACTTATTGCCAGGTTTCACCACAGCTGATTGCAGAGGGACGCTGTGGGGTTGAAAGGGTTTACCAAGATTTGATAACTGATGGTTTATCATCTCTATAGGTCATCAGTACCTGATTCGTGGGGGCCCGACACTTGGGACCCCCACCGATCAACTGTTTGAGATGACACCAGCACTTCTGTGAGCAGCGCTACTTTCTCTGTGCTTACCAAGTACAGCGCCATACATTGTTTAGTGGCTATGCTTGGTATCGCGCTCATTCCCATTCACTTCTATGGGACTCAGCTATGCCTAGGCCACATGACTGATGAAGGTGTCATCACTGGCCTAGGAAAAGATGAGAGAAGGAGCGCTGCTGCCTTCTCAAACAGCTGATCGGCAGGGGTCCCAAGTGTTGGACCCCCACTGATCAGATACTGATGACCTATCAAGAGGCACAGACTGCTTCTATGGCTCTTAGGCTGTACAGATGTGCCCTCCTTACTTTTTCTCATGGCTGGACACATACCCGATATGAGTGTCATGAGATGACTACCTTTGTAAAACATCATGATTTCAATATATTGTGGGAGAACTATCAAAACTGAGAAAAAAGAAAGCTGGCTTAGTGGCCTATAGCAACCAATCAGATTCCACCATTCATTTTTCAAAGCCCCTCTGGAAAATAAAAGGTGAAATCTGATTGGTTGCTTTGGTCAACTAAGCCAGTTCTCCTCTACACTAGTTTTAATAACTTGCCCCCAATGTGTCACTGGGTATCTATCCCACACATGTATATGTGTGGCCATCCTGTGGTTGTGTTGTAAATAAAAACCTTTCAAAGGTTTTGCTAGAAAATTGAAATAGGAATAGACGGATTGCACTTTTCCTTTAAGCTGCTTGACGACAGAGCAACACAACTCAGGGAATTCCTCATTCTGGTCCTGTGCAGACTCTCTGAGCTTTCCTTTTAATAATTAGGCAGAGCACGCATAGAGAGAACTGTGCAGGTGTTCAGTAGCTTCTTGTTCCTCTCTATATCTCCTTGCACTCATCTCTCTGATCAGTACAGGGAGGAAACAGAAAGCAGAACCAGCAGTGTTCTGATTTGAATTGTACGATTTAGAAGAAACAGAGTCCAGGTATATGTACATGTGTGGCAAACTAGAATGATCTCCTAGTGGTCCCAGAGAACATCCTCCACCTGAGAATTGATATAAACCTTGGATTGACTTCCTAACAATCTCGTTAAAATTGGAAAAACCCTCCCAAAAATGTCACATTTTTATTGGAGATTTTTAATCTGTTTTAATTAGTGTGTCTGCAGTAAATCTTGTTGGCACACAACTCAGGGGACAATATTGCATTTTTAACCCCTTAGTGATATCGTTAATTTTAGCATTAAAGACCAATAATATTTTCCCCCTTTGTGTTCCAGCAGTGATAACTTATTTTATTTTCTCCTTCTTTTTTTTTTTTTTTTTGTGGGATTAGTTGTAGGTTTTTTTAGGAACCATTTTGGGGTATATATATATGTAGTGTATTAAAGGGGTTGTCCCATGAAAAACAATCTACAGTTTTAAACCATCTCCTCGATCTGAATACTTTTGTAATTGCATGTAATTAGAAACTAAGCATAGCCACTGAGTTATTCAATAAAATGTATCTGTATAACATCACCTGCTGTTTGTTCTTTTTCTTATTTCTTTGTCCTGCTCACTGAGATGGCCGCACATGCTCAGTTTCATCCTTCAACTGCCTCCTGAGCTGTGATAGGTAGAGCTGAGACACACCTCCTGAGCTGTGATAGGGAGAGCTGAAACACACCTCCTGAGCTGTGATAGGTAGAGCCGAGACACGCCCCCTAAGCTGCAGCAGAAAAGACACTCCCCTTGAGCTGTCAGCTTGATATAAATCTAGCAGAGCAATGAATGTGGAGATCTTTGGATCCATGTGAGGTACAGGGCTGGTTCTAGCTTTGTTAGAAATAGATTGGCATGTACTATACAATGTATGATTTAAATTTTTTGCATTATTCATGGGATAACCCCTTTAAACAACTTTTATTATTTTATTTTTAGGGAGAAAGAAAAAAAACAATTTTTACATTATTTTGTGGGTATTTTTTTACAGCATTAACTGAGCGGCAAAAATAACATAATTTTATTATGTGGGTCAGTACAGTGATGATATTACCACATTTCTATATTTTTGTCTACTGTTTTCCCTTTCCTCCTGCAGGCTGTCAGCTCTGCAGCTGCTCCCTCATTCCCCTCCATACTGACAGTCAGAAGGGGCAGTTGCTTTTACCGCTCATATCTATGGTTCGGCACTAGCTAGAGATATGGACTATTGCTTGAAAGCTGACACTTCAACCTTTCATACAATAGCAGAATGACAGAGCTATCTTCACTACATGGGAAGATATCACTGTTAGAAATCGGGATGCAGTGAATATAGCTGAAAGTGAAAGTAAATGCAGGTTTGGTCGGAAATGCCAGTTTTCAAACAAGACCAGTTGCATGAGCCTTTCTGCTGCCTGAGGCGAAAACTGAAATGGCGCCCCTCCCTCCCCAATGCCAATTTCTTAACCTAACCCCTTCTCTTCTGCCCATGGCCCTTGGGCTGCCCCTCTCTTGCCCCTACCTGGTGCTGCCTGAGGTGTTTGCCTCACCCGGCCTCACTGGTAGAGCACCCCTGGATACCATTCATGAGAAGCAGCCCTCCCCTCTCAACTTTCTGCCTGAGCTCAGCTCCGGCAGAACAGTTAATTATTTTTCCCACTGCCAGAGCTGGGCTTGGGAAAAACAGTTAGGTGGTTAATGGACTAACGGCACTGTTATTTCGGCAGTACATTATGTGGGTACCCTATAGCAGTATTATTTAGTATTATATGGCAGCATTTCCATATAAACCTTTAGATAAAAAGTGCAAATACATCTGTAGATTTTTCAACATTTTCAAGATTGAGACACCAACTTCACCTCGTTAAATTCAACGTTATGTATTTTATTTTTATATACAATTCACCTTTTTTTCCTCGTCCAGAAATAAAATATCTAAATGCATACAGACTTCAATGTTGTATATGTTTAGCTTTCGACAATACTTAGCAGAATAAATGCTTTATACATAATCATGTCCTCTCGTCTTAATGAAGGTTTACAGCTAGGTCGATAAACATGGAATCCTCAAGTCCTCTGATCGTATTTAACCAATAACAAGCGGAGACATTTACTAGGTATATTAAGAAGCTGCTCAAGGAACACTGGTTAAACTATATACAATACAAACCATTCATACAAATGTAGACTAGGATATTGAAGTATACATTATACTGGAGGAAAGATTTCAACCAGTCACAACTTACACCAGTTCAGGTCAACATTTCTCAGCTCATCCTCTGATATTTGGGAAGAAGAACAGTATGACCCAGTATAACATGTAAATTGTAAATGGGTTTCCATCTTTAATTTATGATGGGCTCCAATGGTCTCCATTCACCATCTTCAATGTGCCTCTTTTTGTGTATGTTCGTTAGGATGCTAATGATTACCTGGAGGATTCCTCCTGATGGCACACGCCTAAACAATTCTTTGTAGATACAATGTCCTAGATTGTTAAATTTAGACTTATTATCATCTAGTATAAGCAATGCCTCCTGGGATAAAGTTGTAAGAGGGCGCAATTTCCATACTAATGAGCTTCCATAATGAGTATGGCTAATCCTTTTTGGTTCCTTCTTTGTAAATCTTTTTTTTTTGTGAAATGTTATGTATTCAACGTTTCGATGTGTGCATGTCTGTGTGTATGTGGTCCCATCGTATCCATGGTGACTTAGTTAGACCTAATCAATGGAATACAGAACAATTGGGGGAGGTCTGATAAATTTCCAATGTAAAAGTTTTTGTTACTTTTTAATTTTTTTTTTCATCAGTTGTTATGTAGACACAATCCAAGCCATTAATAGGACTTTCTTAGATACGGATCCAGGCTTATTATCATCTAGTATAAGCAATAATTCCTGGGATAAAGTTGCAAGAGGGCGCAATTTCCATACTAATGAGTATCAATAAAGAGTAAGGCTAATCCATTTTGGTTCCATGTAAATCTTTTTGTAAAATGTTATGTATTCGATGTTTCAAGGTGTGTGTATGTGTTTGTGTGTGTTCCCATCATATCCATGGTGACTTAGACCTAATCAGTGGAATACAGAACGATCAGGGGAGGTCAATAGCATCTGATAAATTTCCCATATAAAAGTTTTTTTTTTTGTTATTTTCATTTTTTTCATCATTTTTTATGTAGACACATTCCAGGCAATTGATGGGACTTTCTTGGATACGGTTCCAGCCCAGTCACCTTTTATTTTCCTTAGAGGTAAGTCTTGCATACATGTTATTGTCAACCAGAAGGGAAGTAGGGCGTGTCGCTGTGATAGTTGTAATCGGGACACACCTTTTGTACTAGTTTATAATCTGTACTATAAAATGATATATAAATACAGATCACTTTGAAGGGCTTGGAGCATAACCAAGATACATGACTTTGGGTCTGCTCCTGGTAGCATGTTTTTGAAGGGTCATAGTTGCAAAGAGTGTTCTTGGTAGCCTTGTCGACCTTTTCGTATTCGATGCGACAGTTGAAGGACTTGGAATCTTTAGCGTCAATCACCGATTGCTGAGCCAAGTCAAATTCCACTATTTTGGTAGGAGGAACTAAGCTCACAGAGACATTTCCTTGACCGGTAGAGTTGTGCCGAAAGTAGACACTGAAGGTTCCATTGCCATGGTCCACAATTTTCCCTGTGATCAACAAATTTAACTTTACAGTTTTGATGTTGGAATGGAAATCCCCCCAGCCAAACATTTTCTTAAACTTTCCCGTCTTAACGATTGGCCGTCTTTTGGACCTGGAACGAGGTCCCTGAAGGTCTGTCGTGTTCCTCAGCCATTCCCAGAGTTCTTGTTCTGTGTACGGCTCTGGAGTATCGTATCTCATATCCAAGGAAGTTTGGTTTTCTTTACCACGAAAAGTCTGTGAAAGGAGGCGGCTGATAGACAAGTCTTTGTTACTTTCTGTCCATATATGCTTAAGTGTGGATATGGAGCCTCCTGATTTTAAACTTCCAAGTTTCCCACCTCCTGTTATATTTGCACATATCACCTGAAGGGAGAAAATGAAAATTAGGTGAAAAATGTAAGACAGGATAATATGACAATTTACACTTCTATGTTTAACATATCATTTTGATGCCTCATTATGTGTTAGTTACTCTTTTATATCACCCTAGAGGGGAAGTGCCATATACATCTAGAGAAACAGTTTTCTTTCTTGTAGAAGGAAGAAGCCTTACACAATATTTTACCCCTTACCCTTGATTCAGCCCTGTCTACAACCCAAAAATATTATTTGTGCACTGCCTACCTTACCAGTAGATCGATTATGGAGGGGAGTAGCTGAAGGCTCATGGGCCTTGGTGGAAGAGTTCAGCAGGGGCCCCCCTTCCCTCAATGTTTTGTGGCTAGGGGCAGGGAAGCACATAGGGAAGAACTAGAAGTGGATCAGCTTGAACGAATTTGACTTGGGGCTTCTCCTAAGGGTGTAATCTAAATAGCCTTCCTGCTCTTCACCTTTTTACCACAGTACAAAGATCTGGCAGGAGAAGCACCAGGCTGCTACCTCTTGGACTAGTCTCTGTTCGAGTGACTATCAACCCATGGTGGTCAAGAGACAAGGGTTCAGGACACCAAGGGATCAGGCAAAAACCGTAGTTGGGGACAGGCTGAAGTAGGGACAGATGAAGTATGTGCAAATTGATAAACCATCCAAGGTCAGGGCAGGCAGTACTGAGAAAAGTCAGAGGTCAGGTAGTAAACAGTCAAAACCAGAAGTCAGGCAGAAGTAGGTACACAGAACAGGCAAGCAAGCTACATAACACAGTTTTGCAGGAAAATGGTGTAATAGAACCTATTGCTCAGGCAGCTTACCATAAGAGAAGGTGCCTTAAACTCCAGGGTAACTAGTCATTGGCTGGGGAAGATTAGGGTGTGCACGCTAGCCTTTTAAGAGACGTAAAGAGTGCCCGTGCCCTATGGTCAGTGTAAGGCATTGCTGAAAGCAGGTCTCGGCATGCATTGGAGGACACTGTTACTCCAGCAGCTGGACCTCTAGGCAGGGAGACAGGGCCCCAGCTATGATGCAGGTGAGCAAGGCGGTGGCTATGCTCACTAGCTAGAGAGGAGCAGCAGTGGCCTGGACCACCACCTTAACAATATGATCAGTGGAGGTCCAATCTGGTGGTCTGTCCTTGCATTAGGCCATCAATTAACATTTATACAGTCCTCGGTAGCACATCATTAATGTTACAAAATTATTTTGCAGACATCCTCCTGTCAGAAGCTGAATCGTCTCCAATGAGGATTCTGACATTCTTGTAAAATATGAACGTCTCGAAGATGAACTGCAAATCAAATAACGTAAGAATCTATTATGAGTCTGACAGACCTATATTTTATAAAACTGCCAGACAACGCTGGAGAAATGGTTGTGTCTTCAGAGCATTGGGACCACTTTGATGCACTGTGCATAAAAAGAGCTTTACTTCCCAGACTCCTTCTTGGTGTCTTATCCTTTATGAAGGGATTTGCAAAGTAATCTCTTATAATGGGACTTAATGCAATAGAAATGTAAGAAAAATCTGGCAGCTCTGAGGACAGGAATGGTGTGCGGCAGAAATGAACAATTTGGACGAGGAAAAGCAGGATATCATAGACATGAGGAACATAAAGAGCGGACACCAGTAATCACTGCTATTAAGAACATTAATTAAGACTGACTCTCATTAGTTTGTCTATTCTTAGGAAGTAAGAGGGGCTCTAGACGATTTACATGAAGATGATGCCAGGACGGTTTCCGCCATTCAATTAAAAAAGTCAAACCAGGGGCTGCATGCAGATGTTTCCTTCCTTACAGTACCTTTCCTCTTGGCTTAATGAGTGTTGGGAACTGTTTATGCTATATGTGTCTATATGTGGTCATCTAGTACTTAATAACATGTTGCAATAATGTATTTATTTAAATTGAATGGTGAGAATTTGGGGTTCTTAAAGGGAGTCTGTCACCTAATTTTCACCAATATAACTAAGATCACTGCCCCACAGAAGATTACACACACCTCCCAGACATACCTGTGTGCACTGTGTGTCTGTATTACATGTCACATCCCAGACATACCTGTGTGCACTGTGTGTCTGTATTACCTGTCACATCCCAGACATACCTGTATGCACTGTGTGTCTGTATTACATGTCCCATCCCAGACATACCTGTGTGCACTGTGTGTCTGTATTACCTGTCACATCCCAGACATACCTGTGTGCACTGTGTCTGTATTACCTGTCACATCCCAGAAATACCTGTGTGCACTGTGTGTGTATTACATGTCACATCCCAGACATACCTGTGTGCACTGTGTGTGTGTTTTACATGTCACATCCCAGAAATATCTGTGTGCACTGTGTGTCTGTATTACATGTCACATCCCAGACATACCTGTGTGCACTGTGTGTGTGTATTACATGTCACATCCCAGACATATCTGTTTGCACTGTGTGTCTGTATTACATGTCACATCCCAGACATACCTGTGTGCACTGTGTGTGTATTACATGTTACATCCCAGACATACCTGTGTGCACTGTGTGTCTGTATTACATGTCACATCCCAGACATACCTGTGTGCACTGTGTGTGTATTACATGTCACATCCCAGACATACCTGTGTGCGCTGTGTGTGTAATACATGTCACATCCCAGACATACCTGTGTGCACTGTGTGTCTGTATTACATGTCACATCTCAGACATACCTGTGTGCACTGTGTGTGTATTACATGTTACATCCCAGACATACCTGTGTGCACTGTGTGTGTATTACATGTTACATCCCAGACATGCCTGTGTGTACTGTGTGTCTGTATTACATGTCACATCCCAGACATACCTGTGTGTACTGTGTGTCTGTATTACATGTCACATCCCAGACATGCCTGTGTGTACTGTGTGTCTGTATTACATGTCACATCCCAGACATACCTGTGTGCACTGTGTGTCTGTATTACATGTCACATCCCAGACATGCCTGTGTGTACTGTGTGTCTGTATTACATGTCACATCCCAGACATACCTGTGTGCACTGTGTGTGTATTACATGTCACATCCCAGACATACCTGTGTGCACTGTGTGTGTATTACATGTCACATCCCAGACATATCTGTGTGCACTGTGTGTGTATTACATGTCACATCCCAGACATACCTGTGTACACTGTGTGTGTGTATTACATGTCACATCCCAGAAATATCTGTGTGCACTGTGTGTCTGTATTACATGTCAAATCCCAGACATACCTGTGTGCACTGTGTGTGTGTATTACATGTCACATCCCAGACATACCTGTGTGTACTGTGTGTCTGTATTACATGTCACATCCCAGACATGCCTGTGTGTACTGTGTGTCTGTATTACATGTCACATCCCAGACATACCTGTGTGCACTGTGTGTGTATTACATGTCACATCCCAGACATACCTGTGTGCACTGTGTGTGTATTACATGTCACATCCCAGACATACCTGTGTGCACTGTGTGTGTATTACATGTCACATCCCAGACATACCTGTGTGCACTGTGTGTCTGTATTACATGTCACATCCCAGACATACCTGTGTGCACTGTGTGTCTGTATTACATGTCACATCCCAGACATACCTGTGTGCACTGTGTGTCTGTATTACATGTCACATCCCAGACATACCTGTGTGCACTGTGTGTGTGTATTACATGTCACATCCCAGAAATATCTGTGTGCACTGTGTGTCTGTATTACATGTCAAATCCCAGACATATCTGTGTGCACTGTGTGTGTGTATTACATGTCACATCCCAGACATACCTGTGTGTACTGTGTGTCTGTATTACATGTCACATCCCAGACATACCTGTGTGCACTGTGTGTGTATTACATGTCACATCCCAGACATACCTGTGTGTGTATTACATGTCACATCCCAGACATACCTGTGTGCACTGTGTGTGTATTACATGTCACATCCCAGACATACCTGTGTGTACTGTGTGTCTGTATTACATGTCACATCCCAGACATATCTGTGTGCACTGTGTGTCTGTATTACATGTCACATCCCAGACATACCTGTGTGCACTGTGTGTGTGTATTACATGTCACATCCCAGACATACCTGTGTGTACTGTGTGTCTGTATTACATGTCACATCCCAGACATACCTGTGTGCGCTGTGTGTGTGTATTACATGTCACATCCCAGACATACCTGTGTGCACTGTGTGTGTGTATTATATGTCACATCCCAGACATACCTGTGTGCACAGTGTGTGTATTACATGTCACATCCCAGACATAACCTGTGTGCACTGTGTGTCTGTATTACATGTCACATCCCAGACATACCTGTGTGCACTGTGTGTCTGTATTACATGTCACATCCCAGACATACCTGTGTGCACTGTGTGTGTATTACATGTCATATCCCAGACATACCTGTGTGTACTGTGTGTCTGTATTACATGTCACATCCCAGACATACCTGTGTGCACTGTGTGTCTGTATTACATGTCACATCCCAGACATACCTGTGTGCACTGTGTGTCTGTATTACATGTCACATCCCAGACATACCTGTGTGCACTTTGTGTCTGTATTACATGTCATATCCCAGACATAACTGTGTGCACTGTGTGTCTGTATTACATGTCACATCCCAGACATACCTGTGTGCACTGTGTGTCTGTATTACATGTCATTTCCCAGACATACCTGTGTGCACTGTGTGTGTATTACATGTCACACCCCAGACATACCTGTGTGCACTGTGTGTGTATTACATGTCACATCCCAGACATACCTGTGTGCACTGTGTGTCTGTATTACATGTCACATCCCAGACATACCTGTGTGCACTGTGTGTCTGTATTACATGTCACATCCCAGACATACCTGTGTGACAGGGAGTGTTCCACAGGATTGGCGCATAGCAAATGTGGTGCCAATATTCAAAAAGGGTCCAGAAACAGAGCCTGGGAACTATAGGCCGGTAAGTTTAACATCTGTCGTGGGTAAACTGTTTGAGGGTTTTCTAAGAGATGCTATCTTGGAGTACCTCAATGAAAATAAGCAAATTACTCCATATCAGCATGGCTTCATGAGGGATCGGTCATGTCAAACCAATTTAATCATTTTCTATGAGGAGGTAAGTTCTAGACTTGACCGCGGCGACTCAATGGATGTCGTATATCTGGACTTCTCCAAAGCGTTTGACACTGTACCACATAAAAGGTTAGTATATAAGATGAGAATGCTTGGCCTGGGAGAAAATGTCTGTATGTGGGTAAGTAACTGGCTCAGTGATAGAAAA
Organism: Rhinella marina; assembly: GCA_900303285.1. Taxonomy (NCBI): domain Eukaryota; kingdom Metazoa; phylum Chordata; class Amphibia; order Anura; family Bufonidae; genus Rhinella; species Rhinella marina. Next base: position 20,726 of record ONZH01001912.1, read on the forward strand.
CAGAGGGTGGTTATTAATGGTAATACTCAGATTGGGTCACTGTCACTAGTGGGGTACCACAGGGGTCTGTATTGGGCCCTATTCTCTTCAATATATTTATTAATGACCTTGTAGAAGGCTTGCACAGTAAAATATCAATTTTTGCAGATGACACTAAACTGTGTAAAGTAATTAACACAGAAGAGGACAGTATACTGTATATATACTACAGAGGACAGTATACTGCTACAGATGGATCTGGATAGATTGGGCAGAGAAGTGGCAGATGAGGTTTAACACTGACAAATGTAAGGTTATGCATATGGGAAGGAATAATGCAAGTCCCAGTACATACTGAATGGTAAAATATTGGGTAACTCTGACATAGAAAAGGACCTAGGAATTTTAGTGAACAGAAATCTAAGCTGCAGAAACCAGTGTCAGACAGCTGCTGCCAAGGCCAATAAGATAATGGGTTGCATCAAAAGGGGCATAGATGCCCGTGATGAGAACATAGTCCTGCCACTTTACAAATCACTAGTCAGACCACACATGGAGGACTGTGTACAGTTCTGGGCTCCTGTGAACAAGGCAGACCTAGCAGAGCTGGAGAGGGTTCAGAGGAGGGCAACTAAAGTAATAACTGGAATGGGTGGACTACAGTACCCAGAAAGATTATCAAAATTAGGCTTATTCACTTTAGAAAAAAGACGACTGAGGGGAGATCTAATAACTACGTATAAATATATCAGAGGTCAGTACAGAGATCTCTCCCATGATCTATTTATCCCCAGGACTGTGACGAAGGGACATCCTCTGCGTCTGGAGGAAAGAAGGTTTGTACACAAACATAGAAGAGGATTCTTTACGGTAAGAGCAGTGAGACTATGGAACTCTCTGCCTGAGGAGGTGGTGATGGTAAGTTCACTAAAAGAGTTCAAGAGGGGCCTGGATGTATTTTTGGAGGGTAATAATATTACAGGTTATAGTTACTAAAAAGTGGAAAAAAGTGGAAAAAAATCAGAGACTTCAACAACGGCGACGCAAAATATACGCATATTTGAGAATTTACACTAATGCGTACGCTAATGCGAACATTCCCGCACAAATAACGAACATACAGTGTAGCGTTGTCAAAGGTACGCTACTTAACATAATATGTATGCATTAGCGTACTCATACACTGCGTCTGCGAACATTCCTACTCAAGTAACGAACATACAGTGTAGCGTTGTCAAAGTTACACTACTTAACTGAATACGTACGCATTAGAGTACAAATCTTTAATGTACTATTCGTACGTACGTACGCACGCACGACGTAGAGGCATAGACTCCACCCCTTTTACTCCTCCTCCCTCTCGAGATCCGGTCAGCGCAAGAGAAGACGCAAGAAAGATGGCGTCTCGCCAACGTGGCCCTGACTGGGGCGGAATGGTTTGGGGCACTGACCCCTATGAGCCTACAGAAAAGCCCGAAGAAATATATTGGGAACAATGGAACCGGGACTCCCGGCCCAAGAAGCCGCAAGAGACACCCGCCGCGCCGGCTGGTGCGGTGGAAGCGGCTGCAGCTCCCGCTCTGCCGCCCCAGAAGAGAGATTATTCGCTGAGGCAGAACCCCATGGTTGCCAAAGCAGTGACCGCAAAGGCCCTCACCCTCTGGGAGTACAAGAGACGCGTGGAGGAGTGGGTGGTGCAGGTCTTAGAACACCCCCATACCGGAGATCCCGTACTGGAGAGAAGACGGGGCACTGTGCTATGGTTCAGCGTGGAGAGAGGCGTAGGTTTTATCACCGATGAAGAAACCGCCAAGGAATTCTACGTGAATCGCAGGTCGGTGAAGAGGACATATCTACCTCCGAGTCGTCATAATTTACATCCCGGGGACTATGTGATCTATACCCCGATGAAGTCCCTCCAGGGGCCGTTTGCAACTAGCGTGAAGATATTGACCCATCCAGCGAGGCCTGCCTGGCCCCCGGAAAGGTGGGAAGAAGAGTCAGCGGACAGCACGGAGCCGTATCGCTTACCTTCTCCTGATGCCCCGCAGGCAAAAGAAGAGCCTACCCATCAGCCGGAACCCCTGATCCCAGGTCTACTGCCTCCACCTACAATGCAGGTGGGAGAGTTGGTCACCGCCACCTTCAACTTTCAGCCCACTGTGGTACATGCCAGACTACCCTGGCAAATCGAAGCTGCCATGAGCGCCACCCATGGGAGACCCCTACAAGAACCCCTACAGCCGGAGTGTCTGACCCCCGTCGCACCGGCAAGAGGATCCGGCCAGGAGGCGAAGGTAGGAGAGGCTTCCGCATCAGCATGCAGGACCCCGAAACTGGTCCCATCACTGAGAGGACGCCGGGGAATGGCTGCCGCTTAACGGGCAGCTTATCAGAGGCAGGAGCACCCTCTAATGTCCTTCAGCTCGAGTAATAGCGAGGAGGACTGGCAGGCCTTCCAATAGTGGGAGCCTGCACTCAAGTACTGCCAAATAACTCCAGGACTAATGGGAGCCACCCCGTGGACTGAGCCTGAAAGGGTGAGAACCTGATTGGCTGTGTTTTAGTTGTTTATGTTGCCCTGTTTTGGCCTCATCTGGAAGGACACGTGTGGCTGGACTCCCCCCATCTGCAATAATCCAAGTTGCGCCATGTTTGCGCACCACATCCTTTTTCCCCCCTTTTCAGGTTGTTGGGAAATCACTTTTAAAAGGGTTTGTCAAGAAACCTTTTCTGCTATTTATAACGTATTTTATTACCCATGTGGATTACAAATTTCAAGTTGAATTTTTGGACTTTGTTCCTGTTCCAAGCCAAAGAAGAAGAAAAGAACGACTTGAATGTAACCACAGATATCCTATATTATGCCTTTATTATATTTGTACTTAAATGTTTGCACTAATGTTTTTATATTTCAGCAACGTTCAAGAATATTGCCCATTGTGTGTGTTTCTTTGCAGGCATGTGTCCTAAATGCACTTTAATGTATGGTCACGCACTTAGCCAGATAGATAGCACCTTACTTGTCTCTACCTCAGATATATATGCTGCCTCTGAGGGCGTTTCACACTAACGGTTCATGGTAGCCAGGTGTCAGAGCCACAAGCAGTTTTCTCTTTATTCCTTCAGGGTTATCCTCGCTGCTATAGATGTGTCCGGAGAGAATTGGAACTATGGAAGGACGGGCAGCCCCCCCCACATCTAGTTCATTGTCCTTTATGTGTGTGGTTAGAGAGATCTTAATTCTCTCATTGGAACTATGGCAGGACTGGCAGATTCCTCCTCCTAGTTCACTGTGTCCTGAGGCCTCGAGCACCGCCTCCAGGAAAATAACTTGCAGCTACAGATAGACATCAAGGTGACAAAGCGTAAAGCATTATCAGGATTTGGTGCTTGGAAGGGATTACAGAATAAGGCCACCCTTCCGTTTTCGGGCTTATCATTTCACAATGGTGGGATTACAGAGTGAAGACACCCCCATGCTTTCTTTGGTATTTTATGGCCGAAATATTCTGAGTCAGTCCGAAATGGTTGCTTAGTGCAGTTTACATAGGTTGTTCGTCTGCTGAGAGGGGATAACAGAGATCGGACACCCTACTCACAAGGCAGGAACTTACCAGCATAGTAGCTCAATTGTCTATTTATGTATGTTATGCCATTTATATGTATCTATTTCATGCAGCACCTTGTATTCATTGGATTCTCTGTAAGCTTTTCTATATCCTAATCCTGTATGCTAATCCTAAACACAAGCCAAGGACGGCTTGACTTTAAGTAAGGGGGAATGTAACACCCCAGAGTAGTGTTACAACTCTGCGTAACCAGCTTCTATCTGTGTGCTACTCTAGAAATGTAATTCTGTGCATTGATGTCATCACCAGCATTAATATGTATTATATTCCATGTTATGCAACTGTTTCTCATGTAATGTACCTGGTGTACCAGCAGGTGTCAGTAAATACTATGGCAGATTCAGATGTAGTTTTACCAGAATGGTACATTCCTTAGTCCATTCTGACCCCCTCAGCTGGAGAGAAGTTAAGCTCTTCCAACTTCCTGCAGTGAGGAGGAAATGACAGTTTAGTCAGAGAGTTGTCTCCTGTACCCTGATCAGGGAGGACATGTGCAGGACAGCAGAGAACCTTCAGCTCTGCTGTACCCTAAAGACAGAGTAATATAGCCTGCAATAAGGCACAACAATAATACTCTCAAGGGAAGCCAGACTTAAGAGGTAACCTCAGTTTAGAACAGGAAGCCTGACACCTGAATTTCCAAGCATCTGCCAAGTATAAGCAATAAGCTGCACTTGCTGGACACCAAGTTGAAGGATGAACCTTATTCAAAGATAAATTAATAAAACTACATTGGACCATTCCCACAAGTCTGCGCATCATTCCCACCTGACAACCCGCAATAACTACTACTAGTAATTTATTGCAACCGGAGCCACCGCCTGGGGCCTGTCCGTCTCACGAGGTAGGAACACCGTGACAATCCCACCAAAGACTTGAGTGGCCTAAATACCCCTTGGCACTCCTACCACTGGGACATAAAGGAAAATCACCTTAGAGGGCCCTGGAGGGGGAAAGGGTCATTATGATTATTATGACATTATGACATTATGATTGAGTGCCTGCTGGTGAACAGACCCTTGAAAACATTATGGTTGAAGACCTGGTGGTGAACAGACCCTAAAACATTATTTTTGAGGGACTGGTGGTGAACAGACCCTTGAAAACAATATTGTAGAAGGCCTGGTGGTGAACAGACCCTTGAAAACATTATTTTTGAGGGACCGGTGGTGAACAGACCCTTGAAAACATTATGGTAGAAGGCCTGGTGTGGAACAGACCATTGAAAACATTATTTTTGATGGCCTGGTGGTGAACCAGTAGGGTTAAGAAGAGACAAGTTGAGGAGGAGGAGGAGGCAGCACTTGATTGCACCCAGTATGTTTCCAAATAGACAATTGACGGTGGGGGCATTAGTAGGAGCAGTATTCTTTTGGACCCAGAAGGGCCTAGTACAGAGAACTGAAGTTGGAAGCTAAGAATATGCACGCTTGTAAAAATCACTTTTTATACATGACAAAATGTTGATCTAGAGTTCAGCACAGGACAGTCAATGTTAAAAAAAAAACCCTCTAACATTACAGCTAGTCTAGTAGGATACGGATACGGTTAAATAGACAGACAACCTCACCCACAGAATCCATGAGGTGAAGAAAGGACATTTAAAAAGGCACAGATTCAAGAAGGCTTTATGCCAGTTCCATTATCCAAAAATACGTGTCCAATTTTCATGAAATGGACACCTCACTGGCACTCGCTTTACAAATTGACAAAATATCAAATTTGACAAATTGACAAATAGACAAAATGTCAAAAATTGACAAATTGACAAAATGTCGGCGCGCTCAGGCACTTCCGGAGCTGTGTGGGTGACGTCACACATCTTGTTTTTCACAGAAAACCAGGATACAAGGGATTATAGGAGTAATAATCCCTTGTATCCTGGTCTATTCTGTGAAAAAAGTAGTTTTGCGTCGCCGTTTTTTTTTTTTTTTTACCAGATTCGTCACAAATCTGTTAAAAAACGGTTCGGTTCGCTCAAAATAATGGCAACGCAAAATATACGCATATTTGAGAATGTTCGCTAATGTGTACGCATTTTATGAATTAGTACGCATTAGCGTACATTCTCAATAAATATGCGTATATTTTGCGTCGCCGTTATTTTAACCAGATTCGTTACGAACTTTCTCAAAATTCGGTTCGGTGACGAACCGAACTTTTGGGAAAGTTCGTAACGAATCTGGTTCGTTACGGTTCGGTTCGCTCATCCCTACATTATACCATACAAGACGCTACCAAAAGACACCGTCAACCAATGTATCGCCAGCCTCATACTGCTGTAGTGCTGTACTAAGATGAAACCCAGGGGAAGATGCTCTGCAGAATCATTCCTTTCCATCTATATTTTTACCCAAAATATTCAATTTGCTTAGGTCCTCACTATATAGTGGGTAATAGAATACATGAGTGCAGCTCTGGAGTATAATACAGGATGTAACTCAGGATCAGTACAGGATAAGTAATGTATGTACACAGTGACTGCACCAGCAGAATAGTGAGTGCAGCTCTGGAGTATAATACAGGATGTAACTCAGGATCAGTACAGGATAAGTAATGTAATGTATGTACACAGTGACTGCACCAGCAGAATAGTGAGTGCAGCTCTGGAGAATAATACAGGATGTAACTCAGGATCAGTACAGGATAAGTAATGTATGTACACAGTGACTGCACCAGCAGAATAGTGAGTGCAGCTCTGAAGTATAATACAGGATGTATCTCAGGATTAGTGCAGGAGAAGTAATGTAGGTATAAAGTGACTCTACCAGCAGAATAGCGAGTGCAGCTCTGGAGTATAATACAGGATGTAACTCAGGATCAGTACAGGATAAGTAATGTAATGTATGTACACAGTGACTGCACCAGCAGAATAGTGATTGCAGCTCTGGAGTATAACACAGGATGTAACTCAGGTTTATGATCAGGAATATATTTATAAAGTGACAACTTTATATTTTTGTAGATTATAACTATATCTTTTGAAGAAACTGTAAAATAGATAGATAGATAGATAGATAGATAGATAGATAGATAGATAGATAGATAGATATTTTTATTGCCTTGGATCTAGAACTAGAAAACTTTTTAACATTTTTTTCTTTAGAAACAACACATCAGATTACTGGATACTCTTATCATCTCCTGTGCCATTTATCAATTTCCTGAGTCAAATGAAAAATGACTTTTCAGAAATGCCATATCCCGGGCAGTGTGCTCTACCTGAGTACAATTCATCAATGCTTCATTGGAAATAAGAAATCTATTTTAGAGCGTGCTGGATTGATGTAGGAGACCGGCCCGTCTCATTGCAGCACTTTACTCTTCATGTTCAGCGATTCTAATAGCTTCAGTCAATTCTCAGCTGTTAACTTTATTAGGATTGTGTCTGTGAAGATTACTTGTGAGGTGGACGGGACATATAATACCCAGAGGATTTAGTTGTATATATTTAGTGTACTATCATCACTATCATTCATCTTCACTTAAGGAAAAGCTAAATCTCCAATTAATTTATGGTAATTGCGCTACTTTTAAATAAGTATGTATATTTTTGGCTAGCAATATTTGTGTTACAATTTATCTAAGATAAGAAATTCAGTCTTAATCAAGTATCTCCTTTAATTTAATGTATACAGCCTCTCTGTGTCTCCATGGTTACAGACTACAAACAAGCCCTATTCGTAGTCTGATCCTGAAGGTCAACATATCCTTTAGAAACAATGTAACCACTTTAAACTGTAGATATGGTCTATCCAACATCAACTAAAATACTCTACCAGGGAATTCTGAGATAATACGGAGGATCCCTCATTTAAAGGCCGGGGTGGACATGACATGGACAGCCCCTTTATTTCATTGAGAAGTCCTTCACATCTCATTAAAACTGGGCTAGAGAAATTTGTGAAGCATAATATATCAGAGGGTGTCTAACCTCCCCAACACCAATCACTTGGACAAAAGGGGCAGGAGGCAATGAAAACCCAAAGGAATCTCAGCCCCGTCTTCTTAGACATTAGTGGAGGATCAAAAGGTCAGACCCCAACACTAAGATCCTTGCATGGGACAGATCATCAATGACTGATTATACGTCTCATGTTCCCATATTGTGGCATAACTAGAGTGATTCAACCTTAGCCATAATGGAGAGCCTCTACGAAGCTTGGTTCCTGCTCAGGGCATGATTTGAATAGACATGGCCACCTAAGGATTTCCCCAATTCTAAGAGGTGATTGCTGGGTTTACGACAATTGGACTTGCTGTGGTGGAATAGGGGGCTTTTCATTTTGGCACCATACTTTCGAGAAGCCCTTTAAGAATCTGGGTGACAATCCTTGTCAGAATAAGAGTGACAACCCCTTTAATAATCAGGGTGAAAACTCGGTTAAGGACCTGGATGTCAACCCCTTAAAGAATCTGGGTAACAGCCTTAAAGAATCTAAGTATCTAATATCTATCTATCTATCTATCTATCTATCTATTATATATCTATCTTATTATCTATCTATCTTATTATCTATCTATCTATCTCATATCTATCTATCTATCTATCTATCTATCTATCTTATTATCTATCTATCTAATATCTATCTATCATCCATCTATCTATCTTATTATCTATCTTATTATCTATCTATCTATCTATCTATCTATCGATCTATCTAATAATATACAGAAAAAGAAGGTGCTTGAGAAAAGTCCATTGATTGGACTGAAACGTCGCAATCAGGTGAATAAACACCTTATTTTCTACTTCTGGAATGCCACAGAATTTTTTCTATCTATCTATCTATCTATCTATCTATCTATCTATCTATCTATCTATCTATCTATTGCATATTTAAACTATCTATTTCATTTCTAATATCTATCTATTTACTATCTATCTATCTATCTATCTAATATATATCTCATATCTATCTATCTCATACCTATCTATCTATCTATCTATCTCATATCTATTATCTATTTATTAATCTAATATCTATTTATCTATATATTGCATATCAATTCTATCTATCTAATTTCTAGCTAATATATACTATCTATCTATCTATCTAATATCTATGTATCTATATATTGCATATTTATTCTATTTCATTTCTAATATCTATCTAGAAAAAAGTAATTCCACGGCACTCCCAAGATTGTGATTAAAGTTGGTGTTCTTTATTCACCAAAGCGACGTTTCAGTCCTCTTACTGGGACTTTTTTCAGAAAAAAAAGTCCCAGTAAGAGGACTGAAACGTCGCTCTGGTGAATAAAGAACACCAACTTTAACCACTTCAAGTCTGCCCATTGACTATAAAAGTCCTTCAGCTTTGCCCCCTGTGTGCAGCACCTGTACATAGAAGCTCCATGACTCAGCTGCCTCCTGACAGCCAAGAACATGGAGCTTTAACCTGAGACCTTTTTTCCTGGCCTCCAGGCTTTTGATCACTCTGACAAGCTGTCAAAGCGATCACAAATGCTTGTACTATCTCACTCTCATTACTGCCGGTCACAGAGCAGTTTACAACTACATATTGGGTGTTTTTGCAAGCTTCAGAATCAGGAAAATAAATATTCAGGTTTGATTTGCGGTTTACCCTTGCTATCTTATGGGAAAAATGAATTAAAAATTGAAAATCTGCGAAAAAATATATTTATTTTTATATTTCACCTTCCTTCTGTTTTAATTCTTGTGGGAAATCTAAAGGGTTAACAAACTTTGTAAAATCAGTTTTGATTACATTGGGGGCTTTAGTTTCTAAAATATGTTCATTTATGGGAGGTTTCTATTATTTAAGCCCCTCAAAGTCACTTTAGAACTGCAAAGGTCCTTTAAAATTAACTATTGGAAATTTTCATGAAAATCTTAAAAATTACATCTAAAATTTGAAGCCTTCTAACGTCCTAAAAAAATTAAATTACATTTCCAAAATTATGCCAACATAAAGTGGACATATGGTGAATGTTCATTAATAACAATTTTATTAGATATCCCTAAGCAACTTAAAAGCAGAGAAATTCATATTTAAAAAATTGTGATTTTTTTTTCAAAATTTTCAGTAAATTTAGATTTTTTATAAATAAAGGTAAAACATATTGACTCAAATTTACCATTAACATGAAGTACAATGTGTCATGAGAAAACAATCTCAGAATGGCTTGGATAAGTAAAAGCGTTCCAGAGTTATTACCACATGAAGTGACACAAGTCAGATTTGCAAAATTAGGCCTGGTCTTGAAGTGGTTCACAATCTTGGGAGTGCCGTGGAATTACTTTTTTCTACTTTATTTGGGAAGTTGGATCACCTCCTGAGCCGCTGGCACACCATATTACTTTTCCACAGCTGTGCTGCTTCCATTTTATTTTTATTCTATCTATCTATCTATCTATCTATCTATCTATCTATCTATCTATCTATCTATCTCATATCTATCTATCTATCTCATATCTATCTATCTCATATCTATCTATCTATCTATCTATCTATCTATCTATCTATCTATCTATCTATCTCATATCTATCTATCTATCTCATATCTATCTATCTATCTATCTATCTCATATCTATCTATCAATCTCATATCTATCTATCTATCTCATATCTATCTATCAATCTCTGCATTTATCTATTCTCTTGTATCTTCATACAGTATATATAGCTGTAAAATAAATGTGCATTACAATCTTACTGAAAGGTGTAGTAGGTCCAGGAACAGTAGGGGCTGCCATGGCTGCAGACAGTTGCATGCTTATTATTGAGTTCAATGTAAGGACAGTGTACAGTAAGCTCCCCCTAGTGGTGGCTGCAGAAAGCCAGAATTGTATCATCTAACTCTGTGAAGAGGAATGGGAGCTCCATATCAGCAAAAAAAAAAACCTGTACCTAGAGATGAGTAAATTTGTTTCAGTCCTATTCATCTGAATCATCTAAGAAATTTAACCTGGGTACAAACCCAAATCAAAAGTGCTTTAAATGCCTTAAAAATTTTCCCTTTAACCATGTAATATCCCCCTGAGCTCTGCTACATCTGTCTACTGTATCTCTGTCCTGTAAGGAAGAAGGAGCAGAATTTCCCAGCCACCGTACATGGCCCCGCCAGGAGAGGCCTCCTTCGTGCACATCATTTGTGTATTCATTGGCGAACAGCTAATGTAGCATTCAGATTACACAACGCTTCTGATTACATTTGCATGCGTTATAGATGCATCTGGTGGAAGCGGGTCCAACGGGGGCACTGGCTGAATCCGCACAGTGAGACAGTGGGGCGGCTGTGCTCACCGCAGCCTCTGCAATTTACCAGCACAGTGCTGCCTTTGTAATCTGATTTAGGAAGTAAATTCAGTAATGATTAAATGATTAAGCAAAGTGAAAGTCGTCATTAATATCGATCTCATAGGAATTCATCAGCAAAATGAAGCTCTGGCGGGATCCGCTCTGTTTCACAGGAAAATATCTATCTATCTATCTATCTATCTATCTATCTATCTATCTATCTATCTATCTATCATCTATGTATCTAATTATTCATCTATTATCTATATATCCTATCTATCTATCTATCTATCTAATATCTATCTATCTATCTATCTATCTCATATCTATCTATCTATCTTTTATCCATATATATATATATATATATATATATATATATATATATATATATAAATGAATCAAAAAAACAAACTTCTTGTGTTCTCTCCGTCTACTAACCTACCTAAACCTGATATCTCCATCTCAGTGTGTGCGGCACAATCATCACTCCTAGGCAGCACACCCTCTGTCTCGGGGTGACGTTTGACACTGATCTTTCCTTCACCCCCTACATTCAGTCTCTCGCCCGGTCATGTCGCCCGCACCTCAAAAACATCTCTAGAATCCACCCCTTTCTCACTATGGAAACAACAAAAACTCTCACTATTGCCCTGATCCATTCCCGTCTCGATTACTGTAACTCACTATTAATTGGCCTCCCCCTCAGCAAACTCTCCCCGCTCAAATCTATTCTTAATACAGCAGCCAGGATTACCTATCAGGATCACCCTACCGGTGCTCTCCACAGTGCTGCACCCCCTACATCTCCTCCTCATCTCTGTCTACCATCCTTCCCATGTTCTCCACAGTGCTGCACTCCCTAAATCTCCTCCTCATCTCTGTCTATCACCCTACTGTTCTCTCCACAGTGCTGCACCCCCTACATCTCCTCCTCATCTCTGTCTACCATCCCTAACCATGCTCTCCACAGTGCTGCACCCCCTAGATCTCCTCCCCATTTCTGTCTACCACCCCACCCATGCTCTCCACCATACTACCCCCTCCCACATCTCCTCCCTGATCTCTGTCTACTATCCTACTCATGTTCTCCACAGTGCTGCACCTCCTACATCTCTTCTCTTATCTCTGTCTACCATCCTACCTATGTTCTCCACAGTGATGCACCCCCTACATCTCCTCCTCATCTCTGTCTACCATCCTTTCTGTGCTCTCCACAGTGCTTCACCCCCTACATCTCCTCCTCATCTCTGTCTACCACCCTACCTGTGCTCTCCACAGTGCTGCACCCCCTACATCTCCTCCCTCATCTCTGTCTACCATCCTACCTGAAGTCTTCACAGTGCTACACCCCTACATCTCCTCCCTCATCTCTGTCTACCACCCTACCTGTGCTCTCCACAGTGCTGCACCCCTACATCTCCTCCCTCATCTCTGTCTACCACCCTACCTGTACTCTCCACAGTGCTACACCCCTACATCTCCTCCCTCATCTCTGTCTACCATCCTACCTGTGCTCTCCACAGTGCTACACCCCTACATCTCCTCCCTCATCTCTGTCTACCATCCTACCTGTGCTCTCCACAGTGCTTCACCCCCTACATCTCCTCCTCATCTCTGTCTACCACCCTACCTGTACTCTCCACAGTGCTACACCACTACATCTCCTCCCTCATCTCTGTCTACCACCCTACCTGTAGTCTTCACAGTGCTACACCCCTACATCTCCTCCCTCATCTCTGTCTACCACCCCACCTGTGCTCTCCACAGTGCTACACCCCTACATCTCCTCCCTCATCTCTGTCTACCACCCTACCTGTGCTCTCCACCATACTGCCCCCCCCTACATCTCCTCCTCATTTCTGTCTACCATCCTAACCATGCTGTCCACAGTGCTGTACCTCCTAGATCTCCTCCTCATCTCTGTCTACCACCCCACCCATGCTCTCCACCATACTGCCCTCCCCTACATCTCCTCCTCATCTCTGACTACCACTCCACCCATGTTCTCCACTATGCTGCCCCCCCTACATCTCCTCCCTCATCTCTGTCTACTATCCTACCCATGTTCTCCACAGTGCTGCACCCCCTACATCTCTTCTCTTATCTCTGTCTACCACCCTTCCTGTGCTCTCCATTCAGCCAATGACTTATGACTGACTTCCACCATAATCCGAACCTCTCACTCCCATCTCTAGGACTTCTCCCGAGCTGCACCAGTTCTCTAGAATGCCCTATCCCAAGAAATTAGGTTAAACCACAATACATACAGTTTCAGGTGCTCCCTCAAAACACATCTTTTTAGGTTGGCTGATTACATCCCCTGATCTAACTCTGCTCCATATATAGACCATTTATCATCAGCTCCTGATCCTGATCCTCCACTAAACACTCCACTGCACCTAGAAGCTCTATAGATATCAGCTGGTGACTGGCTCATACAGCTCTATATCTGCTTCCCTATCTTCCCAAGATGGCTGGACCCTTGTACAAAGCACTTCTACCTTTTGTGTCACCCCTATCTCCTCATAGATTGTAAGCTCTTGGGCCCTCATTCCTCTTGTTGTAATAATGGACTTGTCTGTTGCTATGTTATTTATCACTGTTTGTACATGAACCCCTGGACTGTAAAGCGCTGCGGAATATGTTGGCGCTATATAAATAAAGATTATTATTATTATCATCTATCTCTCTATCATTATCTATTCAGATGTTCTAATTGTAACTTGAAGCTCTTGGCCCAAATGCACAATATGCATAAGGGCCACAATTAGGAAGGAACTAACTCCAGGATTATAAAAAATATTCACCCATAGGTCGTCATCACTTTTACTAAACCCGGAGTGCTGTCTCCTGTTCTAATTTTGTTGGAGATTTTGAATCTAACTCCTTGGAGGAATTAACACCTAAATCTGCTTTTTCTGGTGATGCTTACATTTTGTTTATTATTTCTTTATAATAGATAGAGATAGATAGATAAATATTATATAGATGAAAGATAGATATTAGATAATAAATAAATAGATAGACATAAGATAGATGATAAATATTAGATAGATGACAGATAGATATTAGATAAATAGATATTAGATAGATAGATAGATATTAGATATATATTAAATAGATAGATTTTAAAATAGAAAAAAATGAGATAGACAGACATAGGTAGATAGATATGAATTAGATGATAGATTAGATATATATATAGATAGATAGATATTAGATAGATAATCAATAGATAGATATTACATAGATAATAGATAGATTTTGAAACAGAAAGAAAACGAGATAGAGATAGACAGACGTAGATAGATAGATAGATAGATAGATAGATAACGGACGCATCGTGATTTGTTATATCAAAAAGGAACCATTTTGGTCCAGTTTTGAGATTCTCTACCGGATGTGAAAGTCGCCTTAACGCTATATTATGATGTGCTCCTGCAAAGTGAGAATCTCCGCCCTGCTACATCTGTAGATATAACTTTTTTTCTTTTACTTTCAGATACTTAATCCACTATGGGAAATGTATATCCCCACAACAGATGCTGGAGGCGACGTCTCTCTCTGGTAGATGAACCCGAGCTGCAGCGGCTGCACCTTCACGTCCGAGCTCTGCTTTATATGCAATATGAAGAACCGCGCATGTCGACCCAGATAAAATATCATACTGGGAACTGGCGGAACATATGGTCTCCCCGGTGTCCACGGGACTGGATTCTCAATCACAGGAGCAATATCGCTGTGAAAGGGAATATTCCTCAAACTGGTACAAAGTCTGGGATTTCATTGGTTCCATAAAGATTCCCTCACTGATACAAAGAGATACAATGTATCAATATCGCCCGTAGTAACCAATCAGAGATCAGTTTACATACGTGACCCGCAGCCTCACAATGTCAGGCCTAAAGCTTTTATACCGACAGTCCTAGTCCTGACAAATGTCCGCGGGGACGTATAAAATCAGGGCCTGTGAGATACACTATGACTTCCGGAATTTCAGTCAAAATTTCCATCTTTGATCAACCATCAGCTTCCACATAACCTCCAAAAACTGCCGGGTCTGCAGGGTACAAAATGTATTCTATCTATCTAACTATCTATCTACTGTCTATAATAACCAACCAAACAATGGTGGACCGCACAGACAAAAGAGTACTAGCTGGGTGCCAGTGGCTAAGGAAATGATCCAATATCCAAATAAGCAAATTGAAGAAAATCCACGGCACTCCACAGAGTAAAAAAGGATAAGTGTTTATTCACCAAAAGCGACGTTTCGGTACGCCCAATGCGACCTTTCTCAAGCAGTGTCACTGCTTGAGAAAGGTCGCATTGGGCCGTACCGAAACGTCGCTTTTGGGTGAATAAACACTTATCCTTTTTTACTCTGTGGAGTGCCGTGGATTTTCTTCAATTTACTGTCTATAATATCTATTTATCTCACATCTATCTATCTATCTATCTTATCTATCTATCTCATATCTATCTATCTCATATCAATTAATCTATCTTTCTATCTATCTATCTATGTAATCATGGATCATCAGGGTCTACACAATCATGCACGTTTCCCTCTCACTTCTTCTACAATTTAATTCTATTTAGTCCTATTTAATTCTGATTCAGCATAGCTAATCAGATAATTTACCAAATGTCTTTTTTTTTCAATCCCAGCCACTGAGGCTGGAAATAAAAATGGACGTGAACCTGTCTCACTGAAATCAATTAAGTGATTAGATCTGACTTCCATTTTCTACCTGATTTAATAATTAGTTGTCCATGGAAACATTGCAGAGATTAAGACATTTATGATGAAAGACGGGTTTATATTCTTTGTAAACAACTAAAAAAATATCTACAGAGCTGAAACTGCCAGTGATTCTGTGAGAATGTAAGATATGTAAACTAATAGTCTTCAACACTGATAGATCATATATACATTACATACAACAGTACAAATACAGTAGTTATATTCTTGTACATAGGAGCAGTATTATAGTAGTTATATTCTTGTACATAGGAGCAGTATTGTAGTAGTTATATTCTTGTACATAGGAGCAGTATTATAGTAGTTATATTCTTGTACATAGGAGGCAGTATTATAGTAGTTATATTCTTGTACATAGGAGCAGTATTATAGTAGTTATATTCTTGTACATAGGAGCAGTATTATAGTAGTTATATTCTTGTACATAGGAGGCAGTATTATAGTAGTTATATTCTTGTAAATAGGAGCAGTATTATAGTAGTTATATTCTTGTACATAGGAGCAGTATTATAGTAGTTATATTCTTGTACATAGGAGCAGTATTATAGTAGTTATATTCTTGTACATAGGAGCAGTATTATAGTAGTTATATTCTTGTACATAGGAGCAGTATTATAGTAGTTATATTCTTGTACATAGGAGGCAGTATTATAGTAGTTATATTCTTGTACATAGGAGCAGTATTATAGTAGTTATATTCTTGTACATAGGAGCAGTATTATAGTAGTTATATTCTTGTACATAGGAGCAGTATTATAGTAGTTATATTCTTGTACATAGGAGCAGTATTATAGTAGTTATATTCTTGTACATAGGAGCAGTATTATAGTAGTTATATTCTTGTACATAGGAGCAGTATTATAGTAGTTATATTCTTGTACATAGGAGCAGTATTATAGTAGTTATATTCTTGTACATAGGAGGCAGTATTATAGTAGTTATATTCTTGTACATAGGAGCAGTATTATAGTAGTTATATTCTTGTACATAGGAGCAGTATTATAGTAGTTATATTCTTGTACATAGGAGCAGTATTATAGTAGTTATATTCTTGTACATAGGAGGCAGTATTATAGTAGTTATATTCTTGTACATAGGAGCAGTATTATAGTAGTTATATATTCTTGTACATAGGAGCAGTATTATAGTAGTTATATTCTTGTACATAGGAGCAGTATTATAGTAGTTATATTTCTTGTACATAGGAGCAGTATTATAGTAGTTATATTCTTGTACATAGGAGCAGTATTATAGTAGTTATATTCTTGTACATAGGAGCAGTATTATAGTAGTTATATTCTTGTACATAGGAGCAGTATTATAGTAGTTATATTCTTGTACATAGGAGGCAGTATTATAGTAGTTATATTCTTGTACATAGGAGCAGTATTATAGTAGTTATATTCTTGTACATAGGAGCAGTATTATAGTAGTTATATTCTTGTACATAGGAGCAGTATTATAGTAGTTATATTCTTGTACATAGGAGGCAGTATTATAGTAGTTATATTCTTGTACATAGGAGCAGTATTATAGTAGTTATATTCTTGTACATAGGAGCAGTATTATAGTAGTTATATTCTTGTACATAGGAGCAGTATTATAGTAGTTATATTCTTGTACATAGGAGCAGTATTATAGTAGTTATATTCTTGTACATAGGAGGCAGTATTATAGTAGTTATATTTCTTGTACATAGGAGCAGTATTATAGTAGTTATATTCTTGTACATAGGAGCAGTATTATAGTAGTTATATTCTTGTACATAGGAGCAGTATTATATAGTAGTTATATTCTTGTACATAGGAGGCAGTATTATAGTAGTTATATTCTTGTACATAGGAGCAGTATTATAGTAGTTATATTCTTGTACATAGGAGCAGTATTATAGTAGTTATATTCTTGTACATAGGAGCAGTATTATAGTAGTTATATTCTTGTACATAGGAGGCAGTATTATAGTAGTTATATTCTTGTACATAGGAGCAGTATTATAGTAGTAGTTATATTCTTGTACATAGGAGCAGTATTATAGTAGTTATATTTCTTGTACATAGGAGCAGTATTATAGTAGTTTATATTCTTGTACATAGGAGCAGTATTATAGTAGTTTATATTCTTGTACATAGGAGCAGTATTTATAGTAGTTATATTCTTGTACATAGGAGCAGTATTATAGTAGTTATATTCTTGTACATAGGAGCAGTATTATAGTAGTTATATTCTTGTACATAGGAGCAGTATTATAGTAGTTATATTCTTGTACATAGGAGAGCAGTATTATAGTAGTTATATTCTTTGTACATAGGAGCAGTATTATAGTAGTTATATTCTTGTACATAGGAGCAGTATTATAGTAGTTATATTCTTGTACATAGGAGGCAGTATTATAGTAGTTATATTCTTGTACATAGGAGCAGTATTATAGTAGTTATATTCTTGTACATAGGAGCAGTATTATAGTAGTTATATTCTTGTACATAGGAGCAGTATTATAGTAGTTATATTCTTGTACATAGGAGCAGTATTATAGTAGTTATATTCTTGTACATAGGAGCAGTATTATAGTAGTTATATTCTTGTACATAGGAGCAGTATTATAGTAGTTATATTCTTGTACATAGGAGGCAGTATTATAGTAGTTATATTCTTGTACATAGGAGCAGTATTATAGTAGTTATATTCTTGTACATAGGAGCAGTATTATAGTAGTTATATTCTTGTACATAGGAGGAGCAGTATTATAGTAGTTATATTCTTGTACATAGGAGGCAGTATTATAGTAGTTATATTCTTGTACATAGGAGCAGTATTATAGTAGTTATATTCTTGTACATAGGAGCAGTATTATAGTAGTTATATTCTTGTACATAGGAGCAGTATTATAGTAGTTATATTCTTGTACATAGGAGCAGTATTATAGTAGTTATATTCTTGTACATAGGAGCAGTATTATAGTAGTTATATTCTTGTACATAGGAGCAGTATTATAGTAGTTATATTCTTGTACATAGGAGGCAGTATTATAGTAGTTTATATTCTTTGTACATAGGAGGCAGTATTATAGTAGTTATATTCTTGTACATAGGAGCAGTATTATAGTAGTTATATTCTTGTACATAGGAGGCAGTATTATAGTAGTTATATTCTTGTACATAGGAGCAGTATTTATAGTAGTTATATTCTTGTACATAGGAAGCAGTATTATAGTAGTTATATTCTTGTACATAGGAGCAGTATTATAGTAGTTATATTCTTGTACATAGGAGGCAGTATTATAGTAGTTATATTCTTGTACATAGGAGCAGTATTATAGTAGTTATTATTCTTGTACATAGGAGCAGTATTATAGTAGTTATATTCTTGTACATAGGAGCAGTATTATAGTAGTTATATTCTTGTACATAGGAGCAGTATTATAGTAGTTATATTCTTGTACATAGGAGCAGTATTATAGTAGTAGTTATATTCTTGTACATAGGAGCAGTATTATAGTAGTTATATTCTTGTACATAGGAGCAGTATTATAGTAGTTATATTCTTGTACATAGGAGCAGTATTATAGTAGTTATATTCTTGTACATAGGAGCAGTATTATAGTAGTTATATTCTTGTACATAGGAGCAGTATTATAGTAGTTATATTCTTGTACATAGGAGTATTATAGTAGTTATATTCTTGTACATAGGAGCAGTATTATAGTAGTTTATATTCTTGTACATAGGAGCAGTATTATAGTAGTTATATTCTTGTACATAGGAGCAGTATTATAGTAGTTATATTCTTGTACATAGGAGCAGTATTATAGTAGTTATATTCTTGTACATAGGAGCAGTATTATAGTAGTTATATTCTTGTACATAGGAGCAGTATTATAGTAGTTATATTCTTGTACATAGGAGCAGTATTATAGTAGTTATATTCTTGTACATAGGAGGCAGTATTATAGTAGTTATATTTCTTGTACATAGGAGCAGTATTATAGTAGTTATATTCTTGTACATAGGAGCAGTATTATAGTAGTTATATTCTTGTACATAGGAGCAGTATTATAGTAGTTTATATTCTTGTACATAGGAGCAGTATTATAGTAGTTATATTCTTGTACATAGGAGCAGTATTATAGTAGTTTATATTCTTGTACATAGGAGCAGTATTATAGTAGTTATATTCTTGTACATAGGAGCAGTATTATAGTAGTTATATTCTTGTACATAGGAGCAGTATTATAGTAGTTATATTCTTGTACATAGGAGCAGTATTATAGTAGTTATATTCTTGTACATAGGAGCAGTATTATAGTAGTTATATTCTTGTACATAGGAGGCAGTATTATAGTAGTTATATTCTTGTACATAGGAGGCAGTATTATAGTAGTTATATTCTTGTACATAGGAGCAGTATTATAGTAGTTATATTCTTGTACATAGGAGCAGTATTATAGTAGTTATATTCTTGTACATAGGAGCAGTATTATAGTAGTTATATTCTTGTACATAGGAGCAGTATTATAGTAGTTATATTCTTGTACATAGGAGGCAGTATTATAGTAGTTATATTCTTGTACATAGGAGCAGTATTATAGTAGTTATATTCTTGTACATAGGAGCAGTATTATAGTAGTTATATTCTTGTACATAGGAGCAGTATTATAGTAGTTATATTCTTGTACATAGGAGCAGTATTATAGTAGTTATATTCTTGTACATAGGAGCAGTATTGTAGTAGTTATATTCTTGTAAATAGGAGCAGATATATAGTAGTTATTATTCTTTGTACATAGAGGCAGTATTATAGTAGTTATATTCTTGTCATAGAGCAGTATTATAGTAGTTATATTCTTGTACATAGGAGCAGTATTATAGTAGTTATATTCTTGTACATAGGAGGCAGTATTATAGTAGTATATTCTTGTACATAGGAGCAGTATTATAGTAGTTATATCTTGTACATAGAGGCAGTATTATAGTAGTTATTATTCTTGTACATAGGAGCAGTATTAGTAGTTATATTCTTGTACATAGGAGCAGTATTATAGTAGTTATTTCTTGTACATAGGAGCAGTATGTATAGTAGGTATATTCTGTACATAGGAGTATTCATAGTAGATTATTCTTGTACATAGGACAGTATTATAGTTATATTCTTGTACATAGGAGCAGTATTTATAGTAAGTTATATTCTTGTACATAGGAGCAGTATTGATAGTAGTTATATTCTTGTACATAGGGCAGTATTATAGTAGTTATATTCTTGTACAGAGGCAGAGTATTATCGTAGTTATATTCTTGTACATAGGAGCAGTATTATAGTAGTTATATTCTTGTACATAGGGAGGCAGTAATTACTAGTAGTTATATTCTTGTACATGATGGCAGTATTATAGTAGTATATTCTTGGCCATAGGAGCAGTATTATGGTAGTTATATTCTTGTACAGTAGGAGGCCCAGTATTGTATAGAGTTATATTCTTCGTACATAGGAGGCCAGATTATAGTAGTTATATTCTTGTACATAGGAGGCAGTATTATAGTAGGTATATTCGTGTACACCTAGGAGGCAGTATATATAGTATTTATATTCTTGTCATAGGAGCAGTATTATAGTAGTTATATTCTTTGTACATAGTGAGCAGTATTGTAGTAGTTTATATTCTTGTAATAGGTAGCAGGTATTATAGTAGTTTATATTCTTGTATACTAGGAGCAGTATTAGTAGTAGTTTATTCTTGTACGTAGGAGCAGATTTATAGTAGTTTATTCTTGTACATAGAGGCAGTATTATAGGTAGTTATATTTTTGTACATAGGAGCCAGTATTATAGTAGTTATATTCTTGTACATAGGAGCAGTATTATAGTAGTTATATTCTTGTACATAGGAGCAGTATTATAGTAGTTATATTCTTGTACATAGGAGGCAGTATTATAGTAGTTATATTCTTGTACATAGGAGCAGTATTATAGTAGTTATATTCTTGTACATAGGAGCAGTATTATAGTAGTTATATTCTTTGTACATAGGAGGCAGTATTATAGTAGTTATATTCTTGTACATAGGAGCAGTATATATAGTAGTTATATTCTTGTACATAGGAGCAGTATTATAGTAGTTATATTCTTGTACATAGGAGGCAGTATTATAGTAGTTATATTCTTGTACATAGGAGGCAGTATTATAGTAGTTATATTCTTGTACATAGGAGCAGTATTATAGTAGTTATATTCTTGTACATAGGAGCAGTATTATAGTAGTTATATTCTTGTACATAGGAGCAGTATTATAGTAGTTATATTCTTGTACATAGGAGCAGTATTATAGTAGTTATATTCTTGTACATAGAGCAGTATTATAGTAGTTATATTCTTGTACATAGGAGCAGTATTTATAGTAGTTATATTCTTGTACATAGGAGGCAGTATTATAGTAGTTATATTCTTGTACATAGGAGCAGTATTATATAGTAGTTATATTCTTGTACATAGGAGCAGTATTATAGTAGT
Organism: Rhinella marina; assembly: GCA_900303285.1. Lineage (NCBI taxonomy): Eukaryota > Metazoa > Chordata > Amphibia > Anura > Bufonidae > Rhinella > Rhinella marina. Next base: position 42,868 of record ONZH01001912.1, read on the forward strand.
TATATTCTTGTACATAGGAGCAGTATTATAGTAGTTATATTTCTTGTACATAGGAGCAGTATTATAGTAGTTATATTCTTGTACATAGGAGGCAGTATTATAGTAGTTATATTCTTGTACATAGGAGCAGTATTATAGTAGTTATATTCTTGTACATAGGAGGCAGTATTATAGTAGTTATATTCTTGTACATAGGAGGCAGTATTATAGTAGTATATTCTTGTACAGTAGTATTCTTGTACATAGTATAGTAGTTATATTCTTAGGAGCAGTATTATAGTAATATTCTTGTACATAGGAGCAGTATTATAGTAGTTATATTCTTGTACATAGGAGCAGTATTATAGTAGTTATATTCTTGTACATAGGAGCAGTATTATAGTAGTTATATTCTTGTACATAGGAGCAGTATTATAGTAGTTATATTCTTGTACATAGGAGGCAGTATTATATAGTAGTTATATTCTTGTACATAGGAGGCAGTATTATAGTAGTTATATTCTTGTACATAGGAGCAGTATTATAGTAGTTATATTTCTTGTACATAGAGCAGTATATATAGTAGTTATATTCTTGTACATAGGAGCAGTATTATAGTAGTTATATTCTTGTACATAGGAGGCAGTATTATAGTAGTTATATTCTTGTACATAGGAGCAGTATTATAGTAGTTATATTCTTGTACATAGGAGCAGTATTATAGTAGTAGTTATATTCTGTACATAGGAGCAGTATTATAGTAGTTATATTCTTGTACATAGGAGCAGTATTATAGTAGTTATATAGGAGTATTAGTAGTATTATATTCTGTACATAGGAGCAGTATTATAGTAGTTATATTCTTGTACATAGGAGCAGTATTATAGTAGTTATATTCTTGTACATAGGAGCAGTATTATAGTAGTTATATTCTTGTACATAGGAGCAGTATTATAGTACAGTTATATTCTTGTACATAGGAGCAGTATTATAGTAGTTATATTCTTGTACATAGGAGGCAGTATTATAGTAGTTATATTCTTGTACATAGGAGCAGTATTATAGTAGTTATATTCTTGTACATAGGAGCAGTATTATAGTAGTTATATTCTTGTACATAGGAGCAGTATATATAGTAGTTATATTCTTGTACATAGGAGCAGTATTATAGTAGTTATATTCTTTGTACATAGGAGCAGTATTTATAGTAGTTATATTCTTGTACATAGGAGCAGTATTATAGTAGTTATATTCTTGTACATAGGAGCAGTATTATAGTAGTTATATTTTTGTACATAGGAGCAGTATTATAGTAGTTTATATTCTTGTACATAGGAAGTATTATAGTAGTTATATTCTTGTACATAGGAGCAGTATTTATAGTAGTTATATTCTTGTACATAGGAGCAGTATTAGTAGTTATATCTTGTACATAGGAGCAGTATTATAGTAGTTATATTCTTGTACATAGGAGCAGTATTATATAGTAGTTATATTCTTGTACATAGGAGGCAGTATTATAGTAGTTATATTCTTGTACATAGGAGGCAGTATTATAGTAGTTATATTCTTGTACATAGGAGCAGTATTATAGTAGTTATATTCTTGTACATAGGAGCAGTATTATAGTAGTTATATTCTTGTACATAGGAGCAGTATTATAGTAGTTTATATTCTTGTACATAGGAGCAGTATTATAGTAGTTATATTCTTTGTACATAGGAGGCAGTATTATAGTAGTTATATTCTTGTACATAGGAGTAGCAGTATTATAGTAGTTATATTCTTGTACATAGGAGCAGTATTATAGTAGTTATATTCTTGTACATAGGAGCAGTATTATTAGTAGTTATATTCTTGTGTACATAGGAGCAGAGTATTATAGTAGTTATATTCTTGTACATAGGAGCAGTATTATAGTAGTTATATTCTTGTACATAGGAGCAGTATTATAGTAGTTATATTCTTGTACATAGGAGCAGTATTATAGTAGTTATATTCTTGTACATAGGAGGCAGTATTATAGTAGTTATATTCTTGTACATAGAGGCAGTATTATAGTAGTTATATTCTTGTACATAGGAGCAGTATTATAGTAGTTATATTCTTGTACATAGGAGGCAGTATTATAGTAGTTATATTCTTGTACATAGGAGCAGTATTATAGTAGTTATATTCTTGTACATAGGAGCAGTATTATAGTAGTTATATTCTTGTACATAGGAGCAGTATTATAGTAGTTATATTCTTGTACATAGAGGCAGTATTAGTAGGTATATTCACATAGGAGCAGTATTATAGTAGTTATATTCTTGTACATAGGAGTAGTATTATAGTAGATATATTCTTGTACGTAGTGACAGTATTATAGTAGTTACATTCTTGTACATAGGAGCAGTATTATAGTAGTTATATTTTTGTATATAGAAGTATTATAGTAGTTATATTCTTGTACATAGGAGGCAGTATTATAGCAGTTATATTCTTGTACATAGGAGCGGTATTATAGTAGTAATATTCTTGAACATAGGAAGCAGTGTTATAGTACCTATATTCTTGTACATAGGGGCAGTATTATAGTAGTTATATTCTTGTACAAAGGAACAGTATTATAGTAGTGATGTTCTCGTACATAGGAGCGGTATTACAGTAGTAATATTCTTGTACATAGGAATCAGTGTTATAGTAGCTATACTCTTGTACATAGGGGCAGTATTATAGTAGTTATATTCTTGTACATAGGAGCAGTATTATAGTAGTTATATTCTTGTACATAGGAGCAGTATTATAGTAGATATTTTCTTGTACGTAGGAGGCAGTATTATAGTAGTTATATTCTTGTACATAGGAGCAGTATTATAGCAGTTATATTCTTGTACATAGGAGCAGTATTATTGTAGTTATATTCTTCTACATAGGAGCAGTATTATAGTAGTTATATTCTTGTACATACTGTAGGGGCAGTATTATAGTAGTTATGTTCTGAATGTTACAATCAATTTGCTCACCCCTAGTAACTAGAGCTTTCTACGGGTGGGAAAGTATTGTAGTCCTTTCCCCTTCTATGCACATGCCATGATGGACTATTTACAGCACCACTGATGAGTGTGACTTGAGTTCTACATTACATGTAGATAACCATTCTCGGCTCCCTTATAGTTATGGAGAATGATGAACAGATTTATCGTCTGGTACGCCATCCCCAGCGCCAATCACAGGACTCATTTCTCAGGCTCCTAATATGCTCATTAACCTTTGCTGATGTTATGTGACTTTGACGTATTTGTCACTTCTTTGCGCTGAGCCGCTGTCACTGCATGTAGAGGATGGGAGCTCAATGATTGTAAAAGAAAAATGTAATCACTTATACGGCACAGTCCCTCAGCAATAGAACTCAATTTAATTTCAAGAGCAGATGATATTCATTGCTATCTGTTTGAACTTATGGAAAAAGATTTATGAGGAATCAGGGGGATAATTGATGCCTTGATTGATGTGCTACTTCGGCAAAAAGTGTCTTGGGGTTTGTCTGCTAGCGGTAAACTCAGAGCCTTAGAGTGGGATACGGAAAATCAGGGAAATTAAGATTTAGAAACTGGCAAATACCATCAGATCTCCCATGGATATCTGGGCCCCAGTGTGGTTACACAGCAGTATTTATCCGTCATAATGCGGCCAATGAATTATACTGGTGCCTTAAAGGGAACTTCCATACAAAAGGACAAGGTTTTGCTCAAGAGTCTTTAAGAATATCTAATACAACACATTACGAAAGTCTTTAGACACGTTCAATTTTTTCACATTTTGTTACATTGGCTTGTGCTACAAAAAAAAACAAAGTTTTTCCCCCTCACTCTGCGCACAATTCCCCATAGTGATAAAGTGTGGATAGCATGTTACAAATCTCTACTAATTTATTGAAAATGAAAAACTAAAAAAATTAAGTATTCAACTCCTTTACTGAGGACATAAGTATTCACACCTTTTACTCAGGACATGAGTCTTCGGCCCCTTTACTCAGGATGTAAGTATTTAGCCCCTTTACTCAAAAAACAAGTATTCAGACCCTTTACTCAGGACATACGTGTTCAGACACTTTACTCAAGACATAAGTATTGACACCCTTTACTCAGAACATAAGTCTTTAGCCCCTATACTCACAACATAAGTAATCAGGCCCTTTACTCAGGACATAAGTATTCAGACACTTTACTCAAGACATAAGTATTCAGCCCCTTTACTCAGGACGTAAGTATTCAGCCCCTTTACTCAGGACGTAAGTATTCAGCCCCTTTACTCAGGACATAAGTATTCAGACCCTTTACTCAGGACATAAGTATTCAGCCCCTTTACTCAGGACATAAGTATTCAGCCCCTTTACTCAGGACGTAAGTATTCAGCCCCTTTACTCAGGACGTAAGTATTCAGCCCCTTTACTCAGGACGTAAGTATTCAGCCCCTTTACTTAGGAAATAAGTATTCACACCCTTTACTCAGGACATAAGTATTCAGACCCTTTACTCAGGACATAAGTGTTCAGACACTTTACTCAAGACATAAGTATTCACACCCTTTACTCAGAACATAAGTCTTTAGCCCCTTTACTCACAACATAAGTAATCAGACCCTTTACTTAGGAAATAAGTATTCACACCCTTTACTTGGGACATAAGTATTCACACCCTTTACTTGGGAAATAAGTATTCACACCCTTTACGTGGGAAATAATTATTCACACCCTTTACTCTGGACTTAAATCTTCAGCCCCTTTACTCAGGACATAAGTATTCACACCCTTTACTCAGGACATAAGTATTCACACCCTTTATTCAGGACTTAGTTGAAGCCCCTTTGGCAGTGATTCCAGCCTTCAGTCTTCTTGGAGATGATGCCACAAGGTTTACACATGGATTTGGGGATTTTCTCCTATTATTCTCTGCAGATCCTCTCAAGATCTGTCAGGTTAGATGGGGCTGTCGGTGTACGGCCATTTTCAGGCCTTTCCAGTAATGTCCCATTGGGTTCAGGTCTAGACCACTCAAGGACATTCACAGAGTTGTCCCTCAGCCTCTCCTGTGTTGTCTTGGCCTTGTGCTTAAGGCCATTGTTCTTTTGGAAGGTGAACCTTCGGCCCAGTCTGAGGTCCAGAGCTCTTGATCTGGTTTTCATTAAGAATATCTCTGTACTTTGCTCCATTTAGCTTTCCCTCCACCCTGACAGGTCTCCCTGTCCCCACAGCATGATGCTGCTACCACCATGCTTCACTGTAGGGATGGCACTGGGCAGGTGATGAGCAGCTCATGGTTTCCTCAAAAGATGATGATTACAACCGAAAAGTTCCATTTTAATTTTCCCTTTTAAAAAATTTGCAAAAACTTCTAAAATTCTCATTTAACTTTGGGGTATTGAGTTCAGATTAAACTGAGAGAAAACTTGATTTTTTTTATTTTAGCACAAAGCTGCAGCATAACAAAATGTGAAAAGTGAAAGGGTCTGAAGACTTTCCAAATACACTGTCAATAAGGAATTGTCTATGTGGTTGGCTAAATAGCAGTTAAAAAATATATGTTGCTGATTAGCAGCCAAAAGTGTACATAGAGAAGTAAGGGCCCCGTAGCAAGGTTCACACCAGGCCCCCCACACAGGACAGAAGGGTTTCTGCCTAAACCCCTTTTGATGACCCTTGGGCCATTTTTCCACTGCCTCGTTTGCTAAAAGTTGTTCCTTTAGAGGGTGGAGTCCTGACCAAGTTTTCACCCCCAGTAGAAGAGGAGATAATCCCAACTGAGACTGGGTCCCCTCTTGTCCTGGACCCCATAGCAGTCGCATGGTCTGTCGCTATGGTAGTTACGCCCCGGTTAGCAACAGAGCAAGCAGCTCACGGGTGACTACTTCAGATGTCTGTGCTCTCGTGGAGATCCAGAATTATCACTCCTCCATAGGAATAAAGTGCTGTGATGACCGTACCACAGCAGTAGGGGGCCAGGATAAGAAAATAATCTATCATGGCAGATTTTCCAAAAAGTCAAAACAAAGTACAGTGTAATAAAAGTGAATGGGGCTACCTAAATTGACACAGTCTCGTGAAATTTTTCCAACTTTTAGCAAAACAAATGGAATAATCTGCTTTAAAAATCATTTACTTTGTCACCCTGACAAAGTAGTTCACTATATTTGAAAAGCTCTCATTTGGGACAAAATTGGAAGTATATGCTCCTGGCCTGGAGTACAATGTCTGGCATGGCTGCTCGTTAAAACTGTGATCTGTTTGGTTGTAAAGGGGAAAAATGCACCATTTCTTTGAATTGTGAGTGCAGCTCTGGAGTATAATACAGGATGTAACTCAGGATCAGCACAGGATAAGTAAGTGAACCTCAGGATCAGAATAAGTGTAATGTGTGACTGCACCCAGCAGAATAGTGAGTGCAGCTCTGGAGTATAATCAGGAGTAACTCAGGATCAGTACAGGATAAGTAATGTAATGTGTGTACACAGTGACTGCACCAGCAGAATAGTGAGTGCAGCTCTGGAGTATAATACAGGATGTAACTCAGGATCAGCACAGGATAAGTAATGTAATGTCTATACACAGTGACTGCACCAGCAGAATAGTGAGTGCAGCTCTGGAGTATAATACAGGATGTAACTCAGGATCAGTACAGGATAAGTAATGTAATGTGTGTACACAGTGACTGCACCAGCAGAATAGTGAGTGCAGCTCTGGAGTATAATACAGGATGTAACTCAGGATCAGCACAGGATAAGTAATGTAATGTCTATACACAGTGACTGCACCAGCAGAATAGTGAGTGCAGCTCTGGAGTATAATACAGGATGTAACTCAGGATCAGTACAGGATAAGTAATGTAATGTATGTACACAGTGACTGCACCAGCAGAATAGTGAGTGCAGCTCTGGAGTATAATACAGGATGTAACTCAGGATCAGTACAGGATAAGTAATGTAATGTATGTACACAGTGACTGCACCAGCAGAATAGTGAGTGCAGCTCTGGAGTATAATGCAGAATAAATAAAGTAATGTATGTACAAAATGACTCATCTTAATAGTAGCTTATTTCTCTATGTGAACTGTAATGTGATATTTGCTGCTGAACAAACCCTTTAAATGTGTCAACATACTTTAGTTTCATCAATATCCTATATTGCAGCTCTATGATATCATTTTACAAAGATTTCCTAACCTCATAGAATCACTGTCTCTAGAGTCCTGATGATGATAGTCGCACTAATTCATTATAATTTAGTATTCTGTTAATACAAACTGATGTATGCCAAGACAAGGCCGTAAATCCAAGCCGGTTAATTAGCTGTGTCAAAAGAAATTAAAAGAGAGAAAAATGAAATCTGTCTTCTGTTTCAGTAATGGATGGTGTCCTAGAACCGGGGCTGAGGCATGAAGTGTAAGATCTGGTGTTATAAGGAAGAAATTTAGTAGAGGTTTTTTTTTTTGTTTTCTTTTATTTTTTGAATTTCTAGTTAAACCTGCAAAGTCTCTGACATCTTTCTCATTGCCCGGGGCCCTGCCAGTCTGAAACACACGACTTGTTCACTGTCAGAAAATCCATTATACGATTGAAGGCAAAACTAAGCTTTTATCTCCGTCAGATATTTGAAAAGTTGTCATCTTATTACATGAAATCCTGATATCTTTATTCTTCGAAACACAATATTTTGATAGGAAAAACAGACAACGTTAGGTGTTGTAATATCCAACAACCAAAAAAACACAAAAATAACTTGTAAAACAACAGAAGCATGAAAACGTAATTATATAGCTTACGGTGGTCTTCTAAGATTTTAACTAATATTAAAGGTGCAGTATGGCTCCTCAGGGGCGTGGCTATAGAAGTTGAAGTAGTGGCCGTCACACCCTGGATCTAGTGATTGAGGGGTCTGAATGATTCATTTCCACATAGGAAGACTCTAGTGACTTCAGTGATACTTGGTAGGTGATGGGCCCTGTTACAAATTTTGTGTTAAGACTCAGGAGCACCAGCTATGTCCAACCTCTGAGGGAGCTCTAAGATGTGTAGATGTCCATAAAACTCTACATTCCCCCTGTATTGTTCCATTTTTATACTAAGGCTTTTAATTGCTTCCTTAGATGGTGTATTAGATTCGAAGCATTGATAGTAGGGATAGCATATCCAAAACATGCTACCATATGAAGCATCATGTGATGACACATGGAGTGGCTAAGGGACAGTACAGCCACTTACACACGGCTCTGCCATCCATGCTGTGTCTCTTCATACTGTATGGCAATGATATATATGATCCATGCATGCAATGTACATGACTACATTTACAAGTATTTCACAATGTCTAGAATGTGAAGGAGCTCTCCCCCCTCTATCCCAGCGGGAAGTCCCAGCACAAGGTCAAAGATCTCTCATTATCCAAATGACATCCAACCAACTTCTGTGCATAATCTTTTGAATTCACAATTTTACCTCAACTCTATGTTTCCAAGGCGCCATAGTTCTAATTGACAAGCCCAACTCTGCTACATCTGCAACAAAACTATCACTACAAACAAATTTGAAGGGTATAACACAGGGGAAAGACAGCAGGGCATTTACAAAAATCCATTGGTTGTGTCAAACATATAATCTGCATCAATGTTGTGTTTTATTTTTGTTTGTTTTTTTTGCTTGTTTGCTGACAAAAGAGCCCTTTATCCACTGTTTGCCTCAACGGGCATCATTAGGCTACTGACTTATGAACAGTAAAATTACTGTAGCTGTAGCTCTCTCCCCATAACAGCTCAGGGGTGGGTCCTTTCTGCTATAGCTCTCTCCCCATAACAGCTCAGGGGTGGGTCCTTTGTGCTGTAGCTCTCTCCCTGTAACAGCTCAGGGGTGGGTCCTTTCTCCTGTAGGTTTCTCCCTGTAACAGCTCAGGGGTGGGTCCTTTCTGCTGTAGGTCTCTCCCTATTACAGCTCATGCGGGTGTCATTTCTTCTGTAGCTCTCTCCCTATAACAGCCCAGGGGTGGGTCCTTTCTGCTGTAGCTCTCTCCCTATCAAAGCTCAGGCAGTTGTCCTTTCTGCTGCAGCTCTTTCCCTATCACAGCTCAGACAGGTGTCCTTTCCCCTGCAGCTTTCTCCCTATCACAGCTCAGGGGTGTGCCCTTTCTGCTGTAGCTCTCTCCCTATCAAAGCTCAGGCAGTTGTCCTTTCTGCTGCAGCTCTTTCCCTATCACAGTTCAGACAGGTGTCCTTTCCGCTGCAGCTTTCTCCCTATCACAGCTCAGGGTGTGGATCCTTTCTGCTGCAGCTCTCTCCCTATCACAACTCTGGCGAGTGTCCTTTCTGCTGCAACTCTCTCCCTATCACTGCTGAGAGTGTGTGTCCTTTCTGCTGTAGCTATCTCCCTATCACAACTCAGGCCGATGTCCTTTCTGCTGCAGTTCTCTTCCTATCGCAGCTCAGAGGGTGTGTCCATTCTGCTGCTGATCTCTTCCTATCACAGTTCAGGGGACGTAAGCTTTCTGTTGCAGCTCTCTCCCTATCACCACTCAGGCGGGTGTCCTTTCTTTTGCAGCTCCCTCCTTATCACAGCTCACAGTGTGTGTCCTTTCTGCTATAGCTCTCTCCCTATCACAGCTCAGACAGGTGTTCTTTTTGCTGCAGCTCTCTCCCTATCACAGCTCACAGTGCATGTCCTTTCTGCTGTGGCTCTCTCCCTATCACTGTTCAGAGTGTGTGACCTATCTGCTGTAGCTCTCTCCCTATAACAGCTCAGGCTGTGTGCCCTTTCTGCAGTAGCTCTCTCCCTATAACAGCTCAGCCTGTGTGCCCTTTCTGTTGTGGCTCTCTCCCTATCACTGCTCAGGCAGTTGTCCTTTCAGCTGCAGCTCTTTCCCTATCACAGCTCAGAGTGTGTGTCCTTTCTGTTATAGCTCTCTCCCTATCACAGTTCAGACAGGTGTCCTTTCTGCTGCAGCTTTCTCCCTATTACAGCTCAGAGTGTGTGTCCATTCTGCTGTAGCTCTTTCCTTAACACAGCTCAGGCGGATGTCCTTTCTGCTACAGCTATCTCCCTATCACAGCTCAGAATGCGTGTCCTTTCTGCTGTAGCTCTTTCCTTGTAACTGCCACAGCTTCTAACAGATGATACGGCTCTTGACAGTTGAAGATTCAAACTGAGCGCATTTGACCACCTCAGTGAGGTGGACAAGAAATAAAGAAAAGAACAAACAGCAGGTGGAGCTATACAGACACATTATATTGAATAGCTCACTGGCTTTACTGAATTTTTAATTACATGCAGTTACAAAAAGTATTCAGATCCAGGCGCTGGTTTGAAAAATGTAGAATATTTTTCATGGCACAACCCCTTTAACTGATCTTCCATAAAAATTTGCAAAATAAGCTGCACGTAGCGTATTTCCCCCCATGAGGGCTAACAAATGACAGTCTTGTCTAACAAGCTCAGAAACTAGGGTAGTTCACTGCAGTAGTCCTTTACCTTGGAATCAGAGGAAATGTGAAAACATCTTTTAATATGGAGCAGACGGTCGACATTTCAGACTTTAATGGGACTAAAGAATTGCTGCGCTTTGTAAGGAGACAGCCGTAGTGCGGCTCGAGGAGGCCGAGGGGCCGCGTTCAATGCACCTTTCATTATAAATCATAAAACATCCATACGGCACAGAGGATATATATAGTCTGGCTGGCGTGTTTTTGAGTCTTTAACAAGTGAATTCTTTCATGCTAAGGTTCACTATCATTACTGTTCTACAGAAAAAAGCTTTTGCGAATAGTTTCAAATTGATATTTTAATTTTATAGTAGAAGCAAATGTGCCCTTTAAATTAAAGGGTGCAAACACTTTTGCAATTGTTTTTTTTTCTTACTCTAATCTAATCCATTATAAATTTAAAAAATAATGAAACAACTTTGAAAGAAGTCAGGATTTAAAATATTCTACCATTTTGTAGAAGCAAATGCGCCCTTTAAATTAAAGGGTGTGTACACTTTTACAATTGTTTTTTTTTTTTCTTACTCCAATCTATTTTTTTTATTGCTCTAATCTAATCCATCAAAAAAATTTTTTTTTAAATAATGAAACAACTTTGCAAGTAGTTAGAATTAAAAAGATTCTACCGTTTTGTGTCTACAGCGCTGATGCAGTCCAATGCATCTCCAAGGCTACAGACTGCAAGCAAAGTGTGTATAGTCTCTTCTATCTATATCAGATATAAAGCATAAGGGGCAGATGGTATGGAGTAATGCATGACTGCAAGATCAGACTACACATAGTTTGCTTGTAGTCTGTAACCATGGAGATACATCAAATCATAGAAGCTGAGTGGTAGGAGACTTTTAATTAATACTATCTGCAATGGTTTAACTACTACTACCCTTTCTACTACTGTCTGTTAGATATTAAGTATAAGGGAAATAAGCATGTATTAATGCATGACTGCAAGATCAGACTACATACAGTTTGCTTGTAGTCTGTAACCATGGAGACACATAGCAGTATAGGAGCTGAAAATAGTGGTAGAAGACTTCTAATCAATGCTATCTGAAATTTGGCACCCTCTCTGCTATTGTCTCTTAGATATTAACCATAAGCGAAGATAACATGGATTAATGTATGGCTGCAAGACCAGACTACACATAGCTTGCTTGTAGTCTGTAACCATGGAGACACATAACAACATAGGAGCTGAAAACACAAAGTGATAGAATACTTTTTATCAATACCATTTTCAATGTTTTTACCCGCTTTACTACTGTCTTTTAGATATTAAAGAGAAGTGAGCATAGATTAATGCATGACTGAAGATCAGACTACACACAGCTTGTTTGTAGTCTGTAACCATAGAGACACATGGCAGCATAGGAGCTGAAGAAACAAAGTAGTAGGAGATTTTGTATTTTTTTACTAATACTACTTGCAATGTTTTCACCCTCTTTACTACAGTCTGTTAGATATTAAACAAAAGAGCAGAAAGCATGGATTAATGCATGACTGCAAGATCAGACTACACACAGTTTGCTTGTAGTCTGTATCCATGGAGACACATAGCAGGATAGTGCAGAAGCAAAGTAGTAGCAGATTTTTTAGATTTTTTTTTTAGGCTCCATTCACACGTCCATATTTTGTATCCGCATTCTTTCCCCATCTGTTACCGCAATTTCGGACAATTATGCGGATAGGATGCAGATCCATTCATTTCAATGGGTCCTGAAAAAATGCGGACAGTACACCGTGTGCTGTCTGCATCCGTGTGTCCGTTCCGACTGTCCGCATAAAGAAATCCTCCTGTCCTACTTCTATCCTGATTTTGCAGTCCGTAGCTCAATACAAGTCTATGGAACCTCCAAAAATGCGGAAGACATGCGGAAAGGCATCCGCATGTCATCCACATTTGCGGATTCCTTTCCAGGAGGGTAGGAAAAAAAAAAAAAGAGTTTATTCCTCCTTCCATTTTTTGCGGATCCGCAAAAGACGAATGACATACGGATACATTATTTCCGTTTCTTTTTGTGGAAAAACAGAACGGATGTGCTTGAAAAACTGAGTTTTTTGCGGAACAACGGATCCGTTTTCCAGGATATGCACAAATACGGACGTGTGAATGGAGCCTTAATCAATACTGCTTGCAGTGTTTTCACCCTCTTTACTACTGTGCAGTGGTGCATCACCAATGAGGCCAGGTGAGGTGATCACCTCAGGCAGCAACAGGTAGGGGCAAGAGGAGGGCAGCAGAAGGGCCATGGGCAATGAGCGCTCTCATTGTGGCAAAGGGGTTAGGTTAAGAAGTTGGCATTGTGGGTGGGGCAGCATTTCAATTTTCACCTCAGGCAGCAGAAAGGCTAGGTGCACCCCTACTACTGTGTATTAGATATTAAGCAAAAGAGCAGAGGGCATGTATTAATGCATGACTGCAAGATCAGACTACATACAGTTTGCTTGTAGTCTGTAACCATGGAGACACATAGAAGATAAGAATCAGGTCCATCTATTAAATTGGAATCTGTGTGATTTTATTCTGCACCATATAATGTCTCATTTCCTCTATGGTCTACACCAATATACGTAGATTTAGCGTTAAGAAGAATTAGGTGAAAGTGGGAATAGAGTATAACTAATGGATCAGATCAGACTGCAGGGTTTTTGTGTATAGTCTGGAGCCATGGAAACATACATCTGCACAGTAGCTGTATACACAAAACGGTTGGGGATTTTTTTAATCAAAATAATGTGCATAGTTGCTAATGTTAATTTATTTTTATTTTTTTTTTATTACAGATATACTATACGCCCAAAAGTATTTAGACTCTGATTACAAAACCTACATGAGCTGGTTGGACATCCTACTCCAAAACCACAGGTGTTTCAATGAAGTTGGGTTTAGATAGTGTTCTCCTGGCATCTGCCAACCCCAGATTTATCCATCCGCCTGCCAGATAAGCAGAGGTACTTCATCCCTTCAGAGAACATGTTCCCAGTGCTTTAGTCACAACGTGCTTTACACCTCTCCAGCTGACACCTGGCATTGAGCATGCTGGTCTTAGCCTTGTCAACAGCTACTGCACCATGGAATCTCAGATCATGGAGCTCTCAGGTGGAGATGAGCGATTTGATTTGTGAGAGTTGAAAAATGACCTGAATTTTTGAAAAAAATTCTGATGCGGTAGAATAAGAATTTCTTCAGATTTGTTTGGGTAGAATTTTTAGAGAGAGAAATATTTTCCAATATTTAACCATTTTCTCACACAGCTATGTTCCGTTTTTGCATTTTTTATTTTTTTTTACTCTTTCTTTCCAGAGCTATAACTTTTTTATTTTTTCATTTACATAGTCGTATAAGGACTTGCAGGATAAGTTATACTTCCTAATGCCCCCATTTATTATTGCATATGATGTAGTAGGAAGCTAGAAAAAAATCCAAATGGGATGGAATTGAAAAATAATTCCTACACAGTTTTAGTGGTTTTGTTTTTATGCCGTTCAGCATGCGGTAAAACTGACCTGTGCCCTTCCTTCTCTGGGTCAGTAAGATTACACCAAATACTACATTTATATAGTTGTCTGGTGTTTTAATACTGAAAAAAAAAGAAAAAATATTTTAGTTTTTATCTCTATATTCTGACCCCATAATTTTTTTCATATTTATGTTTGCAGAGCTTTGTGAGGACAACATGTAGTTTTTATTGATACCATTTTGGGGGGATGACTTTTTGATCAACTTTTACTTAAATTTTTTTTGTAGAGGTGAAGCGATGAAAAAACAAACATTTTGATATTTTTTTGTTCTGCCATTCACCGTATGGTATAATTATTCTTATATTTTCCTATTCACATAGCCATATAAGGGCTTGTTTTTTGTGAGACAAGTTGTAATTTCTTATGCCATCATTTAATATTGCATATGATGTAGCGGGAAGCTGGAAAAAAATTATAAATCTATAACTATTTTATTGATACCATTTTAGGGTGTGCATTACTTTTTTATCATGTATTAAATTTTTGGGGGGAGGTGAAAAAAATGGCAAATCGGCCATAATGATTTTTTTTTTATATATATCATATAGGAATTTTTTTTTGTTATATTTTAATACGACACAGCGGTGGTGTCTATTATGTTTATTCTTTTTAATGTTTACTTATTTGTTTGTATTTTTTATATTTTGTAATATTTTTTATTTTAAAAAACCTTTTTTTCTTTCTTTTTTTTTCTATTTTTTTCTTTCTTTTTTTTTATTCACCCTAGGTGACTATAACAAGCAATCAATAGATTGCTATTCATTTTCTTTAATTGTATTTTATCCATTACAGAATACAGCATTCAGTATATTCAAATGCAGTGCTGCCACCTGCAGGCCTGTATTGGGAAACACCAGTGATAGGCATTGAATCCTGAAGCAGGCTCCGGCCTATCACTACAAGGTAACACCTTCCCTGATCTCATCCAGGGGAAGCTGTTACCAGAGTGGGAACACGCGGCTCTCACAATTTTACCACTCTGATGCCGCGATCAGTGTTGTCACCGGTCGCAGACATTACACTGCTTTATGAAAAAACAGGCATCTGATGGCTATGGCACTTGCTTTGCTCCGGAGCGGTCACAATGGTTAACGATCCAACATCTGCTGTACATGTGGCTCCATATGTTTGAGTGGTCTACACTTTGTGACCAGCCTATTGCATTTCTCCAGAGTAGCCCCTTTCGGAGACCGGGGCAGATTTAGCAGATCAGAAATTTCATGAACTGACTTGTGGTAAAGATGACATCCTATGACAGGGCTGCTTTACTGTACGACTGATGCTACTACCCACGGAGATGACATGACTGTGTGCTTGGTTTCATGCTCCTTTTCCCAATGGCTTTGGATAAAACACTTAGACTCTGCAATATGGGAGGGGTGCGCATACTTTTGACGATAAAGTGTATGAAGCAATAAAAAAAATGGTTGCAAAAGTTTTCACGCCCCATATAAATCCATCATTCTGAGTTTCCTGTAACATTTCTGTGTCTAAAGCTAAAATATTGATTTCAGAGATTAAGGACTATGTGAAGCTATAGGTGGATTTGATGCTTTTTAGGAAGGTCCCAGTTCTAAATTGAAGTGCCATCAATTCCCAGCCTAACAGAGACAAATACTGACAGAGACAGGCGAGACAAATACCCTTAGGCAGGTGAGATCCCGTACACTGATATATCAGAGATATTTTGTTCCAGCAGAACCAGAGAGAGAGTAAGAGTGACACATGGTATGGCCAAGGGACCAGTAACGTATCCGTCTCTTATCACTTTCCATCTTGTGTCTCTGCCTGACGATGATGTTAATCATAGGAAACATAATTACACTAGATATTTCCAGTTACCTGGGGGGGGGGTGTACCGTTATAATGGAGAACAATGCTTTATATTTTTATATTAATCATAGGAGCAATGGTAAGACTTATAAGGTGCCAATGTTTAGCATCCACATTACACCTGCAAAACAGCTGGATCCTTCAGGGTTCTACTGAAGTGGACTTAGACCACCATAAAACCTTGTAAGGATTTTAGTCCGTTTCAGTAGCAGTCATTGCCAGGCTTTACTTTGCTCAAGGCAAGGATTCTGCAGCTGCTCTCTATTCTATCTAAATGGCCAAGGCAGTGTAATTGGTTGGCACCACCTGGCACCTGGAGCCCATCCTCTCCAGATTGCCTGTATCTGCACTCTGGAGGGCCACGATCTGTCTCCAGAATAAATAATACACGTCACAGCTATATATATTTAGCAAAAATCACTGCCACAAAAACAGTATGACTGTAACAACCCAATATATTGAATGCACATGTCCAACTGTTCAATGTTTCAGTACTTTTTGCACAACTTGCTGTTATCTAATAAGGAGCTTAACGGCAAAAGTCATGACAAGTGTTTGACCCATGAATCGCGCAATAAATTTCCTGGTTCAATTAGAATTGGTATTAAACAGTCCTCCTCGTCATGCTGTTCACATTTTGACATCATGAGACCAAGACAACACCTAACAATTGATAAGCAGTACCTCACCATTGTGAGGCTTCAAGCAGGATGTTCTCAGACGGAAGTGGTCACCAGGCTTAGAGTGTCACAGAGAGTCATCAGCAGATTAGAGAGACTGGAAGAGTCACAGAAAGGCAGAGAAGTGGACGTCCTTTGGCCACATCCCACACTGATGACCGCTTCATTGTGAACAATGCCCTGCTGAACAGGATGATGAATGCCACACAACTCCAGGAACATTTAAGGGAGGTGAGAGGCTCCTAAGTGTCACATCAGACCATTTGAAACCATTAACACAAGTATGGTCTGCGTGCTAAACGACCTGCAAGGGTACCTGACCACACCGTCACCTAACCACGCACAGGCACCATCGTCTTGCATGGACCAGGGAGCATCTACGCTGAATGAGTGACCAGTGGGCCTCAGTGCTGATCACTGATGAAAGTTGATTCACACTGAGCAGAAATTATGGCCGCCAACGATGTTGGAGACTTCAAGGAGAGCACTATACATCAGCCACTGTTGTCACCAGACAAGTCTTTGGTGGTGGAGGTGTTACAGTGTGGGCCGGTGTGTCTAGTCAGTACAGAACTGCCCTACACTGTGTGAATGGTCCAGTGACAAGCCCATACTACCTGAATAACATCATTAATAGTG
Organism: Rhinella marina; assembly: GCA_900303285.1. NCBI lineage: Eukaryota > Metazoa > Chordata > Amphibia > Anura > Bufonidae > Rhinella > Rhinella marina. Next base: position 60,027 of record ONZH01001912.1, read on the forward strand.
TTGAGCGAGCATGCTCGGCTGCTTTGCGCTCGGCCGCTTTGCGCTTGATTCCCCTAGACGGATCCGTCATGACCCCAATGCAAGTCAATGGGGTCATGACGAATCTGTTTGGTGTGACACAATAGTAAACGGATCCATCCCCATTGACTTGCATTGGGGTCATGACGGATCCGTCCTTACCTTTCCCTGGCAGCTCCCTCCTCCCGTCCAGCAGGTGGCACTGTGGTAAAAATTACCACTCTGCGTGCTGTCTTCCTGCTGGAGCAGGTCGGGAGCTGCCAGGGAAGGTAAGTATGTGTCGGTGTGTGTGTGGTTTTTTTTAAAATTTGGGGCACTTGTGTAAACCAGGCACCCCCGCTCATGGTTTACTCATATAGACTTCAATTATGCTCAGCACCCCTTAGTGCCAGGCCAGAGCACCCGAGCATACGAGCTACTTAGTGCTCGATCATCGCTAATCATTAATCCAGTCATTGTGCCTCTGCATGAACAACACAGGCCTAATGTCATCTTCATGGAGGTCAATGTGCCAGCTCATTGAGGTCGCATCAGTAGGGAACGGCTGCTGGAGACTGGCGGACCTCAAATGGAGTGGCCTGCATTTTCTCCAGACCTGAATCTCATTGAAAACCTATGGGATCAGCTGAGTCGCTGTATAGAGGCTCGTAACTCTGTATCCCACAGAACCTCAATGACCTGAGGGCCACCCTTCAAGAAGAGTGGGATGTCATGCCTCAGCAGACAATAAGGTGACTTGTGAACAGCAGGAGACATCTTCTACTTTAATGCTCTACTTCATGATATAATATCACTGTAGCAGGAACTTTTTACACTTTCCATAAATTTCACCCGAAAGTCAAATATCCATAACTTTTTATAAGTAGTGTATATGAGATAGCAATCAGGTGAATAAACACCTTAGGTTCACTACTTTTGGAGTGCCGCTGAATCTCTTTCATTTATCGTTTTGGATCTTGGACCATGTCCACAGCCTTACAGACAGTGCGGTCCACAACCTTCTATGTGCTTGGATAGATAGATAGATAGATAGATAGATAGATAGATAGATAGATAGATATGACATAGATAGAGAGATCCATGGAAAGTGAGGCAGCACTCCAGTAACGGTTAATGGGTGAAGACCCTTTTATTACCCCAGCCTGGGGTAATAAAAGGGTCTTCACCCGTTCACCGTTACTGGAGTGCAGCCTCACTTTCTGTGGATTTATCTAAACGTGGATTTGACTACCTGTTATCCTTCAGAATTTTTTTTCACCCATATCTCCACATCTAACTGTTTTGCTGCAGCTTCTGTTGTTTTAGATAGATAGATAGATAGATAGATATGAGATAGATAGATAGATAGATAGATAGATAGATAGATAGGAGCCTGCTATTTTACTAGACAAAATAACCAAGTGCGGTCCACAACCTTCTATGTGCTTGGATAGATAGATAGATAGATAGATAGATAGATAGATAGATAGATAGATAGATAGATAGATAGATAGATAGATAGATATGACATAGATAGAGAGATCCATGGAAAGTGAGGCAGCACTCCAGTAACGGTTAATGGGTGAAGACCCTTTTATTACCCCAGCCTGGGGTAATAAAAGGGTCTTCACCCGTTCACCGTTACTGGAGTGCAGCCTCACTTTCTGTGGATTTATCTAAACGTGGATTTGACTACCTGTTATCCTTCAGAATTTTTTTTCACCCATATCTCCACATCTAACTGTTTTGCTGCAGCTTCTGTTGTTTTAGATAGATAGATAGATAGATAGATAGATATGAGATAGATAGATAGATAGATAGATAGATAGATAGGAGCCTGCTATTTTACTAGACAAAATAACCAAGTAAATTCAGCTTCTTAAATTTAATAATAATTATTACCCATTATTCATATGTAACTGAATGAGTTATGCCTAACGCCACATGACAAACTAAGCTCTGCTATGAATGCTAAATTACACTGAATCGGCACTACTACATCTCTCTCTACATGAACCCTGTGACTCTGTGTCCCTCTCTGCTCTGTGTCTTTCAGTCTCTTTCTCTTCATAGCCATCCCGGTTATTTGATATAAAACACACTGAGACGCTCTTCCTAATACACTGGGGACTACAGACAGATCTCTGCTGAGTCCGTTCGGCCCCCGCTGCTTCACGCCAGGATTTAAATAAGATCTTTTATCTTTGCCGCTTATCTCCAGTCTGCTTCTTCAGCCCTGTGACTTACAGAAATATTGTGCACGTCTTACAGCCCAGCTGCCGATATCAGTTATAGACGCTGGCTGAGTTACCACCATTGATAACTACTGCGTGGAGGCACTAAGGGGGTATAACTACCGTGAGGGTACTAACAGGGAATAACTATTGTGTGGAGGCACTAAGGGGGTATAACTACTGTGAGGGGGTACTAACAGGGAATAACTATTGTGTGTAGGTACTAAGGGGGTATGACTACTGTGAGGGGGTAATAAGAGGAAATAACTATTGTGTGGAGACACTACAGGGGGTATAACTACTGTGAGGGGGTACTAAGAGGGAATAACTACTGTGTGGAGACGCTAAGGGGGTATAACTACTGTGAGGGGGTACTAAGAGGAAATAACTATTGTGTGGAGACACTAAGGGTGTATAGCTACTGTGAGGGTGTACTAAGAGGAAATAACTATTGTGTGGAGACACTAAGGGGGTATGACTACTGTGAGGGGGTACTAAGAGGAAATAACTATTGTGTGGAGACACTAAGGGGGTATAACTACTTTGAGGGGGTACTAAGAGGGAATAACGATTGTGTGGAGGCATAAAGTGGGCATAACTACTGTGAGGGGGTACTAAGGGGGCATAACTATTGTGTGGAGGCACTAAAGGGGTATAACTACTGTGAGGGGGTACTAAGAGGGAATAACGATTGTGTGAAAGCACTAAGGGGGTATAACTACTGTGAGGGTGTACTAAGGGGGCATCACTATTGTGTGGAGGCACTAAGGGGGTATAGCTACTGTGAGGGGGTACTAAGAGGAAATAACTATTGTGTGGAGACACTAAGGGGGTATAACTACTGTGAGGGGGTATTAAGAGGGAATAACGATTGTGTGGAGGCATAAAGTGGGTATAACTACTGTGAGGGGGTACTAAGGGGGCATAACTATTGTGTGGAGGCACTAAGGGGTTATAACTACTGTGGGGGGGTACTAAGAGGGAATAACTACTGTGAGGGGGCACTAAGGGAGCATAACTACAATGTGGACCACTAAGGTGGCCTAACTACTGAGTGGGTTGGGGAGTTCTATGGTGAGTGTGGATGGTCTTGACTAGGGGGCGTTGCAGAGAAGTTGCTAAGAAGGGTGCATTAAAAATTTGTATGGGGCCTGGCCTTTTCTTGTTGCACCCTTGCATATGGATATAAATGTTCTGGAGGCTCTCAGCACTAGAGCTACGTTCCAACTATAGGTTGGTTAGGACCCTCTGCAGTGTCCTTTATTGTTCCCAAATGGCATTGGCATATGTATGGTAAGGGTATTTTTTAAGTACTGATTGGTTCTGTCCGTTTAATTCTGTTCCCTTTTATTATAACCATTCTGTGTTATGTGCCTTATAATCTAGTACCCATCACCCATTGTGCTGATAAGACTATATTCCTGAGTGATCTCAGAGACATGCGTGGTGCACACTGGAGGAGGGGTGATAGAATAACTGTGGTCTGCACTAACAATTAATTGGGATTCCACCTGGAACTTCATCCTAGGTAGAATGCAAGTATTGATTTCCCCTATCTATTGGGTGTCGCATGTAGCATGGCCGACCGGAACCCTTCCCCATATTTAGGCTAGTGATATATATATATATATATATATATATATATATACTAAACAAAGAATGGCAGCAGCACTAGATAAACCATGACACATAAAATGAACATGAGGTGAATATGTGAAAAAAGTAAAAAAGCATAACTGCTATATAGTAAGTAAAGTGGAAGCTCTTAGCGCATATACATGATCATAAATATGTCGGGCTCATCCACCAACAATCAAGGTGGCTTCCAATCGGAAGAGTCCTACACTAACACTGACCTGCATCCTACATAAACCGGCAGGCCCATATCAGGGGAACATCATACCTGGTCAGAAGCTGCACCAGTCTGAATAGGAGTGCTAAATTCCCCAGAGGAGGCCAGTCTTCCTCTATATATACAAAATGACAAAAAAAGGACAGCACCTCCTACAGGTGAGAGTCAGGTGCAAGCTACCTACTGGCTAATGAAATACTAAACAAAGAATGGCAGCAGCACTAGATAAACCATGACACATAAAATGAACATGAGGTGAATGTGTGAAAAAAGTAAAAAAGCATAACTGCTATATAGTAAGTAAAGTGGAAGCTCTTAGCACATATACATGATCATAAATATGTCGGGCTCATCCACCAACGATCAAGATGTAGGATGTAGTTGTAGGATGCAGGTCAGTGTTAGTGTAGGACTCATCCGATTGGAAGCCACCTTGATCGTTGGTGGATGAGCCCGACATATTTATGATCATGTATATGCGCTAAGAGCTTCCACTTTACTTACTATATAGCAGTTATGCTTTTTTACTTTTTTCACATATTCACCTCATGTTCATTTTATGTGTCATGGCTTATCTAGTGCTGCTGCCATTCTTTGTTTAGTATTTCATTAGCCAGTAGGTAGCTTGCACCTGACTCTCATCTGTAGGAGGTGCTGTCCTTTTTTTGTCATTATATATATATTCATTTGTGTTATATTTAATCACACTTCGTAAATATATTTATTCACTTATCCCAAGTAAGCTTATTCATTCTCAAATCTGTTGAATTCACATTAAGTTGCACCATAAGATACAGAAAAGCACTAGGAATGTACTGTGACTGTTTCCTGTGAATTTCCGGGGCTCAGGTCATAAAGCGATACTTCTTATATAAGGTGATGATGCCCCACATCATTCACTATATTCAGATTACACCCTAAAAATAAACTTTTAGGTTTCCCACTATGAATCGAACAATTCCGCTTAGATGCCTGCTATGCATTGTTATACGTGCAAGCTCAGAAGCTAAAAAGAGACTTTTTTTTATAAAGACCAATTAAAAAATGTTTAGTCCATAACACATGCATTTTTTTCTTTTTTTTTTTTAAACGTGGGGAATGGTTTTCTGGATATAATTTTAGAAGTCACTCTATGTATTCTGCTTCCTGTCCTGGCTCCTTAACTTCCGTTTGTTTGGACCTTTAGTATAGCAGATGATCTTGCTTAACTCTCTCAGTCAGGCCATCACTGCGGCCAAAGAGTTTTTTTTTTTTTTTAAATTCTAATAAAAGTGTCCCTTTAAGTAAATAAAGTTGTAGATTTCTTTATCATTGTGCAAAATTAGAGGGGTGAGAAACATGGCACTCGTGCCCACCTGGGAGAGTGGGACAGTGCAAGTGCCACCACAGTACCTATAAATGTATGAATCTATCTTCTTTATCTCCCAGCCTTCCCGACCTGCAGAGTCTCTGTACATGCTCACACACCTCCTTAGTCACTAAAATAACTCTATATATATACATATAAAGATAGATAAAGGAGGGGAGAAGAGGGGGATGCAACTGCAGCATATCTTCATTAATGTGTGTGTGAGGCTGTATGCTACAAGAGAGTAGACCTCTCTGTAAAGGCTCAAAAATTTACTTAGCCCCCAAAATACCCTCTAAAATATTACTAGTGCAATAGAGTAAATATAGTACAGAGCTGATACAGTATGTCTTCCTTAGTGTCTGTGAGACTGCATGCTGTGAGAGGGGAGGAGGGAGGTGACCTCTGATAAGTTCATATCACAGGATAAACAAATGACATCAGACTTGAAAGAGGCTGTCTACACAGTAAGCAAGAGAAGAGACAATATACCCTACATTTACAGAAACCAGCAGCGCTTGTTCCACGCGTTTCAGGCACAACTACATCTAATGTACATCCTCAGCTGCCCATGGAGCGATTGAGATCAGTAGATTTGCTTTACTACCTGCAAAAATATTTGCTTTTCGAAAGCTATTTTGTGATTTGGAGCCGTCGTAGAAAATCGGTTTGGTTGCCAACACCATGTTGGGCCCACACCATGTAGTCGGACCCAAAAGACTACTTGGAGATAGAAACAGTGGAGGGAAAAGAACAATGCCCCGTCTTCAGACAAATCTTCCTCTCAGTTATTAGCATGAAAAATGATTACTTTGGAAAACATGAGGTCTCCGCCAGATGTTTTGTTAGTGGTGGGTAATAGGCCTTGTACAACCCCAAATGTTTTTCTGCTTTGCCTCATAGCTGCCTGATGGTCTGGAAAACGTTTAGTGGAAAACCCCAACACAGCTGTTACATATCTGCACCGAGAAGCTGAACTTCCCAGCAAAAATCATAAATCGTCCACGTCTGGTAGAATTGCTTACACCTCCGCCTTATATCTCAACGAGGACGTGATTAATTGCAGTGTTCACCATCAGATCAGAAACCTGCAACTTAACAAACTAACAATCTGCACAATGTTTCTCCATGAGTTCACTTCACCGAGAGCAACACAGTTCTCACTTACTAAACTTCATCTTCCATCTATTTATATCTATTTACCTAAGTCTAAGTCTAAGCACGGGAATAAAGATTCACAACTGTAATCAAGTTTGGAGTTTGCCTCATCTTTTGGCATTATACCTAAGTCTATATCTATCTATCTATCTATCTATCTATCTATCTATCTATCTTTATCTATATATCACTATATATCAATATCTATCATTATATCTATCTATCTATCTATCTATCTATCTATCTATTTATTTAAAGCTATCTATCATCTATCTATATACTGTATCTACTATCATCTATCTAGTCATCGATTCCTTGATTCATCTCCTATCTATGTATGTTTGTCTGTCTATCCATTCATCCACACATCCATCTAATGTATCTGCTTATCATCCATCTTTTCATTTATTTTTTAATCCATTATCTACAGTATCTATCTATCTATCTATCTATCTATCTATCTATCTATCTATCTATCTAATATCTATCTATCTATCTATCTAATATCTATCTATCTATCTATCTATCTATCTATCTATCTATCTAATATCTATCTATCTATCTAAAATATATAAAGAAATGGCAGCACTAACACATGCGTTCCCACTATGGGTAAATAAAAGGACTTTTTACATTTTAAGGTGAGAGTGCTGCCTGACTTTCTTTTTATCTATCTATCTATCTATCTATCTATCTATCTATCTATCTATCTACCTATTAGCTATCTATCTATCTATCTATTAGCTATCTATCTATCTATCTATCTATCTATCTATCTATCTATCTGGATTTACTGAAACTTTCCAGAGAATTTGCTACAATATCAGTCATGTAAAAATTCTGCAATTTGTAGACTTATCCTTACAAAACAAAAACTGTCCAGGAATCACACAACTCATCCTCTGATATGCCTAATTACCCTCCCAACGCCGGACACCGGACCAATCAGGGACGGCGGGCCAATCTGGCTTGGTGCCGACCTCCCGTGCTTTCTTACAGTGAGTTATTTAAACAGGCGACTGCTGACCACCCTCATAGTAGCCACACTAGCATTTATTGTATTATCTCTTAGATTTCAGGATCTTTGGCCTTCAGCTTGTCCCTGATTTTGTCTCTGACTGCTAAATCTGCCATTGCCATTATCTCCTGGTGCTGACCCTGTCTAGTCTAGTATTAGATTCCGTGATTGGCACTGGTTTCGGTTCTGCAGTTACTCTCTGGCTTAGGTTTTGGCTTGTTCCTGGTTCTGCTTTTGGCTTTTGATTTGGTCCTTGTTGTGTCTGCCCGGTTATGACCTGGTCTGTCTGACTACCCCTTCAACTCGTGTTTAGACCCTGTGCACATAGTCAGGTGAGGGACCGTCGCCCAGTTGTGAGCCACTGTTTAGGAAGTATCATCAAAGTAGATAGGAATAATGATGTGGGTGAAACTTAGGTCTTCACTGATTCCTTACCTTACGTGACAATACCGTAATGTAATTCTCATAAAATACCATGATATAGTGCTTAAAAATAGACAGTTTCAGTTTGGTTCTAGTGTCCCCATCTTGGAGGCCCCTTATTAAATACTGGCCCTGAAACTTTGCCCTGGATGCCACTCCCCTAAACCAGCCATGGGAAGGATGGGAGAAATTGAATGCTGTGAGAGGGAGGAGGGAGAAGCACACAGCAAAGTTCTGACCACATCTGGAAGAGCCTATGTACTCAGGAAGCAGAGAGTGAGAAAATATATATCTTAAGAAATCAACAGAAGGAAGGAAAAAGGCCCCAAATCTTCAGATTATGCAACATTTCTAAAGGTCCTTTTACACGGGCCGATTATCGGCTGAAAAAGCGCTCCTAGGAACGGTAGTGCCGATAATCGGCCCGTGTAAAAGTGGCCCTAATCAGCCGACAAACGAGTAAAACGCTCGTTCATCGGCTGATTGGATCTTTTGGTTTGTACAAAAGATCCAATCTGTCGGGCGCACATCACCCTGTGTAAACAGGCGATGTGCGCCTGACAGTATGGAGCTTCCCGGCCACATGAGTGATACAGCGATCACTCGTGCGGCCTGGCGCTCGATTCATCGGGCCCTGTAAAGGCTCCCTGCATGAGCGCCGATGTCGCTGATCGGCGCGTTCGGGCAGGGAGACACATCGGCCCGTCTAAAAGGGCCTTAACTCCTCTACCTCCTAATCTCCATTTAAAGCTGCCTCTGGAGGGACGGGGATTCTCAAGGAATATTACAGCCACATAAACAACACATTTCCTGATCAATCATTAAGGCCAAAAATATTGCAGTCATGAAGTTTTTCATCCGGGATGGAGAGGAACGGCAGAGCTTTTCATGTGCAGCTCCAGAAATGGCTCATTTTTGATCCTACATTATAGGAACACCTGCCAATAATTAGACACAGGAATTCAGTTCCTGTTGTCTTTTTTTTTTCTTTTTTTTTTTTCCTTAACTCCACCATCTGCAGCTAAAACAAAAAAAGTGGCATATGGCTTTTAATATAGTGCACAGTCACAGCGGCAGAGCTACTTACCTGAAACCGATTATACAGATTTATATGCAAACTTTTGTTTTCTCCAAGAGAAATTTTAGGGTCTGAGTTGCAGGGAATACAATAACACTTCTATATGTCTTAACTTATGGAAGTTTAATTACTAGGCTGACATTTGTGTCCATTTCTAATGTGCCGTATTTTTCGATAAGACGCACCCGACAATAAGACGCACCCCAGGTTTAAGAGGAGGAAAATAAGAAAAAATTATTTTTCATCAAACCCCCATCAGACCTCAGATCAGCCCACTCAGACCCCCATCAGACCTCAGATCAGCCCTTTCAGACCCCATCAGACCTCAGATCAGCCCACTCAGACCCCCATCAGACCTCAGATCAGCCCAGTCAGATCCCTATCAGACCTCAGATCAGCCATCAATGTTAGACCCCATTAGACCTCAGGTTAAATTAAAAACCTCCTATTTTCTGTCTTGCGCCACGGCTCCTCTCCACCTCTGGGAGAAGTTGCGCCTCCCTGTCTTCCCGGCCTGCTCTGCTCTGTCACCTGACTGCGTGCAGCGTCATCAGGTCATAGTGTACGCACTACGTTCTGATGCTGTATGCGGTCAGGACAGGGAAGCGCCGGCCCCAGGAAGGAAGAACGGGGAGGGTGAGTATTACAAGCGCTTGCGGTGCTTTTCTCCCAGCTCCTGCACTTCCATAATGGAAGCACTCACTAGTATTCGCTTTATAAGACGCACATCCATTTTCCCCCCACTTTTGGGAGAAAAAGTGCATCTTATAAAGTGAAAAATACAGTAATCCAAAAGGAGAAATTGTCTACTTCCTCCTTCGCCAATGTCATACAGTGACTATGTTTCTGTTAACAGTCTCTGCTCCAGAAGCTGAGCAAAGAGGTAGGAGTATGTGTAGCCTGATGAGACCCTTTGTTCGGGAGCATAGAGGCAGAAGAATGCTTGGCTCTCATGGCAAGCCTCCTTCTGCCTCTCTGTTTCAGAAAATGTGAGCTTGCCAGGCTACATCCTCACTTACTTCTTTGTCTGGCTTCTGGAGCAGAGATTGTGACAGCTTGAAAACACAAACAATAAAAAATGCTAGAATATAGTAATATTATTATACTCTAGCTCAGCTGACATCTATCTCTCCTGATTCCTCCATATACAGGAGTGCTCAGCCAAGCTGAGTGTGCATGTGTCCTGGACTAGGAGAAAGGGGACGGCCACTGCCAGAAAACTCTGGCAAAAACTTATCACCCTGGGAACAAAAAGAATTGGGCAGTTAAAGGGGTTGTGTCACAAAACATATTCTACATTTTTCAAACCAGCACGTTGATCTCAATACTTTTGTAACTGCAGGTAATTCTACATTTAGTACAGCCAGTGAGCTATTCAGTAAAATGTATCTGTATAGCGCCACCTGCTGTTTGTTCTAATCTTTTCCTTATTTTTTGCCGTCTCAATGAGCTGGTCGCACATGCTCAATTAAAATCTAAAAACAGCCACCAGACATATGTTCTGTTAGAAGCTGTGGCAGTTACAGGGAGAGAGCAGCAGCAGGAAGAACACACCCATGGAGCTGTCAGGCTGAAGATAACCTGCTGTTTGTTCTTTTCCTTGATTTTCCCGTCTCACTGAGCTGGTCGCACATGCTCAGTTGAAACCTTCAACTGCCACCAGACATATGTTCTGTTAAAAGCTGTGGCGGTTACAGGGAGAGAGCAGCAGCAGGAAGGACATACCCACAAAATTCTTCAACAGCCACCAGACATATGTTCTGTTAGAATCTGTGGCATTTACAGGGAGATAGCAGTAGCAGGAAGGACACACCCACAAAGTTCTTCAACAGCCACCAGGCATGTGTCTGTTGGAAGCTGTGGCACTTACAGGGAGAGAGCAGCAGCAGGAAGGACACACCCACAGAGCTGTCAGGCTAAAGATAATCTAGCAGAGCAATTGGAGCAACTAATGAGGCGATCTCTGGATCCATGTGAGGTACAGGGCTGGTTCTAGCTTTGTTAGAAAGAGATTATCATGTACTATATGATGTCTGATTCTCATTTTTTACATCAATCATAGGATAAGCCCTTTAAGATAAAACTGCCCTATCTTTATCTGATCTGCTGACCGGGAATAATTGAGATAGTTGACCAGTCCTGCCAAAACCAGGGGTTTCAGCCAACATTTATCTGATGTGTATGTCCAGCTTCAGATTGTCAAATTGATCCATTACAAATAAGCACTGGATGGCTGGATATAGACACACGTAGTATAGTCAGCTCATGAGCGAGCATCTCACAGTGAAGTTCATATTTTTCCAGAACTGATCATCTTGCACCAATTAGATCAAAGTGCATAGAGCCTACAGGAATGGTAAGGAGGCCACATGTGCAATGGTTGAACAGTAGACAAGAAATACAGATCAGAGAGAGAGATAATATGGCTGACGATGGCGGTGGTCAAGAAGTTGAAAACAGGAATTATCTGGATGGAGCACTCCATAAGAAGAACTGGACGTAAGGATCTAAGAGCACAAGGAAGTGTGTTATTTCTGAGGTTCTTCAGTTTAAAAGATGATGGTTCTAAACTCTACCATGTAAGATTGATGCTTCAGTCAGCAGTCCTATTTCTGTCTGGGAAATTTCTGATTAACTCCCACCTTTTGGATAATAAACATAAAAGCTGCTGAGGTTTTGTTTCTTGCCTTTGCATTCATCTAATTAACATTAAAATTAATTCTGGTGAAATAAAGGTTGCAGGAGGGTGGAGGTGTTACATTAATGATTAGTTGTTTGTTTTTTTCTTTTTTTTTTTTTTTGCTGAACATTATCCCCATATGACCTACATTTATCATGTGGTTTTAGTGAAGAGCTGGGTTCTGTTGTAGAACTAGAAAATTCTTTATATCATATCTTAATTGGGGCTCTAGGTGATAGATTAGATGGTAGATCGATAAATAACATAGTAATATAGTAACATAGTTTGTAAGGCCGAAAAAAGACATCTGTCCATCCAGTTCGGCCTGTTATCCTACAAGTTGATCCAGAGGAAGGCAAAAAACCCCTGTGAGGTAGAAGCCAATTTTCCTCACTTTAGGGGAAAAAATTCCTTCCCGACTCCAATCAGGCAATCAGAATAACTCCCTGGATCAACAACCCCTCTCTAGTAACTATAACCTGTAATATTATTACCTCCAGAAATACATTCAGGCCCCTCCTGAACTCTTTTAGTGAACTTACCATCACCACCTCCTCAGGCAGAGAGTTCCATAGTCTCACTGCTCTTACCGTAAAGAATCCTCTTCTATGTTTGTGTACAAACCTTCTTTCCTCCAGACGCAGAGGATGTCCCCTCGTCACAGTCACAGTCCTGGGGATAAATAGATGATGGGAGAGATCTCTGTACTGACCTCTGATATATTTATACATAGTTATTACATCTCCCCTCAGTCGTCTTTTTTCTAAAGTGAATAACCCTAATTTTGATAATCTTTCTGGGTACTGTAGTCCACTCATTCCAGTTATTACTTTAGTTGCCCTCCTCTGAACCCTCTCCAGCTCTGCTATGTCTGCCTTGTTCACAGGAGCCCAGAACTGTACACAGTTCTCCATGTGTGGTCTGACTAATGATTTGTAAAGTGGCAGGACTATGTTCTCATCACGAGCATCTATGCCCCTTTTGATGCAACCCATTATCTTATTGGCCTTGTCAGCAGCTGTCTGACACTGGCTTCTACAGCTTAGTTTGCTGTTCACTAAAATTCCTAGGTCCTTTTCCATGTCAGAGTTACCCAATGCTTTACCATTTAGTATGTACTGGTGACTTGCATTATTCCTTCCCATATGCATAACCTTACATTTGTCAGTGTTAAACCTCATCTGCCAATTTTCTGCCCAAGCCTCCAGTCTATTCAGATCCATCTGTAGCAGTGCACTGTCCTCCTCTGTGTTAATTACTTTACACAGTTTAGTGTCATCTGCAAAAATTGATATTTTACTACGCAAGCCTTCAACAAGATCATTAATAAATATATTGAAGAGAATAGGACCCAATACAGACCCCTGTGGTACCCCACTAGTACCCCAAATAACTGGATAAATAGATAGATATGAGATAGATAGATAGATAGATAGATAGATAGATAGATAGATAGATAGATAATACATAAATAGAAAATACATATATAGATAGATATGAGATAGGCAGGCAGAATGTTAGATACTGTAAATAGACATAGATAGAGAGATTAGATATTAGAGACACTGAGCAACCAGAGAAGACTTTTTCTAAAGTGTACTGTACAAGCACGAGCACCACTGCTGAATTGCAGGGTGGTCGTAACCATGGAAATGAGCAGAGTATAATGTGGTGGAAAAGTGAATCCAGTGAGCAAAGGAAGCTATAAGGACAATCACAATACATTAGTAAGTGCCTTGTATTAACCTTGTCTACATGATAAATATGATAAATGCCACTCGCTGATGTGAGACAATCCCTTTTAATATATATGTATTTATAGATACTGTATTAGATAGATAGATAGATAGATAGATAGATAGCACACAAGAAAAGCAATTTGCCACACTTTTGTTGTGATTGTTTACTTGGCATTATAAGTAATGGCCTCTGAGACGTGTAATCACCAAAAATTTGTGCCTCTGCTCATCAGATGTGTAACCACAAAGCTATGCACCAGCAAACTGCTGATATTTTGGTCTTGTATTAAAGCCTGGACTGTTAGCTTTCAGACAAGACCAGTTGCATGTTTCTAGCTGCTACCATTGAGGAGATGTCACCATCTAAAGCTGCCCTCCCTCCTCCAGTTACTTTTCACTGGAGCTGGACTCAGGCACAACAGTTAGGTGGTTAAAGAGGTTGGTTAGTTTAGAAAAGCCATTTTTATTCATCCTAATAGTAACTTATGAAGTAATTGAGAAGGTCCCAAGTTCAGGGTCCTCATCTCTCAGCCAGAAAGGACCTACAAAGCTCACCTTTCACTTTGGAGGACTTGTCCTGTCCTGCATTACACAACCAATTGATATGAGTGATCACTGTGTAATTCCACATCTCTCCTGTGGTGGAGCTCTAGGCAAATGAAACACTTCCAGGTTTCCTCACAGACTACAACTGATCGCTGAGGATCTCAGTCCTGGCCAGGAAACCGTCTAACAAGTAGGGATTGTCCAAAGTGAAGAACCTCTTTAATGATCAGCTGAGGGCGGCATGTTGCCTACTTCTGAGGAGCAACTGTCAGAGCTTGTGTGCAGCCATTTTCAACCAGGTCGAGCCCACGCTTTAATCAGCTCTTGTAGGTGGCGAGGTGCACTGTGGGTAGGCTGAGAGCTCCTTTCTTTTAATCAAGGTTTCTGGAACATGGAAGCTCATGTCAGCAATTATCAGAAACTATTTTTATCCCCTCTTTCATTTTTATTAACCTTTCCCGAAAAAACAATATAGCCATGAAATACGGCATGTAGGACGCTCGACTTAAATCACGCTGGAACATGTGTACACTCAGACTTGAAAGACAAAAACTTTAAATAACTGACATCAAAGGCACGGGAGCCACTAATGAGAAAGCGTTTCTAATTCACAGCAAGACTTGCCGAGATGAAATCCATTTAAAGAGGACTGGACTGTAATTTAACCTATTTAGCAGCACTCTAGTGCACAAATGCCTCTTTCATCCTGTGTGTCTAGGTAACGGGGCAGCTCCGTCATCTTCTCAAGGATAGAACATGATGAACGGGTCATTTTTTTCATAGGAATATGACATAGTTATAGACCTGATACCAAACTGCAAATTATTCAATCCCTGATATGAATTATTAAAGTAAAGTGTAAAGTAATTAACACAGAAGAGGACAGTATACTGTATATATACTACAGAGGACAGTATACTGTGTGTATATATACTACAGAGGACAGTATACTGTATATATACTACAGAGGACAGTACACTGCTACAGATGGATCTGGATAGACTGGAGGCTTGGGCAGATGAGGTTTAACACTGACAAATGTAAGGTTATGCACATAGGAAGGAATAATGCAAGTCACTAGTACATACTAAATGGTAAAACACTGGGTAACACTGACATGGAAAAGGACCTAGGAATTTTAGTGAACAGCAAATAAGCTGTAGAAACCAGTGTCAGACAGCTGCTGCCAAGGCCAATAAGATAATGGGTTGCATCAAAAGAGGCATAGATGTATAAATATATCAGGGGTCAGTACAGAGATCTCTCCCATCATCTATTTATCCCCAGGACTGTGACTGTGACGAGGGGACATCCTCTGCGCCTGGAGGAAAGAAGGTTTGTACACAAACATAGAAGAGGATTCTTTACGGTAAGAGCAGTGAGACTATGGAGCTCTCTGCCTGAGGAGGTGGTGATGGTAAGTTCACTAAAAGAGTTCTGGATGTATTTCTGGAGGGTAATAATATTACAGGTTATAGTTACTAGAGAGGGGTCTTGGATCCAGGGAGTTATTCTGATGCCTGATTGGACTCAGGAATTAATTTTTTTCCCTAAAGTGGGGAAAATTGGCTTCTACCTAACAGGGGTTTTTTGCCTTCCTCTGGATCAGCTTGCAGGATAACAGGAAGAACTGGATGGACAGATGTGTTTTTTCGGCCTTATAAACTATGTTACTATGGTTGTCCTACAGAATAATATGACATTTCTATGTTACAACTATTAAAATATATAAAAAAAACTGCTGTAACATAATGGTTATGGAGCCACCTGGTGTCCATTTAATTCCCTCTTTGATAACGTCCACCTAATGTCTCCTGTGCTGTTCAGGACATGCTCAGTAGATTAATCCTTTTGATATAGCCATAGAATTTTGTCTGCCAGTAGCCACCACTAGGTAGAGCTCAATGAAGAGGGATATATACAACTAACCTGAAAGATTTAAAGGACCACTAGAGTTTTCATACAACATTGGATATGTCACAAAGACATATCAAAAGGTTAGATCGGTGAGGATCTCAGCCCTTAGATCCCCAAAGATCCCTTTAAGAAGATGAGAGAAGCACTCATATATCGCACTATTTCTCCTCACTGCAGAGGACGAAATCGAAAGAAGCCCATAGACTTCTATGGAGCCCATCTCCTGCAGAGAGGAGAGAGCATGATATGTGAGAACTCCTCCCATCTCACCATTCAGACCCCCACCAATCAAAGTTATTTGAAAGCCCAGTGACCCTTTAAGGGTTTTCCAATCTCTACTTTTTAGAAGCTGATCAAAAAACATCTTCCTGATATGACCCCATCTGTGATTTGCGGGTAAACCTGGAAATGAGTGTTCTCTTTAGCACGGCCAAAGGGGGAATAAAGTATTACACTGTGCTGTGTCAAACCAATGGGTTTTCTGTGTAATGCAGGACAGGACAGGACAGGTCTTCCAGGGTGAGAGATGCTCTTTTCACTCTCCACTCCCACTTTAAATTTTCCACTCTCAAGTCCTAAACAGTAGACCCCTAACTCACCCTTGATTCATTTTGAAGAGATGCTCTTTCTACTCTGTTGAGTGATGAAGAGCCAAACAGTAGACCACCACCCCTGCTCCAATTAACTCTGAATTACCTAAAAGCGTTCTTCAGGGAGAGAGATGCTCTTTCCACTTTTTCAAGTGATAAAGGTCCTAAACAGTAGACCCCCCATACCCTACCGCTGATTAACTATGAATCCCCTTAAAGTGTCCTCCAGGGTGAAAGATGCTCTTTCCACTCTGTCAAGTGATGAAGATCCTAACAGTAGACCACCCCCCCACCCTTAATTAACTCTGAATCCCCTAAAAGGGTGTATGGACATGTTTCCTTCTGATTTACCAATCCTTTATTCTATACACACGAAGAATATCAAAGGCTTTACATTTTTATCATGAGTTGATGAAGTCTACTGAGCACTGACAGGTCAACAGTTCGGTGGAGTGTGACAGGTGCTGCTTTTGGTACCAAGAAAACTAAAAACATTGATTAATGTTTTGTAAGCAGTACTTCTAGACTACTTGGAAATCCTCCCAGAGAAGGTTCTTGGACCTGTTAATGCTTTCTGAAGGAGAAGGAATCTTATTAAAGGAACGAACAGATGTTCTGTAGATAACACAGAAGACGAGATTCTCCAAGACGAGGCTTGAAGTCAACGGACAGGAAACTCATGAAAAATACAAATAGAAAACAAAGTGAGCATCTCGATGAAGATTTATTAAGGAAAGAACGATGAAAAAGAAACTTCCATTGGATTATAGAAATCATCTGTCATTTTGAATCTACGGAAAGAATGAGGGATAACCTCTGGCGATAAGTGGTAGGAAGTTATAATATTTGATGTGCCGGTTCAATGTATTGAGTATATTAAAGCCTCTCTATTCTACAAGTAAGCATTGTAACACAGTGATATCAAAAGCTCGGCGTGAATACAAATCTCGCCGTTTGCTTAGTCGATAAAAACAATTTAAAGTCTCCCATGGTCCTTTTGTCTTATTGTAGCGCAACAGACTATCGATGACCCAGAGACAAAGAGCTAACTCATAAACTACCCGATAATGATTGCAACCAACTGCTGGCAGACATTAACCCACTGATTACAAGGAGGAGCCTGTAGAGGAACATATTGACCTCTCCTTTGAAGATATGAATCGATGAGATTGATGTTTCAGTGCCCCACTGGCTTTTCAAGTCATTTCAGGCTGGCAAAACATAGAAGAATTTTTATTTTTTATTTAAAGAGCACTGACATGTACAGATTTTGTACCCTTGGTACCCTCTGATATCTCTAGAGGCTTGAGATGTCCACCAGCTTTGAGAAGCAAAATTTTGTTTTATTTGCTCATTGTAGTGAAAATGTTTTTGATTTTTGTCAATGCTGATCATCTCGAGCCAACCGTCTTGGGATATCTCATGCCAAGAGAGAAGGTAAAGAAGGACACATCTGTATTAGATGACAAGTTCTTGTAAAAGATGGATGACGTCAATATTCTAGGGGCCTTACGTAATATCTCCGGACAAAGCAAGAGGTAGACCACTGAATTTCAGGTCAACGGGTTTATCAGAGCTTAAGTACATGCAGTGGCTTCTAGCAGTATAGGTTTATTGGAGTATCATACGTAGGTCATTATGTAAAGTAGTTGTTTGGAATTAAGCACCGTATTTTTCGCCCCATAAGACACATTTTCCCCCCGAAAAGTAGAGGGAAAATGTCCCTGCGTCTTATGGAGTGAATACTAATGTGCGCTTCCATTATGGAAGCGCTCATTAGTACCAGAGGACCGGGAAGCGTTGAACTCACCGCTTCCTGGTCCTCGCCTGTCTGCTGTGCAGGGCTGCGCACAGCATAAGGGCGCTCTCTGACCTCACGTTGTGCGCGCCAGTTCACAGCACAGCCGGAGGCAGGATGAAGAGGAACACGCTGGAAGAGAGGAGCAGAGGCATCTGGAGCAGGAGAGGTAAGTTGTTTTTTTTTTTTTGTTTTGTGTTCTGTGCCTGATGAGAGGCATAGGGCTGAAATATGGTAATTGGGGATGAAATATGGTAATGGGGGCTGATGAGAGGCATGGGGGCTGATATGGGGGCTCAGGAGAGGCATGGGGCTCTTATCTGAGGTCTGATTGGGGGACATTTACATTGGGGTGTGAGCTGAGGTCTGATTGGGGGGGGTCTAATCTGAGGTCTTATTGGGGTCTTATTAACATTAGTGGTCTGATTGGGGCTGTCATCTGAGGTTTGATTAACATTGGGGGTGTGACTGGTGGTCTGACCTGAGGTCTAATAAAAAAAAATTTTTTCTTATTGTTCTCTTGTAAAACCTAGGTGCGTCTTATAGAGCAAAAAATACGGTACTTTTTTAACAATTAGCCAGGCGTGGAAAATAGTGAAAATATGAAAATTGCAGCCGTGTCTCAACCTGTGCCCTTCAAAGCAGGTATTCTGGTTGTTACAAGTTAACCCCTATCCACAGGATAAGGAATAACTAATGAATCTGTCAGTGTCCTGCTGCTGCGACTGCCAAGGATCACCAGAACGTGGACCTTGAACGGAGATACAAGTCACATTTACGAACTGACTCTTCATTCATCTCTATTGGAATTCTGGAAATAGCTTAGCGCTGTACTTAGATGTCTCCAGGGGGATTTTTTATTTTGTTTATTTTTTTAAATAGAAACTTTTTATGCTTTTTTACTTTCTCTAAGGGACTTGAACCTATGATCACTTGATCGCTTTTACAATGCACTGCAATAATTCTGTACAGCAGTGTATTGTATTTTTACTGGTGTCCTAAGAGTTCCAACATGGCAGACCAATCAGAAGACTTGGCATTGTCGTCATCACAGGAACATTATTCATTTGAGCACTAGGAGTCAAGAGAGACTTCCTGACTTACTATCATTGAGACGCGCAACGTCTCAGTCAGCATTGTCTATGAAAATGTCTATAATGCTTACATTGCCCAACAGCCTCGGACTGAGGTTTCTCGGGACCAATTCAGGAAAACATTCTCAGGGCTCAACCTCCATCCATGGAAAAATGTTCATATTGACTTTTAGTTGACTTGTAGGGCACATCATCAAAGTCTAATAGATGATGTGTGACCCATCTCATAAGAATGGACCCTAGTGTCAAGTAATTGCCTCCAAATGGGGCTGTCTTCTGAAGGAGCATTAGATTTATGTTGTCTTAAAGGCCCATGATTGTGTCAGAACCTAGTTCCACTGGAGGATCCTTGGCTTCTCTGGTAGACCAGTCAAACCCTGATCTTCACAATCTCCCTTACATTCATTAAAGGGTTGCCTAAGTTTAAATGAATTTTCTGAGACATTGATGGCCAATCCTTAGAATCAGTGAGGGTCTGACACCTGGCACCCCACTGGTCACCTGTTTTGGGTAGTTGTTGATGCTGGAAACTATACGTTGGGCCACCACATAGATTCCGCTGGCGAGGTACTGTAGCTCAGTTTCTATTCACTTCAAAGGAAGCGGAGCTGCAGTACCACAACATGCCTTCTCCTTCCAGTTCCATGCACTGTATAGTTCATGGTACTGTCTGCCCGAAACAGCTGATCAGTGGGGTGCAGGGTGTTGGATCCACAATGATCTGATATGAATGATTTATCCTCAGGATAGCCCATCAATATCTATGTCCCGGAAAACCCTTTTAAACTTAGCCAACCCTTTAATGAACGTACAGAGATGAAGATCAGGTTTGGATTGGTCTACAAGAGTACCCAAGTATCTGGTACTGGAAAACCCCTTTAAAATAAGGGACAGCGTTATCCCAATTTTGCCCATGGGTTCTGAGTCCACTCAAAGTGGATTCTGTTGCAGTACCACACTCAGCCTATAGTTAATAGTGGCGCTTTTTCTGAAAAAAAAAAAAACAACAAAGCATATTTTTGTCTTGTCTCAGACGACACCTTTAACCAAGAACTTTGACGATTACAATCTCTAACTCTCTTTACAAAGGTCACATAGGAAGTGGGGAGGAAGTAAAACCTTCGGGAAGGTTTTGAATACTTTTTCTATGGCTTACTAAACCTCTACGCAAAAAAAAAAAAAAAAATAGTGATTAAATAGCCGTCTGTTGTTTTAAACCGCATTTCCATTAAAAATCCTATTCAAAGAATGGCGGCTTAGAGAAATATCTAATCAAAATTAAAATCTCACAAAACCCTGTCTCTAAGCTTCGGCTGCTTAGATGGTAATAACAACAAGATTAACTATTAATTAAGAATCTCGCCGTGAAGTTTGTGTCTCTGCAAAAGACAATGCAAAGGGAAGAAACTCTGCAGAAATCCTCATTAAGAAATATCATTTTTTTTTCCGTCTTTGCCTAATAAATTGATGCTATTTTCATACAAATCCTCTACTAGAAAACAATCCTGGATTAATGCTACCAACACATAAACTTTCTTAATGTGAGTTTATGGTATTAATACAATAAATCAGACTTACAAAGTTACCATGTCCTCGTTTCTTAAAGGGGTTGTCCTGAAATTTAAAAAAATATTTTTTTTTCTTTTTCTTTCTTTCCTTTTTTGAAACTAGACACAACCCATGGGTCACGATGGAAGCCTCATTTGGGAATAAAAGGTCACACCCCGATTTTCAGACTCTTGTGTTGGTGAATCCTTTGAATTTCAAAAGATCTTTTTGTTAATATAATTTGGGGAAATTAAAATCTAATTAATGTAGAGACCATTATTTTTCAAAACATTTTGCAATAGTTCAAAAATTACAGAAAAGTAATAGTCAATCACCCTGCACAGTATATGGCCTCATCCACACAACTGTGTCCGTTTTTCAGTCCGCAAATGACGGATGCAGTCTGTGTGTCATCCACATTTTTTTGGCGGACCCATTGACTTCAATGTGGTCCGCATTTTGTGGAACTATTGTATTTTTTTTTGTTGCAGAATGGACATACGAATTCGGAAAGCACACGGATGGTCCATGTGTTTTCTGCATCCGTATGTCAGCTCCGAAAAGAGGTAGAACATACCCTATACGTGGCCGCAAAATGGACCCATTGAAGTCAAAGCGTCCACAAAAAAATGCCAATGCAATGTGGACGGTATCTGCAATTTTCAAAAGCAAAATACATACAGTCTTGTCCATGAAACTTAAGGGGTTGTTCACATGGCAGGTGAATTTTGCTTCCATGCCAAGTGGCCATGAGGACTCCATCTACTATTGTTTTCAATGGAGACCACAACGTGGTCAAGAAAGGACATGAAAGTGTCAAGAAAGGACATGAACCACAGCAGCAAAGCCTCCCAATGAAAACAACGGAAGGTTGTCTCTGCTCAGCCGCAAATCAGGTTCTCGTGGAAAAGTCAGGCCAAATTCAGTGGACAAAATACTCTATGTGGATGGTCCAGGAGATTACCAATTTTGTACATGGTTCTAGATTTGTACGAGGTTCTAGGTTTTGTAACTGCAACTAGATCCTTTCTTCATAGAAGCCAACCAATAGGACACCAGAATTATAAGTGGGCAGCCATGATGCTATATTAGCTCAAGTGGATTTTAAGAGTCCATCTCATTAGAACAGAGGCTTATATTACACTATTACCGCTCAGGTGGACCTAAACCTAAACATGTAGCATTCATGACATGAATGTTGGTGGTGCTCTATTCCATTAGTAGGGTTCCTCTCTGCTACTTGCATGTCTAATCACCAATTCACTCTGTATTATGCAAGTAGCCTATGAACAGCTTGGATGGATCCTATTCTATACATCTTTGTGTCACATCATCATTTACCTCGGTCACCCATCAATATATAAACTGCAACGCTCCTCTGTCCTACATCCAAAGAGTGCAAAATGGCAGTGATGTGATTCACCGACATTGCTGCTTAATGTGCCGGAAAGATTGTTTTCTGCGCTTGCGCTGAAAAGTACATGATCATGCTCAGTGCAAGCGCAGAAAACAATCTTTCCAGCACATTAAGCAGCAATGTGGGTGAATCACATCACTGCCATTTTGCACTCTTTGGATGTAGGACAGAGGAGCGTTGCAGTTTACATATTGATGGGTGAACGAGGTAAATGATGGTGTGACACAAAGATGTATGTCACTCCAAAAATAGATCAGGGGCTATGGAGACCATTTTTTTTAATTGCCCAACTCCTTAATGGCGTAAATATTTTCCCTATGCTTGGTCAAGACAAAAAAAAGCTATTGTGAGCTAGTAGTGGTAATACTACATATGACCACATGGAGTGCTGTTGTGAGTAATACTGTCCACAAGCCTGATAAAACCCAAAGCATATTAATTTAGTCATCTAGATTACAATGCTTTAACCATCTAGGGGTTAAATTATGTAGTTGTTGCACACTGGATAGCAAAATTATAGTCCAGCATCCACACAAGTAATATTGAATTTTCTAAAACTGGTTCAAAGCCCTTATTCCAGCTGTTGGATCCACATCAGAATGAAACCCTTTAATTAGAAGCACCACCTAAATTTTCTTAAATAATCTGTCCTATTATTACATGTAATATTCTTTGTATAGACTGTAGAAAATTAAGCACATTTTCTATTTACATACTGCTATATAGATGATGCAGTGAAGAGTTCTGCCAGTATGGCGCCACCTAGTGTTAAGAATATATAGAAATTCATATATGTGCATATCCACCTAATGAGCTGAGTATGGGTGGACACAGATGCTCAGTCACTCTTCCATTCTCTGCATAGTGATCTTGCAGGGAAGCCAATAGAAATAGCTGTAAGGGAAGGAGCAAAGCCTCTGCAAGGGCACAAAAGTATAGGAGAGAAAGCAAAGTAAGGGGCATTGAAAATTACTTTTAATAAGCTACGTATATTAATAGCCTTTTAAGATTTTGTACTGTAAGTACTGATTGGTTCTGTCCTTTAATCATGTTCCCTTTTAATATTACCATTCTGTGTAATGATGTGCCTTGTAAATCTAGCACCCATCCCCGACTGTGCTGATAAGACGACATTCCAGAGTGATCTCTGACTCATGCGTGCTGCACACTGGAGGAGGAGCTAACAGGTATAAACTCTGTGGCACACATACATTACAGGAGACTCCAGCTTGAACTTCATCCTAGGTAGGATGTAAGTATTGATTTGCCCTATCTCTTGTACATCTGGGGATGTCGGTCATTATAATGTGGTAGAAAGCCATGTGTTATAGCATGATCGATGGAGTCTTCACTCCATTTAGGCTAGTGATGTTTAGTTACTTTTTTATTCAGTATGTGATTTGTTTGTGTTATTGTATATTTAATCACACTTAGTAAATATATTTACTCACTTAGCCTGCGTAAGCCTATTCATTCTCAAATCTTTTGAATTCACGTTACATTACAGATTTTAAGTATGAAAATAAATCACGGAATCACCCCTTTAACATGTTGTACAATTGAATTTTATGGGAAGCTATCTGTAAAGACTCATTGATGACTCCAAAGGTGTCAAAAGTATTCCACAGTTGTCCTATCCTTACATTTAAAAGGCTTGCCTGGCCTAGGAACTAACAACCCCAGTGGTCGGAAGGTGTGCCTCCAAAAAACAAATACTCACAGTCCTGTAATTCCAGCATTGCTGTACCATTCTTGGCTGTTTTAGGTCCATGCCAGACTAGAAGTGGCTTGGTCTCGTGACCTCTGCAGTCAATTACTGGCCTCATTGATAACATATGCTTTAACAGCATGTGACTGGTAGAGACATGCAAATGACATGCCTTTTAAACCCATGTGACTGCTGAGGCCATTGACTGGTTGCAGCACTCATAGAACCAAGCCTCTTCCATTTCAGTACCACTGCCCCATTCCTGGCTGCTTCCTGTCCCTGCTGGGTGGCCAGGAATGAAGCAGTGGTGCTGGAATGGTGGGGCTGTGAACAAGTAATTTTTATTTTTTTTATGGGGCACACCTTAAAGGCTATGTACACCTTCAAGGACATGTTTTTTATGATTGCATTTTACCCATTTGGGGCTAAAAATCTTTTTTTCAGTTGGTCTTTGTTAAAAATATTGAGCCATTCTGTTACAAAGGGTAAACTGTTTTTCTAACTGTGTGCATCCTACTTTCACTTTCATTTTGTGCTGGTCATCTAATAACCCTTATCTTCAAATTACTAAGAGGCCATAAATACTTATTTAAGCCACTTTCTTATCAGTAAGATAAGAACTGAACTATAATTAGTTTTTATAATGTCTGAGAGCAGAGGCAAGAAGCCCTCAGCTTGCTGTCTGACAGAACAAAGAGAAAATTCAAATCTTGTTAGTAGAGCATGTCAGCTCTGTACAGAGAGAAGGACTACATATTTCTAATAAAGACTAAATGAAAAAAATATTTTCAGCTCATAATGAGTACAATACACTAATAAAAAAATTTCCCCCAAAGGTGTACATAGCCTATAAGACCACTGGGTTGTCTACTCCTAGTACCTTGATCAAAACAAAGTGGCTTGCTGCTATTCCCACGAGACTCGAGCCAATGCAAGAATAAGAAGTAGTGATATAACAAAGTCAAGATTATTATACAATGTAACATTAAAATGTTTTAGTCATGATTTCATATAGGCATAGTGCAAATAATGCAACCTAACAGAGTTAAGTTACCACTTCAGCACTGCTACATCTGTATATTCACACCCTGCATCACGGATGACTTTTTCCTCCTCGATTTTCCAAGTGATAACATTCTTTTAAAAACTATGCCAGTAGGATAGCGCTAAACTCACAGACTGGTAACTTGGAAAATTAGCCGCTTTGTTGTGTATTTTTTTTAATTGGGTCGGTAGCGGGTCATCCCTAAACCCCAAGGCAATCAAGGAGAACTATTTTCGCATAGCTAAATACAAAAGAGAAATATGAGTATTCAAACATGATCTAATTAATTTTCTAGAAAGAGCACAGTCTCTTTGGTCCTCAGCGCTGGATTATCATAATTTTCTCCTTGAGATTTTAATAAATGAGAGCACATTCACTATCGTGTGTGTAAAGACAAGTGCGGGAGCAACAGACCTGCATAAGAGCTCCAAGTAGGAAAAAAATTAATTTAGGCTTTATAAAATAAACAGCGTCTTTATTTGTTTGAGCCCGAATGCGACGGATTAACGGGCGCCATGAGTAGGAGAGGGGCCGCGAAACGCGTTGATCTCTAAGCTTATTATACAAAAGTTCATTTGGGCTACTGTTTAATATCATAGATGAATGAGAAAATCAAGTGCTTTAAGTCTTTGCCTGGAACAGGAGGCAGAATACAAGTCATTTCATTACACATGCAATCAAAATATTGTTTGCTTGTCTTTTTTTTAATGTACATTAAATTTTCCTCTCTGGTAGCGCCCCCTGCTGTTTCTCCTTCTGGACCACCTTCTACTGCATTCAGTGGTGGACTGACATGCTCAGTAGCTTCCCTGCCAACACAGTAAAGAAGGTAAAGTGCTCCAGTCACTTTTCATTCATTCATCCCTACTTCTAAATTCACAGAAGTATATCGCTATATCTCTCTCTGGACAGTGGAGAAGGAAATATTGAAGGCATTGCATATCATATATATGTCTGGAGCTGTGTGTGAGGTATTATTTTCTATACAGGGGAGAAAGGGGTTAACAGGGATTTACGGCATTGTAGTCCTAGGTAATGCAAGTACTTGATTGTCAACTGTGAGCTGCTGCCCACCCACAGCATAAGAAAAAAGTCCTCCAAAGAAGGGAGTAACAAAAATAGTTTCACATTTTTGGTAAAACACATTTGATTAAAAGAATGTGTGACTATAATGTATGCATTCATGAGAAATGCAGGAACTTCATTGTCTCATGTGAGCCACTGACCGCCCACAGAAAGGGAAGAAAGTCCTGCAGGAAAGCGAGTTAAAAAATTAATTCATGGGATAAATATTTTAAGGCCTGTTTCACTCTGCCAGCAGGCTGTTCCGGAATAGAATACTGTGAATCGGCCAAACAAAAACCGCTGTGTGCATATTTGCAGGACCATGGCCGGATCACAACTGAACCCCATTATACTTAATGGGGCCGGACAGCACTCTGGCAGCGTCCAGGAATGCCGGATCCGACAGTCTGTTCCAGGCCGGAACTGTCTGCCGGATCGACAAACACAAGTGTGAAACAAGCCTAATTAAAAAAGGACATGTGAACAAACACATTGAGGAACATTTATTAAGCTATTTATGCCACTGTTGTGGAGTAAAAAGAAGTCACAGATAATGACCCATGCCATAATTTTCAACCTTTTTAGCTTCTCTGAACTTTTCTGAAGTGCCAAGAAAAGGGATGCGGCTTAGCGGGGCAGTGCGTTGCTTTGTGTCGCCCACCCACTGCATTTACTATAACTTTCACCAGAAAGTGGTGGAAGTTATGGCTGAATCCTGTAGCTGCCTTATACTTTGGTTTCTGGCTCACGGCAGGGCAAGAAGATCAAGACTGGCGTATGGATCCACCAGTCTTGATATGTCTCCCCCTATGAATCTTTGTAGTGTATCAAATTAGGTGACAGATGGGTCTTCCGTACCTTCTAGAAGCCAGCAGGTCCTCTGCTCTGTCCATAAAAAATGCATCTGCAGTAATAATAGGCAGAGAGGAGGGGGAAGTAGCTGCAGCTGTCCTCTCTCTCTGTGTCTCTGAGATGGCATGCTGTGAGAGGGGAGGTGATTCAGAAGTGGGGAGACATCTGACTGGCTCAAAATGCTGAGTAGAGAGGTAACGGAGAGGATCTCATTACAGATGCCTTAATTAAACCTTGTATAGTATGTAGATGGACAACTTCTATACAAGTAGTTAATATGCTTAAATGGTGGTCACCCAGAAAGGAAGTTAAAGGGGATTCCTAACCCCATAAAAAACTGTAGTACTATAGAATTTAATAAAGTCAAAAATCTGCCTAGAAAAGCTTTACAAAAAAAAAAACACCAAAAACATGCATAATTTTGAGACATAAAAATGTACTTGGATTCAACACTTTTTTACACTTGTATTTTGAATGTACCCTAATACCAGCATCATGGAGAATTCTGATCTCAAAAGTGAACCCATTCATTACAATAGTCTAATCATCAAATTGTACAAAGTGGGACCCCACACTTTTTGAAGGCCATGCTGTCATCCTTGTGAAGATAAACCATACGTACATTGAAGGGTGCCCATATTGTATATACAAAAATGCAGCTTGTTATTTGCTATCTGCAGAGTATTAACCTATGCCAGTCACCAAATGGTCCCATGAATACTGACACAGTAATGTTCTGTGTGGCAAGGTATTTAGTGGTTCTTACCCCTTGAATTCCTTGTAGTGTAGTTGGTTAGTGGTGCCTGGTACCTGGCTGCGTTCCTGAGGTCTGAAGTAACTGTACATGCGTACTGGACACTAATAACCTTTAAGAGAGGCCGGGAGGCTAGAAAGCATCTAGCTATGTAACAAAGAGCACAGCTCCATCGAGGACATCATCAGTGTAAAATGTGTCTTGCTACCACCACCTCTCTTCGCATCATATGGGCGTCAGTCAGGTACCATGTTGGGAACTGGCTGATGTCGAGCTTGCTCATTTGTTCACGGCTTTGGTGACCTTCTGTATATTATATATCCTGTATTATAGTCTAGTAAACTTTTCTGCATCTAGGTCGTTTTAAGTCTATTTTTTCCACACACAGTTCACAGTAATACATGCTTGTACTGTAAACAATAGAAATATAGAAAAAAAAGGTTTATGGTAGAAATGTGAGTTTTTATCTCCAAAGTACTTTCTTAGTTTTCTCAGGTGTTCTGTGCACCTAGACAAAGGAGTTTTCAGCACAAGATAAGTAAATTACCAGATTGGGCCTCAAATGCGCATGGTACTCTTTGTACTCCTGAGTTTCCCAATACCCTTAGGCAAAGGAATAGGGCCACATGTAGGGTGTTTATAAAACCAGGAAGAACAGCATAATAATAAGAGGGCTTATTTTTCACACTGCCACGCACTAAACACAAAATATGGGGCACTGAAATGGCATATATGCTGTGCATTCATTTTTGCAGGGGTCAAAATGCTCCCTCCACCCATAATCTATACCTTAAAGGGGTTGTCCGGGTTCAGAGAAGAACCCAGACAAACCTGCAATTTCACCCAGGCAGCCCGCCTGAATAGGACATCGGAGCATCTCATGCTCCGATGCCCCCCCCCTGCCCTGCGCTAGATCGCGCAGGGCAAGGTCTCTTTTGTTTGTAAATACTCGCTGACGGGCGGGTACTTCCGCCCGGCAGTGAGTTCGGTGACGTCACTGGCCTTAATGGGCCGGCTTTAGCACTGCCCTAGCCGTTTTACTGGCTAGGGCAGCGCTAAAGCCCGTCCATCAGCGCCGATGACGTCACCGGCTCACTGCCGGGCGGAAGCCTCTGCCCGGCAGGGACCGGTACGTCACCGGAACCGGGCTAAATTCCTTTGCCCTGCGCTAATTAGCGCAGGGCAAAAGAGGGCATCGGAGCATAGGATGCTCCGATGCCCTCTTCAGGCGGGCTGCCTGGGTGAATTGAAAGGTATGTCCGGGTTCTTCTCTGAACCCGGACAACCCCTTTAAGGGATGTAGTTTCCAAAATTGAGTCACTTGTCTGGGTTCCATTTATGGAGTCTCTACAGTTGTCAGCTCAAGACATGTAAATCACCAAACTAGGCCTCAAAAGGCATGTGGTGCTTTCTCTCTTCTGCATCCGGCCCTAGGACCACATAGGAGGTATTTTCGGACTCAGGAAAAATGATACATTAATTATTATAGAGTAACTGGAATATTTTGAAAACAAATCCACTGTCTTCCAGTTATCTTGGAAAAGCAGTATAGTTGGACTGGAAGTGATGACATTAAGTTTATTGTTGCTGTGACTGCTTAGCCGATCACTGGTCTCAGAAGTCATAAGCAGGGGCGTAGCTATAGGGGGTGCAGAGGTAGCAGTCGCTACCGGGCCCAGGATCCTGAGGGGGCCCAAAGACCCTTGTGCCGCATAAGAAAACACCAGGATTATAGAAAGTGCATGCTGGGAGGGCTCTGCATTAGATTTTGCACATGGGCCCAGAATCTTAAAGTTACACTTCTGGCTGGAAGGAAGGGGTTAGGTCAAGAATTTGGCATAAGGGGGTGTCATTTCAATTTTTGCCTCAGGTAGCAGGAAGGCTATATGCTCCCCTGCCCCTTGCCACAAAGCACTGAGGGAAGGGGGCCCAAGCTGAACTCTTGCACCTGGGCCCATGAACCTTTAGCTACGCCCCTGGTCATAAGCCATTCATGAGGCCAGTGATTGGCTGAGCGATCATGTGACTCTTCCAGTCTGACAGGAAATTTACCCACAGCACTGGAATGGAGGGACCCTTAACAGGTGGCTGAGGTTAAACCATCCCTCAAGCTGAATGGGCTTTACCTTGAATCTACTGGCAATCTGATTTGGTTACATCTCAACTGGAGATATCAGAGGCCCCAACTTCTGTAACTCTACCGGTGTGAACCTTATGATGCTCCTCATCATAGAAGTTTAGAACACAGTGGTGTATCTACCATAAAGTCAGGACAAGTAACTGCACGAAACTTCCCTACATAGAGGCTTCCTACAGCTGCCACTAGAGGGAGCGTGCGGCATACAGATTTATAGAGCTGTATAAAGCCATGTTATCCCCTAGTGGTGGCTGTAGGCAAACAAACAGTTCAAACTCAATAAGGGAGAGTTTCATTTTCCATTTTTTTGATCCGTCAGAAGAACAGGATCCTGTAAAAAAAAAAAAAGGATTCTGTGCATCCATTATGCATCCGTTTACATCAGTTACTTATAGGATCCGTTTTTTTAGTATTTTTTTCATCTAAAAAAAACATTCTCTGATGAAAATGGCTCAAAAAGATGCCAAATGTGCATCAGGATCCGTTTTTTTAACAGGATTTTTTTTCTTTTTATCTGATGGATTAGAAGAACGTAAAATGAAATGGAGATGTGAACTCTCCCTAAGCGGTTGTTCTGTCAGGGCATATAAAGCAATCCATCTGGTACCAACTACGATGTCAAAAATAGGGGTGCAGTGATTGGTGAATGCTGCACATGCTCAGTGTCCTCTCCATTCTCTGCTATGAGATTTCTGAAATATTGCCTTAGCTACTTTCAGAAGTCCAATAGCAGTGAATGGAGAAGACACTGCCTATTAGTGGTCACTGTTCTATTCACCTCTATGAGATTTCCAAAAATTGCCAAGCCAGAGCTCTGCTACTTTCAGAAGCCCCATAGCAGTAAGTGGAGATAGCCATGAATGCACAGCTTGCTCTGTATTCACATTGGTGTTCTGTTCTTAAAGGGGTTCTTTGGGAATTAAGAAAATTAAAATACTTAAATATTACTTCATTATAAATATGTTCATTAGTTATAATGGCTCATTTTATCTGGGGAGCAAAGATTAGGAGAAACAAAATGGCCGCCGTCCTATTAGTACACACAGAACCTGTCCTAATCACACAGCAGGACAAGTTACTTCACAACACTGAGGTAAAGAGCTGCCTCATCCTCCTCTCTACTCTGCTTGTCAGGGATTATGATCCTGAATACAGATAAGATATGTAGCTGAATGGAGTAGAATGGAGTTCATGAGCAGATGTGGCTGATGAGCAGCAGCTCTTGTATGCAGTCTCCATTACCACAGTCTGTCCTGTCTGTACTTCATGTCTCCTCATGAACTCCATTCCCACAAAGATTCAGCTAAATATCATATTAAATTGTATTCAGGATCCTAATCCTTGACAAGCAGAGCAGAGAGGAGGATGAGGCAGCTCTTTACCTCAATGTTGTGAAGTAACTTGTCCTCCTGTGTGATTAGGACAGGTTCTGTGTGCACTAATAGGACGGCAGCCATTTTATTTCTCCAAATCATTGCTCTCTAGACAAAACGAGCCATTATAACTAATGAAAGGTATTTGGGAATATATTTATAATAAAGTAATATTTAAGTATTTTCATTTTCTTAATTCCCGGAGAACCCCTTTAGAGGTTTAAGATAGAGTGGGACCTACACTTACCAGATATTCATGGTACCCTATCGATATACCACAAATGTTCAGATGGAACAACCTCTTTAAGTCACAAAAACATAGCTTCCTCACACAGATACAGTACTGCATGTATTGTGGGATATTTTTTTGCAATACTTACTATATATATAGACTGTACCAGTATATCAACATTAAATTGAAAAAAGTGTTAGACACAAAATTTGCAAAGTTAGACTGGTAATTATTCCGCCATTTCTGCACTTTCAGCCCCTGTCTGTGAACAGAGGAAGGGGTTACAATTTCACCTACAGGTATGTAGTGATTTCACACACCATTAAACCTCTCACTCACAGAAGATTTATGGCTGTGCCGCATTGTCACTGTGCATTAGTGTTGTTTTTTAATTCATTTGTTAATAATTATGCAAAATATTAAGGTGATGCTGTCCATTGGTCCAGACCAGTGCATTGCAAATTAATATTAGTGCAGCTTCTGAAAAGTCTGCATCAAGTTATGCTGATTGTTTGTAAGTGGTTGGGGTATTAATGGTCCCATGAACCTTCATCACAAGAAGTCCAATTATAGAAACCCAAGCAACAATTGGGGTATGACCCCATGGTTGCCACTGGTGGGCATGTCCTGGATGCATGCATCTAGTCGCACCATGGGATCCTACTCTACGGCTTCTTAAGTTTATTTTAAGCACTACAGGAGAACTTACAAAGTCTAGAAGGAACTCTGGTGTCTTGTAGGTGTAGGTGCCATTGAAAGCCTCCAAAATGGAGGCTAACTAAGATGTTTCCTTCAGACAAAATAGGGGTACAATGTGAAGTCTCATCAAATCA
Organism: Rhinella marina; assembly: GCA_900303285.1. Taxonomy (NCBI): domain Eukaryota; kingdom Metazoa; phylum Chordata; class Amphibia; order Anura; family Bufonidae; genus Rhinella; species Rhinella marina. The sequence goes on from ONZH01001912.1 coordinate 92,463, forward strand.
GATGAAGGACCTACATGAAGATCAATGATTAACTGGGGTTTGTAGGATCCACACAATAGGCCATCAGTATCTGATTAGCGGTGGTCCAACAACCCACATCCCCACTGATCAGTTGTTTTAGGGTAGCCCCAGTGAGCACTACATAACTCCAGCCACTTTGTAGTGAAGAGAGCTGGTTTCTGACTTTGGGCGCTGGACTTAATCCGAAAGAGCTGGTTGGAGGGTGGCCGACCTATTCTGAGGACAGGCCATCAATAGTAAAATCCAATGTGCATGGTTATTTCTGGAAGTCCAAAGTAGTGAATTAAGAAAGCCTTAAACAAGCCGATTACTTTCCATTCATGTTGGGGTCCATTCCCTAGACAGAGGTGGGTCCCAGAGGTGGGACTCTAACCTATGGCATATTTATGGCATAGCCAGTCAATATGCCATAGATTTGCAAGGCAGACGCAGAAGGAGTGACCACTCTGCCCATATAGTATGCAAGGACCGGGGAAGGAGACAATAGATCTCACATGAAGAGTTGGTTTTTAGGTTTATTTTGAATGTTTTGAATGTATGATCACTTGGCATGCCAGCATTAGGACCCCCATGAATCACTAGAATGGGGTCCCAAGACCTTAGTTTCTAGTCACTACTGAGTCTTTTAATATCTATGGGCAGTAAACTGAGTGCTTGGCTGTTTCCGTCAGCCCCGTAGATGTTGAATGGACAAGAACCTCCTATTGAGGTGCTTAATCAAAGGAGTATACAATTAGACAGAACGGGAGAGCTTCAGAAGAAGAGTTTTTATTGCTCATCAGGCGCGAAAAGGTTGCAACACCATCTCTTAAGAGTTTGAACTCTACAGTCAGGCAGATTGTGTACAAATAAAGTAAATTCATGACCATTATTACTCATATATCGAGGTGCATAATCAAAGGGATATACAATTAAACAAAATGGGAGGGCTTCAGAAGAAGAGTTATTGCTGCTTATCGAGTTAGAAAAGGTTACAACACCATCGCTAAAGAGTTTGAACTTCACATCAGGCAGATTGTGAACATACAAATGAAATTCAGGACCATTATTACCCATATATTGAGGTGTATAATCAAGGGGGTATACAATTAAACAGAATAGGAAGGCTTCAGAAGAAGAGTTGTTGATGCTCATCAGGTTAGAAAGAGTTACAACACCATCTCTAAAGAGTTTGAACTTAACAATCAGGCAGATTTGGAACATACAGAGGAAATTCAGGGCCATTATTGCCCATAAATTGAGGTGCATAATCAAAGGGGTATACAATTAAACAAAATGGGAGGGCTTCAGAAGAAGAGTTATTGCTGCTAATCAGGCTAGAAAAGATTACCACACCGTCTCTAAAAAGTTTGAACTTCACAATCAGACAGATTGTGAACATACAGAGGAAATTCAGGACCATTATTGCCCATATATTGGGGTGCATGATCAAAGGGTTATACAATTAAACAGAATGGGAGGCCTTCAGAAGAAGAGTTATTGCTGCTCATCAGGCTAGAAAAGGTTACAACACCGTCTCTAAAGAGTTTGAACTTTACAGTCAGGCAGATTGAGAACATACTGAGGCAATTCAGGATCATTATTAACCATATATTGAGGTGCATGATCAAAGAGCTATGGAATGGACAAAACAGGTGTTCTTGTGATCATGGAGGTCCCAACGACCATACTTTACATTTTAAAATTGTGCAAACCTGAAGATGAGTCTGTTGCTTGGCTGTTTGTGTCAGCCCAATGGAAGTTGAATAGACAAGAACCTCATCTATATATTGAGGTGCACAATCAAAGGTGTATGCAATGATGCAAAACAGGGGACTCGGGACCTCTGTCCTAGTGATCTTGGGGATCGTATTGATCATACTCTACATTTATCACCTATCTTGTAAACATATGTAGCGGATACATGTGTTTTGTGCACAAACTCCTTAAATTAGGTCATTTTGATAACAGGACCTCTTTAAAATGATTCCTAAAAGTGCTCTGCCATTCATTTTGACAAACCCCTTTGTAAATAGATTTTAGCCTTTTATTTAGCTTTACCAAAAGATAATGAAATACTCTTTACACACTATGCAATGTGTTGGATGCTCTGTAATAACACCTTCCCCATGCCCGGTCCTTGTGCCCCTCCAGAATACAATGCACCCCCACTCCTGCTTTTCTAAAGTAATGAATTGAAGCAATGCGCCATAATGATCCACTTGCCACAGAGTCTATTCATTCAGACAAAGGCAACGGCAAGCTCTTGTCTCAATAGTGAGCTTCTCTTAGGATAGGATGTTCCGCAGCAGGAGGCAAAGATCTAAAACCTTCCACCGAAACCTCAACAACTAATACTGAAGGCAAATCTTTACATTTATCTCAGTGGCAGCCCATCAATCCGCAGAACTCCATGTCATAAGTAAATTGATAAAAGGCAGATAAATGCCCCAGTGTGAGCTCCACAATAATGAGGATATAAACATAACGACTGCTACAATAATGTCCTTCACTTTGTAGTTTTAGATATGGATTTCTACAGTTTCAGGTTTTTAAACCCAGGCTTTATTTGTAAAGTTTAGAAGATAGATAGATAGATAAATAGATGCATAGATAGATAGATAAATAGACTGATGCATAGATAGATGCATAGATAGATAGACAGATAGATAGATGATAGATGATAATAGATAAGATAGATAATAGAAAAGAAAGAAAGAAAGAAAGAAAGAAAGAAAGAAAGAAAGAAAGAAAGAAAGAAAGAAAGAAAGAAAGAAAGAAAGAAAGAGTGACAAATAGATAGATAGACAGAGAGAAAAATAGACCGATAGAGAGACAGAGCAACAGATAGATACGTAGATAGATAGATAGATAGATAGATAGAGTGACAGATAGATAGAAAGATAGATGGACAGACGGATAGGTAGATAGATACATGACGGGGGTCCTCCGGGGCAAACAGAGAGCTTCAAGTGGCCCTGTAAAAGTCCTAGAAGGAGCCTGTGAGGGTCCAATAGACAGGAGGTGGGGCAACACAAGTAGATGGGACCATCAATACTGTAGTGCAGCACAAAATACCCCCCAACAGAACAAAGTACCAACACACAGCGCAGCACAAAGTACAGCATTTTCTAGTATCACAGTCCTGAGGACGGCGATACAGCTGAATTCAGGAAGACGACTGTGGCTGCCAGCCAAGTGCTCCTAGCATCAATTACTACTGAGAGCATGAGATCATTATGTCTCCAGCCGACAGCCAAATTTCCCTCTAGGATCTATGGCCAGTTCTAGGGGTCCTTCCCAGCTGTAGAGCAGTAGCAGAAGTGGGTGGGAAAGGGGATGGGCCGGAAGGTCTGTCTCATTTATCATTTTCTACACCAGTTTTAGGCATTGAAAATGGTCCAACTTTAAGCCAGCAAGAGAGCTGTCTTACATTTAGACTGGGAGTGGATGCGCCGAAGTTATGTATAGGCCGGTGCCTTCTTATAACATTGGCAGATCCACTGACACGGGTTATAAGGACCAGTGTCTAAAATGCCAGTCTTAATAAATGACCTCCTATTCAGGAAGACAGAGGCTGCCGCACACTACATCCGGCTCCCCAATCCTCGTCAGTGGAAGTACGAACACACCAGAAAGCATGTGCTTCCCGATTTTTGCTTGTTCAGGATAAAAGTGCCCACCGGTCCCGGATATTAGTCCTGGGTGCCACAGTAGCTCCATAGGGACTAATGTGAGGCAGCCTCCAGTCATTCAGGAGGACAGAGGCTGCCGTACACTACATCCGGCTTCCCCAATCCTCGTCGGTGGAAGCCGGAGAACAGCTGGAAGCACGCACTTCTGGGTTTTTGCTTGTTCAGGTTAAAAGTGACTACTGGTCATGGACATGACTCGGTGCCACAAGGACTCCATAGGTGTGGCAGCATCATGTCATTCAGGAGGACAGAGGTTGCTGCACACTACATCCGGCTCCCTCAATCATCGTTGGTGGAAACAAGAACACACCAGGAAGCATGCGCTTCCCGGTTTTTGCTTGTTCAGCTTAAAAGTGCCAACTGGTCCCGGACATTAGTCCTGGGTGCCTCAGTAACTCCATAGGGACTAATATGAGGCAGCCTTCAGTCATGCAGGAGGACAGAGGTTGCCGCACACTACATCCAGCTTCCCCAATCCTCGCCGGTGGGAGCCGTAAGCACCCACTTCTGGTTTTTTTCTTGTTTGGGTTAAAAGTGCCCACCAGCCCCGGACATTAATCCTGGGTGCCTGAGTGCCACAGAAACTCCATAGGATCTAATGTGCAGCAGCCTCTTGTCATTCAGGAGGACAGAGGCTGCCGTATAAAACATCCAGCTTCCCTAATCCTCGTCGGTGGAAACTGGAGTACACAGTTGTGGCATCCACTCTGGTCACGAGTAGGTGCCATCTTTAAAGTCCTGGCCAGCACTGTTCATGTACGGCAGTGGTCGGGAAAAGGTTATAATCGACACAGTCCCAAAAAGGTTAAATTAATAATACTAATAATAATAGTAATAAAAATCCACCACATAATTCCACATATATTCCCCGGGCTTCTGTCACTTAAATTGATGGGAAGCAGAGGATAAATCAAGGGTATTGAATATCTTCGCATCCTTTAAGCCACTCAACATCTCATTTGTGTTTGAAAACAAGCGACAATCCTTTCCAGTCTTTAAATTCAAGTATCTCAAATCAAGAATAATCAGATATGACCACTTTTCATGTAATCACAGCAGCTGTCACTGCTCATAATTCTGCAGAGTTATTGCCTGATTTTATAACCAGAAATATTTTTACCTGTTTGGCCTGAGCTAATAGAAATATCAAGCCATTTTTATTTTAGATTTTTTTATTTTTATTTTTTTTGCAGCATTTTGTAGAAAGCTACGGAATAAACATGAAATACATCAGGGACTTGCGCTGAGACCTGCGTTGGATTCCAATGCCATGTACTCACATTAAAGAATTTGGAAAGAGAAATCTGGCCATTGAGATAAGTGTTTAAATAATGATGCAGCCTGAGCGCCGCTTTGTATTCTATGAATATTTCAGAATTCTATCCATTTTTCGTGGCACTGTTGAGAGCGTTTTTTAAATTCGTCCTGTCGTGGAGTTATGAAAAATGTTAGCGAAAATGCAGAGTGAATAGCCCTATGCAGAACACACACTTCTAAAAAGAGTACATGGCAAATTCCTGATAAAATAGGCTACAGCCTATACCTACCTTCCTGTAGTTTGCCATTCTTTTCAAGGACAGTTTTAGGCTGTGTCCATCCTCATGTTTTTCATGTATAATGGAGCCATGAAAAATATACCAGATCTACAGTATTTCTAAATATATACTGCCATATTCTGACAGACCCCATGGACTTTAAAGGGGACCATTAAGGTTCTTTTTGGGTTCCAGTAATTATATTGGCAAGAATAGCAATTCACACTGGGCTTTTCTTGCCAATAACAATACCTGAAAGCTCATGTGATTTCCAAATAGACTTCATTATCCCAACCATGATTAGAGCCTTAAAGGGGTTGTGCAAGAACTCACACACACTTGTCCGGACCTGTAAAGGGAAGCTTACTTGCCTACTTCCTGGTGCTGGCTCCAAACGTCTTCTCCTCTAGGCCTGCAATGCTCCACTTGGCTCCTTCAATGTCAACATCTGATATGGCATTGTCGCACCCAATCATGGAGACCAGATCCCCTTGTGTTATGTGACAGTTTGTCAAGGGGAGTTGGTCACTGCCATGGCTAGTGATTGGCTGCGGCAATGCCAAACCGAATGTTGACATGGAGGGAGCCCAGAGGAGCAACGCAGGCCTGGAGAAGAAATCATCTTCCCTTTACAGGTCTGGCCAAGTCGTGAGGTTTACCAACCACCTTCACCCCCCTCTTCCTCCCCCATTCTTTCACAACCCCTTTAATATGCAGCTATGCTTTATGGGCCACTTAACCTCAAGCCATACAAAAATTGGAAATTGACAAAAGGTGTCCATCTACTAGAACGTAGGCATGGAAAACTAGCTATGCCCATGATCTAAGACTGGTCATAGACATTAGATGATATCTACGAAGCTTAGTCGGCCAGCAAGCTATCGCTCTTGCCTCTCACATACACATACACATTCAGATTTGCCAAGAGTGCGTGTTTTCTAAATGGAGAGAAAGCCACATTTACCAGAACTACAGTAAATGTTGCGGCAGCAACTTGGCCAGGTGGGAGTTCAGCTTGCACACAAGCTAAGAACAAGGAGAAGGTGTCTGGGTAGGAGAAGAAGCAGCGAATGATGATAGCAAGGAAACTGAACCGACTGGGGTGTGGCCTGGCTACCACAAAGAAGACCAGGAGAAGGAGAATAGAGTTGTTCTAATTCCGAATGCTGGCCGGTTCTATTTTCCCGCAGGATCTGGTGATGTGCTCTCATGTGCTGCAATAGAGCCCTGGTACCTATTTTTGTGTTTGAACACCCACAGCTTATTTTAATCCTGCATATTTTTCACATGACAGTGGTTTTGTCGAGAAAAAACAACATAAGGGAGATATTTGCACAGAGCTAGCAGCAGCCAAGCTGGGCCTAAGCCTGACACTTTTTGAGCCTGTGCCCACAGTATCAGTGACTTCACAAGTTCCCAAGCTGACCATAATAGAAGCAGATCTGGCCCTGTCAGTTCTTTTGGAGGGTTTGGCCATACGTTGCCCCTGCTCTGTGAGTCGCTAGGACACCATACTTCTCTTCTGATGTCTCCTCCTCCTGCCCATCTCATGTCCACCACACAATAATCATCATAATTACGGGTGAGCGAATCGAGCTTCGGACCCGCAACTATATCGAGAACGGAGCGAGCAAAGTGGTGGCTGGAGGACCCCACCGAGTGCTCTCCCCAATGAATTGAATGGCCATCGCTCCCATTAACTTCTAAGGGCCCAAGAGAAATAATGGAGGGCGGTTGTGCATGTGCAGTGCGCCCTCCACCATTTTCGGAGCTCCATTTAGCAGAAAGGTGTGGGTCCCAGTAGGGGCGTATCCTAGCGATATGCCCCCATTGTCTCAGATGAGAAAACCCCATTAATGCTGTATGGAGACCTTTGCACCATTACAATGTATGTGCTGTAATGAGACAAAATTTGTTAAGTCCAAAGTCACATGAGACATTGGTGAGTAACTTCGGGCTTTGTTTCTACAACTTTAAAAACATCATAAAACTTGAATCCAAAGTCGGGTTCTGTACCAGGGTACCAGCCGTTACCAAAGCCGACTTTGCATTTCCTACTCCACAAAAACAACTGGGAAAAAAAAAATCCCCTTTTCTGGCACAAAGCCTTTCTTACATTAACCCCTAAGTGTACACTACCTCTTTGTGGGCTTTACATTGTTGCATGTAAAGCTACACCCCTTTTTCACATCAACGTATTGGAAAGGGCAAAAAAGATTTCAAAAATGGTAATAAATGGGGTGTAAGGCAGGTGTGCCAATTTCTGCTGCAAATTAGTGTACATGTATAAAAGCCCTCAAATTGTCATTTTGCGCAAAAATTAGCAACTTTTTGCCTTGCCACTTAAGGAAACCAGTCGTGGTTACTTATGTTAAAGTCGCAAAAAAATTTACAAAATCACTTGGGAGGGGCTGGAGAAGATCCAGCAGTCATGGTCCATATCAGAACCAATGACAAAGTTAGAGGTAGGTGGAGCGTCCTTAAAAATGATTTTAGGGATCTAGGGCACAAGCTTAGGGCAAGGACGTCAAAGGTAGTGTTTTCCGAAATACTGCCTGTACCACGAGCCGCACAAGAAAGGCAGCGGGAGATTAGGGAGGTAAACAAGTGGCTCAAGACATGAACATGTGGAGTCACTGTGGGTAGAAATAAATGGAGCCAAAAACAATAATAAAATACTAATAGGACTTTATTATAAACCACCTAATTTACAAGAGTCCACAGAAAATCTACTTCTAAATGAAATAGACGAGGCAGCAAAACATAATGAGGTCGTTATTATGGGGGATTTCAACTACCCAGATATAGACTGGGAAACTGAAACCTGTATATCTCATAAAGGAAACAGGTTCTTGGCAATAACCAAAGACAATTACCTTTCCCAACTGGTTCAGGACCCGACTAGAGGGACGGCCATACTGGACTTAGTATTAACCAATAGACCTGACAGAACAACAGATGTGCAGGTCGGGGGACACCTGGGAAATAGTGACCATAATATAATAACCTTCTAACTGTCATTCAAAAGAGCGTTTCTTCAGGGAGGAACAAAAATACCTAACTTCAAAAAAGCAAAATTTAGTCAACTAAGAGAGGCCATAGGCCTAACTAACAAAGTCCTCAAAAATAAAAATATAGCTACAAAATGGGAGATTTTTAAAAGCATCCTAATATCTAATTGTGAGAGGTACATACCTTATGGGAATAAAAGGTTAAGGAACAAGAAAAAAACAATGTGGATAAACAGAGCTGTAAAGAAAGCAATAAATGACAAACAGAAAGCATTTAAATCACTAAAACAGGAGGGGAGCGAGGAAGCATTGAAAAACTATAAGGAAAAAAATAGAATATGTAAAAGACAAATAAAAACAGCCAAACTAGAGACCGAGAGATTAATCGCCAAAGAGAGTAAAACTAACCCTAAAATGTTCTTTAATTATATAAATGGTAAAAAGTATAAACCTGAAGGTGTCGGCCCCTTACAGAGTAATGAGGGGGGAGTTGCAGAGAGCGATGAGGAGAAGGCAAAGCTACTAAATATCTTTTTCTCCACTGTATTCACTGAGGAAAATAAACTGTCAGATGAAATGCAGAATATAAAAGTAAATTACCCATTAAAAATGCCCTGTCTGACCCAGGAAGAAGTAGAGTCTTAAAAAGATTAAAATAGACAAATCGCCAGGACCGGATGGCATACACCCTCGTATCCTAAGAGAATTAAGTAATGTCATTGCCAGACCCTTATTTCTGATATTTAAGGACTCTATACTGACAGGGAGTGTTCCACAGGATTGGTGCATAGCAAATGTGGTGCCAATATTGAAAAAGGGTCCAAAAACAGAGCCCGGGAACTACAGGCCGGTAAGTTTAACATCTGTCTTGGGTAAACTGTTTGAGGGTTTTCTAAGAGATGCTATCTTGGAGTACCTCAATGAAAATAAGCAAATAACTCCATATCAGCATGGCTTCATGAGGGATCGGTCATGTCAAACCAATTTAATCAGTTTCTATTAGGAAGTAAGTTCTAGACTGGACAGCGGCGAATCAATGGATGTAGTATATCTGGACTTCTCCAAAGCATTTGACACGGTACCACATAAAAGGTTAGTATATAAAATGAGAATGCTTGGCCTTGGAGAAAATGTCTGTATGTGGGTAAGTAACTGGCTCAGTGATAGAAAACAGAAGGTGGTTATTAACGGTACATATTCAGATTGGGTCACTGTCACTAGTGGGGTACCACAGGGGTCTGTATTGGGCCCTATTCTCTTCAATATATTTATTAATGATCTTGTAGAAGGCTTGCACAGTAAAATATCAATTTTTGCAGATGACACTAAACTGTGTAAAAGTAATTAACACAGAAGAGGACAGTACACTGCTACAGATGGATCTGGATAGACTGGAGGCTTGGGCAGAGAAGTAGCAGATGAGGTTTAACACTGACAAATGTAAGGTTATGCATATGGGAAGGAATAATGCAAGTCACCAGTACATACTAAATGGTAAAATATTAGGTAACTCTGACCTGGAAAAGGACCTAAGAATTTTAGTGAACAGCAAACTAAGCTGTAGAATCCAGTGTCAGACAGCTGCTGCCAAGGCCAATAAGATAATGGGTTGCATCAAAAGAGGCATAGATGCCCGTGATGAGAACATAGTCCTGCCACTTTACACATCACTAGTCAGACCACACATGGAGTACTGTGTACAGTTCTGGGCTCCTGTGAACAAGGCAGACATAGCAGAGCTGGAGAGGGTTCACAGGAGGGCAACTAAAGTAATAACTGGAATGGGTGGACGACAGGACCCAGAAAGATTATCAAAATTAGGCTTATTCACTTTAGAAAAAAGACGACTGAGGGGAGATCTAATAACTATGTATAAATATATCAGGGGTCAGTACAGAGATCTCTCCCATCATCTATTTATCCCCAGGACTGTGACTGTGACGAGGGGACATCCTCTGCGTCTGGAGGAAAGAAGGTTTGTACACAAACATAGAAGAGGATTCTTTACGGTAAGAGCAGTGAGACTATGGAACTCTCTGCCTGAGGAGGTGGTGATGGTAAGTTCACTATAAGAGATCAGGAGGGGCCTGGATGTATTTCTGGAGGGTAATAATATTACAGGTTATAGTTACTAGAGAGGGGTCGTTGATCCAGGGAGTTATTCTGATGTCTGAAAAATGTTTTTCCCTAAAGTGGGGAAAATTGGCTTCTACCTCACAGGGTTTTTTTTGCCTTCCTCTGGATCAACTTGTAGGAAAACAGGCCGAACTGGATGGACAGATGTCTTTTTTTGGCCTTATAAACTATGTTACTATGTTACTATGTTACTATGTTACTCCACTAGGGAGCTGGATTAAAAAAAAAAACTTGAGGAGCATTTTGAGAGACACAGTAGCTCAGTGATCTTCAGTTTCTACTGGGACAACCCTTAAATTGAGTCTGTATGTTCTCCTTGTGTTTGTGTGGCGTTTTTGTGGCCGAAATGGATTGATTTGGTATTTATTTTAAGTGAAGACGGCTGGTGAATATCAAGTGGAGATAACATATAGACATAATATAGATTAGTAAAGTCATTAATGGAAATTCCACAAGGGCCAGAATGTCATATATGATCTTAGTTTGATCATGTTAAAGTATGTGGTGATTCTTGGAGTGCATTTACATATTATTCTATAAGTGCATGCCAGTCTCTGTAGGGTTATGTGTATGTGACTATTGATGTAATTGTATATGTGTGTACATGTACCTGTAGATGTGTGTGTGTGTGTGTGTACATATGTGGTGTGTACATGAACCTGAGGATGTATGCTTGGGTAAAGGCATGTAGGTGTGTACATGTATCCAAAGGTGTATGTGTGTGTAGTTGTGTACATGAATATGTGTGTGTTTTCTATAAGTACAGTATATGTTTTTCCTATAGGTATATGTGTGTGCTCTGTACATATATGTATGTTTTTCTATAGGTTTACATGCATGTTTCTACAGGTGCGTGTCTCTATTGTTGTGTTTGTTTCTATAGGTATATGTGTGTGTTTTAGAAGTATGTAGGTGTGCTTCTATACGTCTATGTTTTTATATAGGTATATTCGTGGGTGATGCAGGTATATGTATGTTTTTATATATATTGATGTCTGTGTTTCTATAGGTATTTTTGTTTCTATAGATTTATGTGTTTGTCTCTACAGGTATATGTATGTTCTGTAGGTAGGTGTGTGTTTATACAGGTATATGTGTGTGTTTCCATAGGTATGTATGTGTGTGTGTATATATGTGTATGTGTGTGTGTGTGTGTGTGTGTAGGGTAATGTTTTTTCTATAGGTATGTGTGTGTGTACTGTAGGTATATGTATGTTTTATATAGGTTTATGTGTGTGATTCTTTGGGTTTGTTGGTTTTTATAGGTTTATGTCTGTTTCCATAGGTATGTGTATGTCTGTCTATAATTAAATGTGTGTGTTTCTATAGCTATATTGTGTGTTTCTACAGTTTAATTGTGTGTTTATAGGTAGATTACATGTTTCTATAGGTATATTGTGTGTCTATAGGTATATTGTGTGTGTCTATATGTATATTGTGTGTCTATAGGTATATTGTGTGTGTCTATAGGTATATTGTGTTTCTATAGGTATATTGTGTGTGTCTATATGTATATTGTGTGTCTATATGTATATTGTGTGTCTATAGGTATATTGTGTGTCTATAGGTATATTGTGTGTGTCTATATGTATATTGTGTGTCTATAGGTATATTGTGTGTGTCTATAGGTATATTGTGTGTGTCTATAGGTATATTGTGTTTCTATAGGTATATTGTGTGTCTATATGTATATTGTGTGTCTATATGTATATTGTGTGTCTATAGGTATATTGTGTGTGTCTATATGTATATTGTGTGTCTATAGGTATATTGTGTGTGTCTATAGGTATATTGTGTGTGTCTATAGGTATATTGTGTTTCTATAGGTATATTGTGTGTCTATATGTATATTGTGTGTCTATAGGTATATTGTGTGTGTCTATAGGTATATTGTGTGTGTCTATAGGTATATTGTGTTTCTATAGGTATATTGTGTGTCTATATGTATATTGTGTGTCTATAGGTATATTGTGTGTCTATAGGTATATTGTGTGTGTCTATATGTATATTGTGTGTCTATAGGTATATTGTGTGTGTCTATAGGTATATTGTGTGTGTCTATAGGTATATTGTGTGTCTATATGTATATTGTGTGTCTATAGGTATATTGTGTGTGTCTATAGGTATATTGTGTGTGTCTATAGGTATATTGTCTGTTTCTATAGGTATATTGTCTGTGTCTATAGGTAAATTGTTTTTGTCTATAGGTATATTGTGTGTCTATAGGTATATTGTCTGTGTCTATATGTATATTGTCTGTTTCTATAGGTATATTGTGTGTCTATATGTATATTGTGTGTCTATAGGTATATTGTGTTTCTATAGGTATATTGTGTGTCTATAGGTATATTGTGTATCTATAGGTATATTGTGTTTCTATAGGTATATTGTGTGTCTATAGGTATATTGTGTTTCTATAGGTATATTGTGTGTCTATAGGTATATTGTGTATCTATAGGTATATTGTGTTTCTATAGGTATATTGCATGTTTCTATGGGCATATTGTTTGCCTATAGTAATATTATGTGTTTCTATAGGTATATAGTGTGTGTCTATAGTTATGTGTGTTTCTATAGGTACATTGTGTGTTTCTATCTGTGTGTGCTTATAGGTATATTATGTGTTTCTATTAGATAGTTATGTTCTGTGTTTCTATAGGTATATTGCGTGTGTCTATAGGTATATTGTGTGTTTCTATAGGTATATTGTATGTTTCCATCTGTATATTGTGTGTTTTAATAGGTATATTGTGTGTGTCTATAGGTATATTGTGTGTTTTCTATAGGTATATGATGTGTGTCTATAGGTATATTGTGTGTGTCTACAGGTATATTGTGTGTCTATAGGTGTATTGTGTGTCTATAGGTATATTGTGTGTCTATAGGTATATGGTGTGTGTCTATAGGTATATTGTGTGTCTATAGGTATATTGTGTTTCTATAGGTATATTGTGTGTCTATAGGTATATGGTGTGTGTCTATAGGTATATTGTGTGTCTATATGTATATTGTCTGTGTTTATAGGTATATTGTGTGTCTATAGGTATATTGTCTGTGTCTATAGGTATATGATGTGTGTCTATAGGTATATTGTGTTTCTATAGGTATATTGTGTGTCTATAGGTATATTGTGTGTGTCTATAGGTATATTGTGTGTCTATAGGTATATTGCTTTTGTCTATAGGTATATTGTGTGTCTATATGTATATTGTGTGTGGCTATAGGTATATTGTTTTTGTCTATAGGTATATTGTGTGTCTATAGGTATATTGCTTTTGTCTATAGGTATATTGTGTGTCTATATGTATATTGTGTGTGTCTATAGGTATATTGTCTGTGTCTATAGGTATATTGTTTTTGTCTATAGGTATATTGTGTGTCTATAGGTATATTGTCTGTGTCTATAGGTATACTGTCTGTTTCTATAGGTATATTGTGTGTGTCTATATGTATATTGTCTGTTTCTATAGGTATATTGTGTGTGTCTATAGGTATATTGCTTTTGTCTATAGGTATATTGTGTGTGTCTATAGGTATATTGTTTTTGTCTATAGGTATATTGTGTGTCTATAGGTATATTGTCTGTGTCTATAGGTATATTGTCTGTTTCTATAGGTATATTGTGTGTGTCTATATGTATATTGTCTGTTTCTATAGGTATATTGTGTGTCTCTATAGGTATATTGTGTGTCTATAGGTATATTGTCTGTTTCTATAGGTATATTGTGTGTGTCTATAGGTATATTGTTTTTGTCTATAGGTATATTGTGTGTCTATAGGTATATTGTCTGTTTCTATAGGTATATTGTCTGTGTCTATAGGTAAATTGTTTTTGTCTATAGGTATATTGTGTGTCTATAGGTATATTGTCTGTGTCTATATGTATATTGTCTGTTTCTATAGGTATATTGTGTGTCTCTATAGGTATATTGTGTGTCTATAGGTTTACAGACCTTGTTTTATACAGTTCTATATAACTTGCCGTTTAATCAGTGATTTGGCTGTTAGCACTTAGCCTGTATGTTGATGAGGATTTTTCCTTTATGTGATGGTAATTTGGCTGACTGCAGTCTGTATTGATATTTTTAGCTCGTTTTTCCCCCTCCTGCTCTTTGTACTGTGAATGCAGCAGCTTTGCAGGATCACCACATTTGTTACATGCTGATTCCTTGTCACTTTCTTGGGGATAATAGCCTTCTGCCTCGCTCCTCCTGTACGGCGCTCACAGACTGCTCCTAATGTGCTTTTTAATGGGTTCACTTAGAAATTGCACGTCTTAAATGGCCATTTCTATTTGTTTTTCTATCAAGTGGTTTCACTTCAGTGCAAATAAGTTTTAATCCATTTGTAGGTTTAATTCACAAATTAAAAATGACAAAGGTTTAATAGTTCTTTAACAATTTGATTACAAACCTCCTGCGGTGCACATTCCACCGAGAACTGCCGGCGATAAAATATGACATCACTTCACTCAGGAGTTTGGGAAAACTTTTTTCATCTCTTAGGTAATGATGCTTAACAGTAGAAATAGAGGAGTAACTGAGCTCCTGGGCCCCACAGCATCATCTATAACAACACCCCACCCCTCCCCCATCTATTGATGCCATTTTAAATACTGGTGTCTTCTTAAACATCTATTCTTTCCATCAACATGAACTTTGTTTCTCATCTTCTCTCCCAAACCTGTAAAATGTCCATTCCCCTATCTGTGAAAGACCCACAGCACTGCTTACAGGAGTTGTGCGAGATTACACATTGCTGTTTTCTGCTGTAAATAAAGATTTCCTTGTCCATGTGATATATGTGCCTGGTAGAACAGCACGTGCAGCACAGGGATAAAAAGGTGCGCACAACATAGTATTCTGTATACAGGGTACAGATAAATACTGTAATACAGAATCCAGAAATACTGCACTGGATCCAGAAAAATATACTATGCAGCATCCAGATAAACAGTGCTGTGCACGATCCAGATAAATAGTGTTATGAAGCATCCAGATAAATGTTACACTGTATCATGAAAAAATATTATACAACATCCAGATAAACAGTGCTACACACGACCGAGATAAATAGTGCTATGCACGACCCAGATAAGTAGTGTTATAAAGCATCCAGATAAATGTTACACTGTATCGTGAAAAAATATTATACAGCATCCAGATAAATAGTGCTGTGCATGAACCAGATAAATAGTGTTATACAGTATCCAGATACATGTTACACTGTATCCAGAAAAAATATTATGCAGCATCCAGATAAACAGTGCTGTGCACGACCCAGATAAATAGTGTCATAAAGCATCCAGATACATGTTACACTGTATCCTGAAAAAATGTTATACAGCACCCAGATAAACAGTGCTATGCAGAACTCAGATAAATAGTGTTATAAGGTATCACGATAAATGTTACAGTGCATCCAGAAAAATTTTATAGGGCATACAAAATATTATACAGCATCCAGATAAACAGAGCTATACATGACTCAGATAAATAGTGTTATAAAGTATACAGATAAATACTGTAAAATTACACTGCATCTAGAAAAAAAAATAGTATACAGCATCCAGATAAATAGTGCTATACACAACCCAGATATAGTGCTGGGTTGCTATAAGACATCTAGATCAATAATGTTTCACTGCATCCAAAAAAAGTATTATATAGAATCCGTATAAATAGGGCTATACGCAACCCAGGTAAATAGTGTTATAAAGCATCCACATAAATGTTATACTGCATCCAGAAATAAATATTATACAGAATCCAGATAAACAGCACTATACATGACAAATATAAATAGTGTTAGAATGTATCCAGAGAAATGTTACACTATATGCAGAAAAAAATATTATACAGTATCCCAATAATTTGTGCTATACACAAGATAAATAGTGTTATGCAGTATCCAGATAAATAGTGCTAAGGTATGGCCACACATTCAGGTTTCCTAATGCAGTTATGGATACCAAAACCAGGAGTGAATTAAAAGAAAAAGATAAGTCATGTCTGTCCTTTATACTTTTTTTTCCCCTTTATGATCCATTCCTGATTTTAGCCTCCAAAATTGAAACAGGAAATCTTACCGCGTGGCCTTACCCTTATACTGCATTTAGATAAATAGTGTTACTAATGTACTATACAGATAAGTTATAGAGCATCCAGATTAGTAGTTTATATGGCAACCAGAAAAATAGTGTTATACTGCATCCAAGTAAATACTGTACTTAGCACCCAGATAAAATGTTATACAGCATCCAGATATATTCTGTTTGAGAGCATTAGGATAAATAGTGTTATATAGCGTCCATTTAGTTTTATACAGCATCCATATAGTGGTATACCACATCCAAATAGTGTTATACAGAATCCAGAGAAATAATGCACCTAGCACCCAGATAAAGTTTGTACTTAGAGCCCAGATAAATAGTGTTATACAGCATCCAGATAAATAGTGTTATACAGCATCCAGATAAATAGTGTTATGCAACATCCACATCCACATAAATAAGGTTATACAACATCCAGATAAATAGTGTTACAGGAGCCAGGAAAATAGTGTTTTACAGCACTTAGATAGTATTATACTGCATTCACATAAATATTGTTATACTCTATCCAGATACATAGTGTTACACAGCATCTAGATAGTGATATATAACATCCAGATTTTATATAGCATCCACATAAATAGTGCATTCAGATAAATAGTGTTATACTGGAGCCAGATATACAGTGTTATACAACATCCAGATAATTTCATATAGTATCCAATTTAAATATGTTATAGTGCATTCAGATAAATGGTGTTATATTCCATCCAAACAAATAGTGTACTTGGTGCCCAGATAAATAGTGTAATACAGAATCCAGATAAATAGTGCACTTAGCAAGCAGATAGGGTACTTAGAACCCAGATAAATAGTGTTATACAGCATCCAGCCCAGATAAACAATGTCTTACGGTACAGTACATTGCCATTAATGCAATACAATGGCTCTTGACTACCTAACAGCACAGTGCAGTGCAAAGTAGTGTTCTGTAAAGTTCATACAGTGCTTTATATGTGATCCATAAGAATGTGCCAAACAATGCCCTATAAGTATAATGCAGTGCTTTACATGTGTCCCTTAAGTAAGTCCCACCAGTTCTCCATGAGGAACCATCATACCATGCTCTACTTGACTGCCCTCACTCCAACCAAACTCTTGGCCCGTACCCCTATGTGATAAATAAACAAGAAGCCTTCCACAGCATCACAAGAATGAGAATCCATGTAACATATGGCTGTGTTAAGGTTGCCAGAACAAGAGCTACTGTTTGCACAGAGAGGGTAACTTTATAATGCCCGCCATTCGCTATACGAGATTAGCCGTCTAGAAGACAATGTTGGGTGAGATACAAATGTGCATAGCCTTTGGTTATCTTTGGTTTTCCTCTTTTTGCAGATGCAGGTGGTTTAGAATATATCACCTTCTCACTTGCAGTTAGCAATTTCTGCCTACGCAGAAAACATATACGTCTAGAGCTCATCTATCTACAGGTCATGGAACATTTCACTGTTTAATGTGTCTTTGTTTTTAAGTCATGATCTGGTTTCATTTCAAGTTGTTGTTGGCTGATTAAAGTGTCCAAGGCTGTGTGAGTCCTCACTGTGATTGGATTTCTGTGTAGTTCTATCTCAGTTTTATCTCTATAGTTCTTATTTGGTACAAACTCAGTTGAATAAATTCAGAACTGACTCCTCATGCGGTCTGATCTTAGAACACATGTAAAGATAACTCATGCCTTAGTAATTTCAATTATTTATTAGTGACAAATTCTAGGACAACCTCCATTTGCTATAAATAGAGATGAACGACTCTCAAAATGAATTTAAAATGAATTGAATTCAACTTGAATTATCTAAAAAATTAGTTTTGAGATTGAAATTTAGAATCGAAATTCAACCCAAATTTTTGAAGCAGAATCAGAACCTCTTTCGATTTCGAGAGAGTGGGTGAGATTTTTCAGGCATTTAAAACACTTTTGATTTGGGTAAAATCAGTTTGCCCTTAATCGAATTCCTTGTTCGATTCGGATCAATCAGACCAAAATTAATTTGAGGAAAATCGCTCATTTCTATTCGAGTTGCATCCGAATTAGAATTTTTGTTGATTCGATTTGTGAATACTATGGGTGAAAGAGAGAGAAAAAAAATAATATTTTTTTTCTGAAAGTGAGAGAAAATATTACTCCTAGGAGACAATGCACACATTTTTAGGCCAAGTGGAGCATTTTCGATAAGGGTGAAATTGATTCGGACTCGGAATGAACCTGAGTTGAATTTTGAGCGATTTGCTCATCTCTAGCCGTAGAAATTTTTTTAGTTTTTGTAGATTTGCTGCTTTTTCCACGTATCATATAGGTTTTCTGCCTTCTCTACAACAATAGAGAAGGTTGAGCCTCTATACAAATGCTCAACAACGAGGGCTGGATCCTATTTAGGGAACAATATTACATCTGTGGCAGTAAATCACAAGACATTTGAGATATATCTGACCCAAACACTGCGATTTACAAATGACTTCATATCAATAACTTTAATTAAGATATGTGATAGGAGAAGCGGCATCCGTTCCAAAGGGCTGGATTTAATTTTGCTCTGTCATTAAGCACTTTTCATATTTGTGTGCCACAAAAACATCCTTATCTTCCCATTCTTTCTCGCCGCTCTTTGTTTTCATGTTCTTTAGCTGTCTCTCTCCCTCATCTGCATACTTTTTGTAATTCTCCATCTGTTAGTTAATTTCCTGACATTCAACACAAGGATTACTTCTACATTATAAGCCTATTCAGAAAGGCTATATTGTCATCTGATTACTGACTGTAATCAATGTGATTGCCGGGGGATGAGAAATGCGTGGAGAGTCCATTAGAGGCCAAAGTCAGGCCTGTTCATGTCAAATGCAGACTGAAAATTAGCAAAAATGATGGTCCTTTAGTTATGGTCGTATATTATAGACAGAAGTGAGACGATCAAGTATAAGAAAAGTATGGACGACAACCTCATAATACAACTCCAAGAGTAAAAGCATAAAAAATCTGATTCTAACTCCTTCCCACATTGGGAAATAGTATTACATCCCAACTGTGGTCTTCTAACAACAATAGGACATGGTAGTACTTCCTGATAATCTTAAACGAAACCTCCAATTCCAGGCCATGTAACACCTTACATGCCACAATCGGTATTGTCTAGAGATGAGCGAATCTATTCACCGCTTCATTGATTTGTATCGAATCTTGGAAATTTTCACCTGCGAAGCAAATACGATTTTTTTTTAGATTCGCTCCGTTAGATTCGAAAATGTTCCTAAGGCTTTCTACGCATTCGCTACTTACTTGTCCGATAAATTGTACGCTAATGCTACGGTACGTAAGTTACTATATACGCTGTTGTGTACAAATTCAAGTAATTAGCGAACTTTTACTGTTTGCCTAGCGTCGCGCGTGCCTGCGTATTACGCAATTGCTAGACAATAGTACGCTGAGGATTTGTACGCAATTTGTACTCTCATGTGTACGTGTTCAAAGTTGCATACCTTTTAAAACTAAACATTCGTTATTAGTACGAAAATGTTCTCAAAACGCAACAAAATAACGTATTATTTGTACGCAGATTTGCCGAATAGATTTGTAGAATATACGTATCTTATAAAATGTTCGACTAATATTCGACGAAGCGAATTTTGAATGATTCGCTCATCTCTAGTATTGTCCACATCCATTGTCCACAGGGGATGAGAATTTTAAAAAATAGCAAAAAAAAAAAAAAAACTTAATTCATCTTTATAAGCATAAGTTTGGTTTGAATTTTATATTTTTACAATTGATTTGCTTATCTCCACTTCTTTATTTTAAAATAAGAACTGGATTATTGCACCTACTGGACTGCATTGTTTTTATTACCAGGATTTTCCCCATAGGCCATCAGTATCTGATTGTTGAGGGTCTGACACTTGGGACCCCTGCTGATCAGCTGTTTGAGAAGGCATTGATGCTCGCAGTAGCATCACAACCTTCTCCATACTCACCAAGCACAGCACCATACGTTGTGTAGTGGCAGTGCTTGGTATCCTTGGAGATTCCTAAGGAGCCAGCACCTAATGGTTTTACATTGACAGGCTAGAGTCTACTATGCCCCCAGGGTGTTAAGTATTAATACCTTTTAAAGGAAATGCATCACCTACATTTTTTAACTAATCAAAACCAGATACTAAAAAATATTATTGTTTTCTATCTTAGTTTTCACTTTCTGATGGTAGCATTAAAGGTGCATTTCCAATTTAAAGGGTTTCTCCAAGACCAAGAACCCCTATTCATGTGACCAGGAAGGGTTGCAAAAAAAACCTCACCTGCCAGCAATGCTCAGGTTCCAGCTCCAAGGTCTCTTCACCTCCACGTCTGGTCCCTTCTGGACCAGAAGTGTGACATGACATCTACATGTATTTCACCACTGCTGGGCAGTCAATGGCCTCAGTGCAGGTATGGCCATTGATTGGCAGGCAGAGGTGATGTGCATGTAGATGGCATGTCACAATTCCAGTCCAGACAAGACGACAAATTGAAGGGAGTTGAACCTGAGTTGAACCTGAGTGCCAGTGACAGGTAAGGCTACTTTCACACCAGCGTTTTTGCTGGATTCGTCATGATAATACAACCGTTTGCATCCGTTATGAACGGATCCGGTTGTATTATCTTTTAAATAGCCAAGACGGATCCGTCATGAACTCCATTGAAAGTCAATTGGGGACGGATCCATTTTCTATTGTGTCTGAGAAAACGGATCCGTCCCCATTGACTTACATTGTGAGTCATGACGGATCGCAGCAAGCAGCGTTTTAGTGTCCGCCTCCAAAACAGAATAGAGACTGAACTGAAGCGTATTACTGATGCATTCTGAATGGATCCTTTTCCAATCGGAATGCATTGGGACAAAACTGATCAGTCTTGAAAGTGTTTTTGCAGATCCATGACGGATCCTGCAAAAACGCTGGTGTGAAAGTAGCCTAAGTCTTTTTTTAACAAGTATCTCTTGCCTGTCTGTATGAAAAGAGTTTACTGGTCTTGGAGAACCCCTTAAAGCAGTGTCTCTCAACGCCAGTCTTCAGGGCCCACCTACTGGTAATGTTTTCAGAATTTCCTTAGTATGGATCAGGTGACATCTTATATTAAGACCACAAGTATTCATTCTGTGGTCAAATCATGACTAGCAGATGGGCCTTGAGGACAGAAGTTGAGGAACTCTGCCTTAAAGTGTGTATCCACACACAGCTGACTTTTTAAATAAATTCCTGAAAATGCCTGTGTTGTGGCAGCTGATAATGTATCAGACCTCGGCCAATCTGATATTGATGACCTATTAAGAGGGTAGGTCATCAATACCCGTAGGCCGGGCAACTCCTTTAATGTGTAAACATTTCAAGTCTGCTACTTGTAAGGGCCCGATTTAAAAGAGTGAAGTTTATGTCCATATGCTGCCTGAGTGTAGAACGGACAATACATGAACTGAACTGGTTAAGTCAATGGGCCAATTCACAAGTCCGATTTTTCACACAGACCATTAAGACCTTTAAAAACATAAAAAAACTGCATTCAGTCACAGACAGTCGTAATTCCACATGGATGGAAAATCATCAAAAACTATTCATTGGGCTTTAAATGGAGGGTGGGGCCAGCACCGGTTGAATGGAGATACACAATACTCTTGCAATTGAAGTAAAAATAAATATTCAGTTCCCGCCAGCATAATTTACTTTTTGGCTAATTATCACTTATTAATGCTTCAAACAGCAAACTTTTTTTTATAGTTTAATAAATGCATATGTGCCTAATTTGTTGAGAAGGATGAAGATTGTTATGAAACTTTTATGAGAAATTGAGTTAAAAGTAAAGGTTTTAAGTTGGTTGTAAACTCTCAACTTTTACACAAAATGGAAGAAAAATACAAAAAAATATTTTTTTATTTTTTTAATACTATTTATTGAATTTTGAAAGCAAAGTTCACTGTATGTTGGCTACTCGGGGGAGGGGGTAGGGCTGGATTATGGTCTGTGGAGAGACCTGTGCAAAACCTGCTGTATTTTTTAAGGAAGTGAAGTTAACATATAAACAGATGGGCTTCTGGTTAAATATGAAAATGATGCAGCTACACTACCATAAAATACTAAAATATTAGTACCATGATGTGTCTAGATACCACCATACACTGAACAAAATAATGCATCTATAGTGTCCAAATAACTGAAGTACACAGTTGCAAAATAACAATGTCATACAATGACTTAATACCAACACTTATGGCCAGTAACAATAATGCTACGAAGATCAGGCCCAAGCACAGAATCAGAGATTTGTAGGCCCCATAAGTTCTCCTGAAGAAGGTGTTGGGGGGGTCATAGATGGTTGAGGTCTCAGTGGAGTTTCCTCTTTTGCCCTAGTCAACACTTATTATTATTTATTATTTAAATAATTACATAAATCATATAAATAAATAACACTTAGTTCATTGGGACCGCCCCTGAAGAGCTTATGGTAAGCTAAATTCAAGTGTATGCTGCATTTGGCATCTCGTTTTACCCATTGAACCCCTAAGTCCATGATCAAATAATTTGATGCCTAGCAAAAGAACAGAATGAGCACAGAGTGAGTCCCACTAAAGTCATGGCATGTATGCCCTTGAGATACACCTTCCACTGGTTGAAAATCTAAGGTCTATTCTATATTGTAATACCATGGAAGTTCAAAAACACCTAATTTGTTACATGGATCAGTGATATAGATGCTAACTATGCCCTTCATTAACATCATCATCATTAACATCATAGAGCGCTATATCATGTACATGTATATTGTGCATTATCATTTCTACTCTTGCACCAATATTGTGGTATAAATATGTGCATTATAGAGAAAGCAAATGAGAATTCGCACATCAGGAACTTTTTTAAAACCTTGAAACTTAATAGCTGCCTGTCCTCCCCTTGAAGTGCTAGATACAGACTCGTGAGGAAGGAAGGGATAAATGTGTAGCAGAGCTTGAACAAAAAGTCAATTATCTGACGCCACCATTTTATAGAAGGACACAAAATGGTAATTATGTGTGTTTCCAGCTCAGGGAATAACTCAGATAACTTGGGCTAATGATGATTAAAGGAAAGGGAACTAAGAAGGCGCCGAGCAATTGTACATTCTTTAAACATCCGTACTACATACAGTATATATGTACAGGAAGGAAAAAGAAATACCTGTAAAGAAAAAGAGAAAAATATTTTTCAAAAATGTGACTGCCATGGAAGAAGGAGAGAATGGTAGGTAGTTGGTGCCCATATCCATTGTCCACAAGGGATGAGATTTAAAAAAAAAAAAGCACAAAAAAAGGGGGAAGGTGGAGATTATCCAGAGCAAATAAAAATAATCCTTCTTTATAGACATGAGCGAATTTGTTAACATTTGATTGGTGTCTGATTTGTCCAAATTGTCTTTGTGATTGAATCTACCTGAACCAAACATACCTCTATTGCCTGGAAAAGTTCTTTCTCCCTCTATCTCAAATTCAATAGAATCAGATTTTTTTTAAAAAAATGTGGGTTGAATTCCATTTTTTTACAATTGATTCGCTCATCTCTACTTCTTTATTTTAGAATAAAAACTGGATTATTGCTTGCAACATGCAACTATTGGGCTGCATCATTTTTATTAAAGGTTTTTTTTCCAGGATTTTCTTAATAGGTCATCAGTATCTGATTGTGAGGGTCTTACACCTGGGACCCCCGCTGATCAGTTGTTTGAGAAGGCATTGGCCCTCACAGTAGCATCACGGCCTTCTCCGTGCTCACCAAGGACAGCACCATACATTGTGTAGTGGCTGTGCATGGTATCGCACGTGAGGTCACATAGCTTAGGCAAAGCTGCAAGAAGGTTGAGGCTCGATTGTGAGCCCCAGTGCCTTCTTAAACATCTGATACACATAATAAAAACCCTAGAACAAAAGGGAGAGACGTAAAAGGGTTTTCCGAGATTTTTTAACTGATGACCTATCCTCTGCATATGGTAGGTCACCAGTATCTGATCAGTGGGGTCCTGGTTGTTGAATAGATACTGATGACCTACCAATGTAGCCAAGCTAAAATTGACTCTGATAACGCTAACACATGTCACAGTGTTATCTTGAGGAGGGGAGCCTGATACCTGTATGTGAAGTGCATTTTTAGAGCAACCAGAGGAATCGGATTCATTTGCGCCTGTGAAGGAGAACAAAAAAGGAGTGACCAAGAAAATCTCTTCTTTATTTTATTCCATCTTGTGACAACAGGCATTGAAATACATTGAAAGAGTTAGTTAACTTTTTTGTGCCATTTTTCACTTAATGCGTTAACCATCAAGTTCAGCTTGGCTGCTTCCGTACCATATGCAGAGGATAGGTCATCAGTTCAAAAATTGTGGAGAACCCGTTTAAGTCTCCCTCTTTTTGCTCTAGAATTTTTATTATTTTTTATGCCTGAATTTGCCCAGGTAAATCACATCGACACAAACTTCTATTGTGGATGAAAAAGTGTATAGATTTTTTTTATGTTAGGAGGATATGGTGATGTCATCACCTTTAAGGTAAGATTAAGTAGGTCCCACAAACCTACCTTAGTTACAAATAATACGTCTGTAAGAGAAACTTTGTAATACTTACCATACCTGGTCGTGTGATGTTCTTCTGAAGAACTATCTTCATTCTACATTACCGTTACCAGGTTTCTGGCCTGGGCTATGAACAGGAACGTCACTTCTGCTGTGGCCAGAACTATTCCTCTTTCTAGCATATGTGCAAACTCCAGAATCTACTTCATCTGAGCATATGCCATGGAGAAGAATAGCACTAGCCCCACTCACAGTGGAAGTGACATCCCATCCATTGCTCAGCCCGGAAACCTGGCAAAGGATGTGACATCAGTGGATACTGAATTTGTACAAGAGATGTGTCACATGACCGAGAGTCCAATCTGCTCAGCTTCAGAATAGTAAGTATATCGCAATTTTTTTTACTACAGACATGTATGTGTAATTAATAGAGATGAGCGAGTAGTGAAATATTCGAAAGTTCGAAATTCGATTCGAATAGACCGCGAAATTCGACTATTCGACCGACTATCGAATCCCATTATAGTCTATGGGAAAAAAATGCTCGCCACTTGGAAATCTCAATTCGACCACTTGGAGGTCACCAAGTCCACCCTGAATCCTCATAAAAGGATGCCAACACTGCTGGAATGCAACTGGGACAGCAGGGGAAGCATGTCTGGGTGCATATAACGCGCCCAAGTCGCACTATTACGCCACTATCACAGCCTCTCAACAATACACTCCAAAGACAATATAACCTCTCTGTAAAGTGAGACCATACAAGGAAACCTTCTTTCCTCTACATTGCCAGGGACCCCAAGCCAAACTAGACAAAAAAGAAGATGAAATTCTGCACCCCTTAAAATCACGTTGCCTATGACAACCACAGATGGCATAGGCAAAGGGGAAAGCAAATAGACCCCACCCCTAATTGTCATTGTGTGTGTGTGTGTGTGTGAGATATGGTCAGACATGTCTTCTTTAAAATGTAAAAACAACTCAAACACATGCAGAAGCCTTAAAATGCCCAAATTGTTGGCGCTTGAGATGTCAGTGACCCGACCTGGCCCAGTGTCATGTCTAGCAGGTAAAGCAGTGGGGATGTTGAGGGATGCGTAGGACCGCAAAAGGCAGGAAGAGGCCGTGGGCTGGCCAGAGGCTCATGGAAAATTTTGTGGAGGCCCAAGAGGTGAGACCTGTTAAAAATTTTGTTTAGGCCCAAGAGGTGAGACCTTGATAAAATTTTGTGGAGGCCCAAGAGGTGAGACCTTGATAAAATTTTGTGGAGGCCCAAGAGGTGAGACCTTGATAAAATTTTGTGGAGGCCCAAGAGGTGAGACCTGTTAAAAATTTTGTGGAGGCCCAAGAGGTGAGACCTTGATAAAATTTTGTGGAGCCCCAAGAGGTGAGACCTGTTAAAAATTTTGTGGAGGCCCAAGAGGTGAGACCTTGATAAAATTATGTGGAGGCCCAAGAGGTGAGACCTGTTAAAAATTTTGTGGAGGCCCAAGAGGTGAGACCTGTTAAAAATTTTGTGGAGGCCCAAGAGGTGACACCTCTTAAACATTTTGTGGAGGCCCAAGAGGTGAGACCTGTTAAACATTTTGTGGAGGCCCAAGAGGTGAGACCTGTTAAAAATTTTGTGGAGGCCCAAGAGGTGACACCTCTTAAACATTTTGTGGAGGCCCAAGAGGTGAGACCTATTAAACATTTTGTGGAGGCCCAAGAGGTGAGACCTCTTAAAAATTTTGTGGAGGCCCAAGAGGTGACACCTCTTAAAAATTTTGTGGAGGCCCAAGAGGTGACACCTCTTAAACATTTTGTGGAGGCCCAAGAGGTGACACCTCTTAAACATTTTGTGGAGGCCCAAGAGGTGAGCCATAAATATATAAATTTTTCTTATTTACGGAGCAATTCTACGGCGGTTAAGGAGGAGGAGGAGGAGGTGGAGGAGGAAATGGCACTTCATACAGATGGCACTTCACTTTTGGCTGCTTTCCACTGTTGGAGAAGCAAAGTCCGGGTCAATCCACTTGCTGTTCATTTTGATTAGCGTCAGCCTGTCGGCACTGTCGGTTGACAGGCGGCTGCGCTTGTCGGTTATAATGCCCCCGGCTGCGCTGAACACCCTTTCTGATAGCACGCTGGCGGCAGGGCAGGCAAGCACCTCCAAGGCGTACAGGGACAGTTCCAGCCACGTGTCCAACTTGGAGACCCAGTAAGTGTAGGACGCCGAGGGATCGGGGAGGACAGGGTTACGGTCTGCCAGGTACTCCCGCAACATCCGCCGATACTTGTCCCTCCTGCTGATAGCGGGCCCCGCAGTGATGGAAGTTGCACGAGGGGGTGCCATGAACGTGTCCCACACCTTGGAGAGTGTTCCCCTGGTGGCTGTGGGCCTGATAGATGTTGTGGGACTCTGGGAGACCCTCTCCTCTCTGCCGCCAGCGATGGTGGGTGGGAAAATCTCCATCATGTTCTGCACGAGTTCCTTCTGGTATTCCAGCAATCGATTTGTCCTCTCCTCTACCGGAATAAAAGAGGAGACGTTATCTTTATACCGGGGGTCCAGGAGTGCGAAGACCCAGTACAGTTTGTTCTCCACTATCCGGACAACACGTGTGTCCCGGGAAAAGCAGCCCAGCATGAAGTCAGCCATGTGTGCCAGACTCTGAATAGGCATGACCTCACTGCCCCCACCAGAAGGATCACTTGCCATTTCCTCCTCTTCCTCTTCCGCCTCCTCTCCGCCCCATCCGCGCTGAACCAATGGGACGCACACAGCCTGACTGCTACCCTCGCCGCCAGCATCCTCCTCCTCTTCCACAGCCACCTCCACGTCGTCCTCCTCCTCCTCATCCTCATCCTCCTGCAACTGCCACCGTGAAGCAGACAAAAGTGTGGTCTGACTGTGTAGCTCCGTTGCGTCTCCTCCTACCCCCGTCTCCTCTGCGTGCAATGCGTTCTCCCTTATTGCGATGAGGGATTCTTTAAGGACGCATAGGAGCGGGATGGTTACGCTC
Source organism: Rhinella marina (assembly GCA_900303285.1). Taxonomy (NCBI): domain Eukaryota; kingdom Metazoa; phylum Chordata; class Amphibia; order Anura; family Bufonidae; genus Rhinella; species Rhinella marina. The sequence continues at coordinate 120,520 of ONZH01001912.1, forward strand.
ACTATAGCGTCCTCGCTGCTGACCTTCTTGGTGGACTCCTCAAAGATACGCAGTACATCGCATATGTCTGCCATCCATGGCCACTCGTGGTTGGCAAACTGAGGGAGCTGAGTTGGAGGCACGCGTGGATTCATAATCTGGTACTCCATCAATGCTCTCTGCTGCTCACACACCCTGGCCAACATGGAATAGGTGGAATTCCAGTGAGTCGGCAGGTCGCACAACAGCCGATGTTCAGGCAAATGGAGGCGTTGCTGGAGTTTTTTTAAGCTAGCAGCAGCTACAGTTGACTTCCGAAAGTGAGCGCACAAGCACCGCACTTTCACCAGTAGCTCTGCCAGGTTGGGGTAAGTCTTTAGAAATTTTTGGACTACCAGATTAAAAACGTGGGCCAGGCATGGTACGTGATTGAGTTCGGCAAGCTCCAGAGCCGCCACCAGGTTACGGCCGTTATCGCACACGACCATGCCTGGTCCTAGCTGCAGCGGCGACAGCCACATCTCCGTCTGCTGCAATATGGCGTCCCTCACCTCTGGGGCGCTGTGCTTCCTGTCGCCCAAGCTGATGAGCTTAAGCACCGCCTGCTGACGTCTCCCCGCGCCAGTGCTGCAACGCTTCCAGCTAGCGGCTGAGGGCGATGTTAAGGCAGAGGAGGAGGAGGAGGAGGAGGGTTTATCAGAACCCATGCTGGCAATCTTGGGCGGGGGTGGTAGGTAGGCCGTCTCTGTTTGCGACCCCGTCCCCGCTTCCACTACATTCACCCAGTGTGCCGTCAAAGAGATGTATCGTCCCTGGCCGCAAGCGCTTGTCCACGAGTCGGTGGTCAAGTGGACCTTTGCGCTGACTGCGTACCTCAGGGCCCGCCTGATGTTACGCGACACGTGCTGGTGCAGGGCGGGGACGGCACTCCGGGAAAAGTAGTGGCGGCTGGGGACGGAATAGCGAGGTGCGGCAGCCGCCATCAGGTCGCGGAAGGCCTGCGTCTCCACAAGCCTAAACGGCAACATCTCCAGGGCCAGCAGTTTGGAGATGTGGCAGTTTAAGGCTTGGGCTTGGGGGTGACTCGAGGCGTACTTCCGCCTGCGGTCGAACGCCTGCGAGATGGACAGTTGTTGGGACGAGGAGTGTGAAGGTGCAGGCGAAGAGGCGGGGGAAGGGGAGGCTGAAGGAGAAGGCCCCAAAGTAGCCGAGGCAGAGGCAGATGTGGAGGTGTCCTGGCTGGAGGTCTGGACCGCAGTGGCAGCACACAACACAGGGGAAGAGGCAGTGGCAGCAAGACCGGGCGCAGGTTGTATTGCGTTTGCTCTCTCCCACTCAGCCCAGTGCTTGACTTCCAAGTGACGCCGCATGCCTGAGGTGGTCAGATTGCTCTTCTCAGAGCCCCTACTCAGTTTTGAGTGGCAGAGTGTGCAAACCGCGCTCAGTTTGTCATCCGCACAAACATTAAAAAATCTCCACACCACAGAAGTACGAGGCCTCGATGGGGGAGCTTCACGCGACTGCCCGCTGCCGGGAACAGCTTCGGCCCTGCTGGCTGTGGCCTCACTTCTCTGTCTGGACTGTCCTCTGCCCCTGGACATCCCTCTGCCTGTGGACATCCCTCTGCCTGTGGACATCCCTCTGCCTCTGGACATCCCTCTGCCTCTTGCTGCCTTTTTCGGTGCTGCGCAGACCACCACCTCTCCACTACTTTCCTCGCTGGACATCACCCCTGGCCAAGTGGGGTCGGTCATTTCGTCATCCACCACCTCAACTTCCTCACTCTGCTCCTCCTCCTGCCCACTGGACATTCCAACAGCCTCCCTTGATGGCAACTGCGTCTCATCATCATCATCGCTCATGATAACAGATGCTGGCTCAGGGTCCACATCAGCAGGAGATGGTGAAAACTCAAGTGTTTGGGCATCACTACAAACAAATTCCTCTGCTAGCTCCTGGGATTCTTCCGGCACATCTGAAAAAGGACCCGAAAAGAGCTCCTGGGAGGGGTCAATGGTGGGATGACTCTGTTGGCCAGGTGTGGAGGAAGGAGGGTCAGAGTGAGACTGTGTGGATGACTGGCTGGTGGACAACTGTGTGGAAGCGCTATTGGCTATCCATTGCACCACCTGTTCAACCTGCTCAGGCCTCAACAGCGGTGTAACCCGCCCCCTGCTTAACTGTCCCATAAAGGCAGGGATTCTGGATGAGCGGGATCCTGGCTGACCCTCACCAGCACGCATTGTATCCCCACTGGCTTCAACAAGGCCCCCAACAGCATTTCCACGCCCCCGTCCTCGTCCACGTCCTATTCCGCTAGCCCCCCGCCGCATTTTATTTTTTTTTGGTAACAATATTTTGCCTTCACAGCCGTGAAATTACTTTGCAAGAGAACGCACAGTACAGTTGCCAATTGAAAGGCCTATATATTGTATATTTCAAGGTACACAGCCGTGTACTAAGTGATCAGACGGTGTGTATGAACACCAGGTATGAGAAATTACTTTGCAAGAGAACGCACAGTACAGTTGCCAATTGAAAGGCCTATATATTGTATATTTCAAGGTACACAGCCGTGTACTAAGTGATCAGACGGTGTGTATGAACACCAGGTATGAGAAATTACTTTGCACGAGAACGCACAGTACAGTTGCCAATTATAAGGCCTATATATTGTATATTTCAAGGTACACAGCCGTGTACTAAGTGATCAGACGGTGTGTATGAACACCAGGTATGAGAAATTACTTTGCAAGAGAACGCACAGTACAGTTGCCAATTGAAAGGCCTATATATTGTATATTTCAAGGTACACAGCCGTGTACTAAGTGATCAGACGGTGTGTATGAACACCAGGTATGAGAAATTACTTTGCAAGAGAACGCACAGTACAGTTGCCAATTGAAAGGCCTATATATTGTATATTTCAAGGTACACAGCCGTGTACTAAGTGATCAGACGGTGTGTATGAACACCAGGTATGAGAAATTACTTTGCAAGAGAACGCACAGTACAGTTGGCAATTGTGAGGCCTATATATTGTATATTTCAAGGTACACAGCCGTGTACTAAGTGATCAGACGGTGTGTATGAACACCAGGTATGAGAAATTACTTTGCAAGAGAACGCACAGTACAGTTGGCAATTGTAAGGCCTATATATTGTATATTTCAAGGTACACAGCCGTGTACTAAGTGATCAGACGGTGTGTATGAACACCAGGTATGAGAAATTACTTTGCAAGAGAACGCACAGTACAGTTGGCAATTGTAAGGCCTATATATTGTATATTTCAAGGTACACAGCCGTGTACTAAGTGATCAAACGGTGTGTATGAACACCAGGTTTGAGAAATTACTTTGCAAGAGAACGCACAGTACAGTTGGCAATTGTAAGGCCTATATATTGTATATTTCAAGGTACACAGCCGTGTACTAAGTGATCAGACGGTGTGTATGAACACCAGGTATGAGAAATTACTTTGCAAGAGAACACACAGTACAGTTGCCAATTATAAGGCCTATATATTGTATATTTCAAGGTACACAGCCGTGTACTAAGTGATCAGACGGTGTGTATGAACACCAGGTATGAGAAATTACTTTGCAAGAGAACGCACAGTACAGTTGCCAATTATAAGGCCTATATATTGTATATTTCAAGGTACACAGCCGTGTACTAAGTGATCAGACGGTGTGTATGAACACCAGGTGTGAGAAATTACTTTGCAAGAGAACGCACAGTACAGTTGCCAATTGAAAGGCCTATATATTGTATATTTCAAGGTACACAGCCGTGTACTAAGTGATCAGACGGTGTGTATGAACACCAGGTATGAGAAATTACTTTGCAAGAGAACGCACAGTACATTTGCCAATTGAAAGGCCTATATATTGTATATTTCAAGGTACACAGCCATGTACTAAGTGATGAGACGGTGTGTATGAACACCAGGTATGAGAAATTACTTTGCAAGAGAACGCACAGTACAGTTGGCAATTGTAAGGCCTATATATTGTATATTTCAAGGTACACAGCCGTGTACTAAGTGATCAAACGGTGTGTATGAACACCAGGTTTGAGAAATTACTTTGCAAGAGAACGCACAGTACAGTTGGCAATTGTAAGGCCTATATATTGTATATTTCAAGGTACACAGCCGTGTACTAAGTGATCAGACGGTGTGTATGAACACCAGGTATGAGAAATTACTTTGCAAGAGAACGCACAGTACAGTTGCCAATTGAAAGGCCTATATATTGTATATTTCAAGGTACACAGCCGTGTACTAAGTGATCAGACGGTGTGTATGAACACCAGGTATGAGAAATTACTTTGCAAGAGAACGCACAGTACAGTTGCCAATTGAAAGGCCTATATATTGTATATTTCAAGGTACACAGCCGTGTACTAAGTGATCAGACGGTGTGTATGAACACCAGGTATGAGAAATTACTTTGCAAGAGAACGCACAGTACAGTTGCCAATTGTAAGGCCTATATATTGTATATTTCAAGGTACACAGCCGTGTACTAAGTGATCAAACGGTGTGTATGAACACCAGGTTTGAGAAATTACTTTGCAAGAGAACGCACAGTACAGTTGGCAATTGTAAGGCCTATATATTGTATATTTCAAGGTACACAGCCGTGTACTAAGTGATCAGACGGTGTGTATGAACACCAGGTATGAGAAATTACTTTGCAAGAGAACGCACAGTACAGTTGGCAATTGTAAGGCCTATATATTGTATATTTCAAGGTACACAGCCGTGTACTAAGTGATCAGACGGTGTGTATGAACACCAGGTATGAGAAATTACTTTGCAAGAGAACGCACAGTACAGTTGCCAATTGAAAGGCCTATATATTGTATATTTCAAGGTACACAGCCGTGTACTAAGTGATCAGACGGTGTGTATGAACACCAGGTATGAGAAATTACTTTGCAAGAGAACGCACAGTACAGTTGCCAATTGAAAGGCCTATATATTGTATATTTCAAGGTACACAGCCATGTACTAAGTGATCAGACAGTGTGTATGAACACCAGGTATGAGAAATTACTTTGCAAGAGAACGCACAGTACAGTTGGCATTTGTAAGGCCTATATATTGTATATTTCAAGGTACACAGCCGTGTACTAAGTGATCAGACGGTGTGTATGAACACCAGGTATGAGAAATTACTTTGCAAGAGAACGCACAGTACAGTTGGCAATTGTAAGGCCTATATATTGTATATTTCAAGGTACACAGCCGTGTACTAAGTGATCAAACGGTGTGTATGAACACCAGGTTTGAGAAATTACTTTGCAAGAGAACGCACAGTACAGTTGGCAATTGTAAGGCCTATATATTGTATATTTCAAGGTACACAGCCGTGTACTAAGTGATCAGACGGTGTGTATGAACACCAGGTATGAGAAATTACTTTGCAAGAGAACGCACAGTACAGTTGGCAATTGAAAGGCCTATATATTGTATATTTCAAGGTACACAGCAGTAGTGCCAAATATAGTTTGGTATGTAGCAGAGCACCTAATACACCACTAATGCCTCTCTCTGTCCCTACTCCAGCAGCTATCCCTGAATACGGCAGCCGTTCTCTGTAAAGTGTATCTTGTAGTAAAGCTATCACTGTACTGCACTATAGTAGCCCTGATAAGGGCTTTTAATCACGCTCCTGCCTGTCCAACAGCTAAAACCTGTCTCTCCCTTCTCCAGCCTCTGTCCCTGACTAAGTTCACGCAGCATATGCGAACGAGCAGGAAGAGCTGAGTTTTTAATATTCGAGGTCACATGGTTTTTCCAGCCAATACATGTAGACGCCGTTTTCGCGATGCCAGCGTGCTCAGCGTGCCTGTCATACCCCCCCTGCATGGTGATTGGTGGAAAAAGAGCGCCAGGGAAGGTGGGAGGGGAAACGAATTCTAAGTGCGCCATCGCCGTTATACTCGAAAGAAATCGAGCACGCTGAATATCGTAGTATTCGATCGAATACCAGCTCGATCGAACACTACTCGCTCATCTCTAGTAATTAAGGAGGGTTTGCTGAACTTTAGAACTTTAGGTAGGTTCTAGATAACTTTAAGTCTCCTACTTGAGGACCGCATAGAATATAGGGGATTCTGAACTTAGGGATTTATAGTTTTTTGTGATCTCAGTCAGGAGGATTTGTATGTAAAAAGTTGAGAAACTCATAGAGCCAATGAGATCTCTTGATAATGGTCAAAATTGACCTACGGTATATGAATAACCGCATTTCGTTTTTTTCAATTTTATATGCTTTTGTCTTTTGCATTGATCTGGTTATTATCATAGGTCAAAATTTTTTGTTGTAGGTGCTAAAAAATTGGAATGATTCAAATCCTTCTTAATATAAACTTTTGTTTGAAGGTGAGAAGAGCTGAAATGTGTTTTGGGATGTCCCAAAACTGCCCTCCAACAGCAGATGTTGATGGACAGAAGTATCGGGCATCGAGGATTTCCAGATACAGTACCTGGTCCCATTGGAGATAAGCCACTACTAGAGGTTTCTGACAGTAGCATCACTGCCTTTTCTCTGCTCACCAAGCACAGCGCCGTACATTCTGTGGTAGATGTGCTTGGTATCGCAGCTCAGCCCCATTCACTTCAACTGGACTGAGCTGTGCCTTGGCCATGAAAGCCATTTAGGGATTTATAGTTTTTTGTGATCTCAGTCACAATTTTTATATAAAAAGATGAGAAACTCATAGAGCCAATGAGATCTAATGATAATGGTCAAGATTGACCTATGGTATATGAATACCCAAATTTAGTTTTTTTCAATTTTATATGCTTTTGTCTTTTGTATTGATCTGGTTATTATCATAGGTCAACATTTTTTGTTGTAGGTGCTAAAAAATTGGAATGATTCTCCAAAAATCCTTCTTAATATCAATTTTTGTTTTAAGTTGAGAAGAGCTGAAACGTGTTTTGGGATGTCCCAAAACTGCCCTCCGACAGCAGATGTTGAGGGACAGAAGTTTTGGGCATCGAGGATTTCCAGATAATTGGTCCCATGGGAGATAAGCCACTGCTAGAGGTTTCTGACAATTACTTATTCCCCTTTTCCCAGTGAAATAAACATGCACACTTGGCCAAACTGAAATGCATGTCAATGGTGGAATCGGGAGGAATAGCATATGGCCAAATGAGTGTAAGGGCACCAGTCTAACTTGGGCGCTTAACAACCTTTCTGTGCATAGGGACCCCATGATCATCTGGTTAAACAAGCTCTATGCTTTTGAAGCCAAGAGTAGGGTAGACAAGGGGTTTAGCATGTCTCCGTGGTTCAAGGGCACATTTACAGTACACATGAATCCACATATATTCTAGCTCATGGATGGTTTAGTAATACTGCCAGAATCCACAAAAAGACATCCAAATCTAGATGGAAGTCCATTCATTGCAGTATAGTCCTTTGTCAGAGAACCCTAGGAGTTGTAGTTTTGAAGCAGCAGGGAAACCACAGGATGTATACCACTGTGGTACATTATGAAGAACATATTATTCTTTGATTCTGTGAGTTATTCACACCAATGGACTTGGCTTTTTTTTCTGTACTCTTGATTTATGGTATTTTATGACTTTTGGCGTCTACATCCTTGTAAATAAGCTCTTAGATAAAGTAAAATCACAGGTTAAAGATCAAAACCAATGTCTCAGCCCTCACCGAGCAGTCTTGTTCTAGGCTGTAGCCACTTACAATAAATCACACAGTATATCCTGTAAAAAAAAAAAAAAAAAGTTCCTGCTGAAAACCGTCGTCTTATAGCAATTTCTCACTCGGCTAGCTTTGTTTTAATTCTATTCAAACAATTCTCCCGAATGGGTTCCCCACTGAAAACACCTATTGTAAGAATAAACTAAGTCTCGATATGGCTTGTAATCTGTGAAATGGCTGTCCCTTTTTTTTTTGCATTATAATATAATTTTGATATAGAATGTTTTTGTATATTATGAGCAAATAGAAAATGGAGTTTAACAATGAATGCCTGGGTGAGCTATGATTATATCTATCCTAGCTACATTAGGCAAGCTTTCAAGTGAGCAGCGGTGGAATACTATAATTGCTACATGTCAAGGATGACTGAATGGTTCCATCGAAGGGGAAGTAAAGTGCCACAAACTCCTTAAAGGAAGCTATATTTAGTCAGCACGACTGCACACATTGGCGAGCCAGCCAGGATTTGACACTGTTTAGTTCCCTTGCAGAGGTGACAAAAGATTTTCTACACCTTAAGAACTGGACTATGGTCCGTAGAAGGTAAATAATTATTACCAAGCAAACAGATGTTTTTGAAAAAAAATGAAATAATCCAGTGCAATTCTTTCCAAGCCCTTTTTGAGACAAGGTTTTATCTGAAGATATACTGGCCAGTAGACATAATGGGAAGGGATGACTTATTCGATTCAGATCAATAGACCCGTGGTAATTGACTAGCATATGTTAAAGGGCAGAATCAATTTAATACCTATTATTTTCTGTCTATTATTCTCCTGGTGTTAACAATTCCTTTGTGCTGTTCTGCCGATAATTTCTGCCGGAGAAGAAATGTTCTGCTCTTTTATAAGGGAAAGTTTAAAGAAATAGTTCTAAGGTTTCCTTGTCTTTCACATACCATGTTCCCTGTTTCACAATCTATAGGAGGAATGTAGCAGAAATTTCAACCCTTTATATTCTTATATAGTGGATGTCTTGGTCCTTTTTGAGAAGGACCATAATACATGTGATAATATGATATTACAAAAAGTTCCCTTTACTATATCAGTTTAGTATTTAAAGAAATTACATATTCAATATATGCAGGTAATGACCATAATCCAAAATCAATAGGCAATTTGAAGGATGTAAATGTTATATTGCAAATGACGAATGAATATACCTGTAATTTGATTTTCAAAAATTTATCTAGATCTCCACACACAAGGGTGAGCTTGGCATGTGGAAGTATTTATGAAGAGTAGAAGTTTGGATGGACCACGGGTATTTCTAACAAACACACATACAGTTACATATGTCCAGTTCCTCAAAACAGGGTAAGGTCTCTACCATGAAAATTGGACTTTTGGCCCCTTTGACATAACAAAAACTTGGCAGGATAACAGTGTCAAGATTATTGGTTGCAATTGTAACCTACACATTGTACAATTAATTAACTATTTACAGTGGAGCTTAAAAGTTTGTGAACTCTCCAGAATTTTGTATATTTCGCCATATATTTGACCTACAGATGAGCAAATTGATTCTATTGATTCGGAATTCATTCTGAGTTTTAAAAAAAATGGATTCTGACTAATGCAAACTTCTTGAGATTTGTTTCAAGCAAATAATATAGCGAGATAGGCAAAGAGAGAGAGATTACGAGAGAGAGAGAAAGAAAGACACTAGTACACATGCATAACACTCTGCTAGGAGAGAGATGTGCAGCTTTTCTTCCAAAAGGAAAAGAAAGCTAAGTCTATCTCTCGCTTTCTCTGCAGATGAGATGTTGGCTTAACTATTGTCCGAGTTATGTTTCAAGGCCTGTTTAAAAGGTTGAGCGTTTAGGATAGCTATGTCTTGCACATGTCTTCCTCAGCAGAGTGTTATCTAAGTGTGCTAGCCTCTCTCTCTCTCTTATTCTCTATCTCTGATTCAAGTAGAATCGATTCATACCAGAATAACATTTTTAGAAACATTTGGCGAATCAAGAATCTCACGTGTCTCTAATTTTACCTAAATTAGATTTTCACACAAGTTCTGAAAGTAGATAAAGATAGCCAAATCAAACAAATGAATAAAAATATTAGACTTGTTCATTTATTCATTGAAAAAAATGATCCAATTGTGAACCTTTAGGATTAGCAGATAATTTGAAGGTGAAATTAGAACCAGATGTTTTCAATCAATGGGATGACAATAGCATTTTAGTGGGCGGCCATTTTTATTTAAAGAACAGGGACCTATCAAATTCTATTCTTCAAAACACTTTTGTGGAATTTTACCAAAGGCACAAACAAATGAGATTTCTGAGGACCTCATAAGAAGAGTTGTTGATGCTCATCATGCTGGAAAAGGTTAGAAAACCATCTCTAAAGAGATGGACGATCCACAGTCAGACAGATTGTGTACAAATGGAGGAAATTCAAGACCATCATTACCCTCCCCGACAGTGGTCAACCAACAATGATCACACCAAGAGCAAGGGGTGTAATAGTCGGAGGTTACAAAGGAACTTAGCGTATCCTCTAAGCAACTAGAGGCCATTCTCACCTTAGCTAATGTCATGTTCATGAGTTCACCATCAGGAGTACACTAAACAACAGTGATAAAAGTCCTAGGAACAAATTGTTTATTTTTAGTTGACCTTAGTACATGACATTTAGTACATGAGAGAATCCACAACCTGGCACAATAATGAGATCTCCATGACAAACAAGAGTACCAACCCTTCCTAAATGGCCAGTGAGTCAAGTCAACGACCCAACCTGGAAAGTTAAATAGGATTAATATCCAGTCTCACTCAAGAAATATCTTGAGTGAGAATATCTTAAAATTAATATCTTAAATTAATCTATAATGTTAAGAAATTGCCGAAACTAGTCAATTGATGGCTTCATCTAAGGCTTAAGGCTACTTTCACACTAGTGTTTTTGCTGGATCCGGTAGAGTTCAGCAAAAATGCTTCCGTTACTGATAACACAACCGTCTGCATCCATTATGAATGGATCCGGTTGTATTATCTGTAACGCAGCCAAGACAGATCCGTCATGAACTCCATTGAAAGTCAATGGGGGATGGATCCGATTTCTATTGTGTCAGAGAAAACGGATCCGTCCCCATTGACTTACCACATTGGGGATCATGACAGATCCGTCTTGTTCCGCATCCCATGATGGAAAGAAAACCACAACATGCTGCTCTCCGGTATGAGAACGGAACGGAATACATTTTGGAGCGCTCCGTTCTGTTCAGTTCCGTTTTGGGAATGGAATGCGTTTTTTTCCGGTATTGAGTCCCTATGATGGATCTCAATATCGGAAAAGAGAAACACTAGTGTGAAAGTAGCCTTACCAATACACTGTATATGCCATTGCTTTAGTTCATTGTAGACACAACAACATTATGCAAGTTTTGGAGGACCCCATGGACTTTGAATGGGGTCTTTCAAGGTTTAGCCATGGTTTCTCTTTTTCTAATAAGAATAGCTCTGTATACTGCTCATGATACTCATATCTGAGTGAAGTGCTGATAAAAGCGCAGAACGTAGCCTCCAATGCAAACATGATGCCCTCAAAAAGAAAAAGTACAGTAACATAATATAGGCAGATTTCCTATTGCCTCAGCTTGAAATATTTTTTCTTAATTCTTCCAGTGCTCTTCATCTTTCATCAGCGGAGAGCTCTGCTTGTAATTCTCTTACAAATTGGTTAAATAGGAATATAAAGTATATTTATAATACTATTAAAATAGAGGAGCGAGAATAAAATGTTTGGAGAGATTGCCAGTTGTTCTTAAACAGCTTTTACTATCACTGTGAAGCTCAGAGCTATATTCCGAAATATATCTTTTGCGCTTTTATCGTATTCTATAAACACAGAGTTGCATAAACTGTAAGTACGAGCCTAAAAACATTAATCCAGAATGTTGTCATGTTGAAGACACTGAATTACAGCCTACTTATAATAAGAATACCATAGACACATCATCTGGTTGCTTGAGGAGCACCTCGAGAGAGATGGGTTCCAGTCAGAAACGTTACTTAAAGCCTCTAGGTCTCTATGCAAGATCAGTATCAGATAATACTGGAGTCTTCTTTAGAACCCCTTAGGCATGAGGGATGATGTCTCTCCACCCTTATAGTCATACCCTTGGGTCCAGCGATATTGCTCTTTGCTGGTAAGAACCTCTGCAGGACTTTCCACCACAGATAAACTGGAGGTGGAGAACTGGCACAAGGACCATGAAGTGTATCAAAGGAAAAGGAAATGAACCACCAGGCCACCAGGGCTATATGCTTCTATGTGTGCCACCTAGTGGTTGTGATGCCACCTGTCGAGGTTTTTGCTAGAATATTATGATTACGTATTGAATTTCCATTGTGAGAAGTTTGAATCCTTAAAGAGGACATGTCCTCTCTCCTGATATGTCTCAATGGCTCAACTACTGGCAGGCTCAGACTGGCCCACAGGGGTACAGGGGAATCCCCCGGTGGGCCCCTGAGCAAGGAGCAATATACAGCACCTCAACCAGCCTATGTTCATAGAAAAAACTTGTTAAATTATTTATTATATTTGAATGTATCATACGGTGAGCCCCCAAAATAAATTTTACTGGAGGACCCTAGGTACCCCAGTCCGACACTGACTACTGGCGTTCCCCATATGATATTACTTCTGGAGCATCCATTCTCACCAATCCATGTTGTGGCATTCCTCTATTCTTCTTTGGAAAAGAAAGGCTGAAGGTATCGCTAGCAGTTTCCAATGATGTCCCTCCCCAGTCTGACACTATACAATCAGTGCAACTGTGCAGGCACATATCTCCAACACTCCCACACGGTCCGTTATTACTGACTGCTGGCAATCCATTCATAAACTTCTAGTAGGAATGATAGAGGAGTGGTGCAACATAGAGTCATAAGAATAGATGCTTCAGAATGGTTATTACATGCGGAATGCAAGTGGTTACTGAAACAGACTCGTCAGGAAAGGGGACGGGTCCTCTTTAAAAAAAAAAATTCAAGAACATTTAAGGTGAACAAATATGCTCATCTATGGAACCTCTATAAAGCTTAAAAAATGGAATAGCCCAGTGTCCAACCCCCTTTCTCCTTAAGTGACTAATGTAAAAAATGAAAATCAGACATCATATAGTACATGACAATCTCTTTCTAACAAAGCTAGAACCAGCCCTGTACCTCACATGGATCCAGAGATCTCCCCATTCAGTGCTCTGCTAGATTTACATCAAGCTGACAGCTCAAGGGGAGTATCTTTTCTGCTGCAGCTCAGGGGACGTGTCTCAGCTCTCCCTATCACAGCTCAGGAGATGTGTCTCAGCTCTGCCTATCACAGCTCAGGAGGCAGTTGAAGAATGAAACTGAGCATGTGCGGCCATCTCAGTGAGCAGGTCATAGAAATAAGAAAAAATAAACAGCAGCAGGTGGTTTGAACACTGTATAATATTTTTCGTGGGACAACCTCTTTAAGAATAGACTTCTAGCCTATGGCAAAACCTAAGCTCTCTCAAACTGTGAGAACCATTTGACACCATAAAAATAAAAAATCCCCAATGTCAGAACTTTGTCACCTCGCCTCCCAAAAAGAATTGGGATCAAAAGGAACTTTTAGCCCAAAATGCTATCAATAAAAACTATAACTTTCTCAGCATGGATCCAGAGATCTCCTCATTCATTGCTCTGCTAGATTTATATCAAGCTGACAGTTCAAGGAGAGTGTCTTTTCTGCTACAGCTCAGGGAGCGTGTCTCAGCTCTCCCTATCACAGCTCAGGGAGCGTGTCTCAGCTCTCCCTATCATAGCTCAGGAAGCAGTTGAAGGATGAAACTGAGCATGTGCGGCCATCTCAGTGAGAAGATCATAGAAATAAGAAAAAACAAACAGCAGGTGGCGCTATACAGATACATTTTATTGAATAACTCAGTGTCTATGCTAAATTTTTAATTACATGCAATTACAAAAGTGTTCAAATCCAGGAGCTGGTTTGAACACTGTATAATATTTTTTGTGGGGCAACCCCTTTAAGAATAGACTTCTAGCCTATGGCAAAACTTAAAGGGGTATTCCCATCTCACAAATGTAGTTTGTACAGTTAGATATAGTCATACCAATATTATTACTAATAGAATGTATTTATATAAAATGTACCGTTTGGAAGATTTTCCTATTTGTATATCCATTGTCCCACACACATCAGTCAGGCCGTTGCCCCTAGTTATGACCACCGCAGCCATGTAGTAGTGGTGGTCGGCTTGCTCTTGTTTAAACCCACTCTGAGGTAACTGCTATTTTGTGAACGCACATTGCATGAGCATGCGGAGACACATCTTAGGTACTTTCACATCTGCGCTTTGGACGCTACCAGTCCAAAACGCAGACTTTATAAATGGATCCTGCTCCATAGAGATGAATTGATCTTGGAACAGGATCCGTTTCTCTGCGTTTTGGAAGTGCAGACAAAAATGCTACAACCCTAAGATGTGTCTCCTCATGCTCATGCAATGTGCGTTCACAGTACAGCAGTTACCTCAGAGCAGGTTTGAACAAGAGCAAGCTGACCACCACTACTACATGGCCACGGTGGCCGTAACTAGGGGCAACGGCCTGACTGATGTGTGTGGACAATGGAAAAATAAAAATAATTGGCCCAAAATGCTATCGATAAAAACTATAACTCTCTCAGCAAACATTGAGCCCTTAAAAAGTTATACAATTCAATCTTTTTTTAAATGGCTTTTTATTTTTTTATAGTAAAATATTTATAAACAATTTTTATACAATTCATGTAATGGACCCAAAAATGATGCCATTAAAAAATGCAAATATAAAACAAATTGTCATACAGAAAAATAAAAAAGTATGTTTTTTTTTATGTGAATATGAAAAAAAACAAAAAAGCTCCCCAAGCCTTAAAGTGGCTTTCCAGGATTACTATGGTGTTTAGCAGATATGCTCATATAGTCGCTTACCTCATGTACATCTTCCCCATACCTTTTTTTTTCAGTTTGAACTCTCCTAACCCGTTTTCACCATGTAAACCAATCCCTTTGGTTTGTTTCCATCCTGTATGTAGAACTTCCTGTTGTTGTATCCAACAAAACCCATGATGCACTTCTCCTTCCTCTGCCACAGCTTCAGCCCCGCCCCTAACAACATCCAGCTAGTTTATAGCTCCTCCCTTCCAGCTAGCTACATAGACACTTCCCTATCACTGTCCCGCCCATGGAAATAACATCACAGGAAACAGGAAAGACCTGCATGGACATGGTGATGTGACCATAGTCCAGAACAGAACGGGAGACAGGAGCAATAAATGGAAAAGAAATACATTACAAAATAAGAGCTGCCTTAATAAATGATTATTTTAAAGGATGTTGATGAAGACTGGAAAACCCCTTTAAGTACCAAACCAGGAGTAATTTTTTGGAGTAAGGTGGCAGCTGCCATATAATGTATGTAGGTGTCCATTTTGCTTTTTAATGGTGTCAATTAGTGTTGAGCAAATCCACAATGTGGAATTCGATCTGAACTTCAGGGAAAATTTGATTTGTCATGAAGCCGAATTTCCTTGTGCTTCGTGGTAGCCAATCGATGTTCCCTGAATGGCGGTAAAAAATGAAAAAAATTATACTTACCTTATCCGTTTGAGCTCGAAGAGCCGGCCACCGCCATCTTGATTGAAGATCTGGCATGAAATCCTGTGCACGTTGATGAGTTCACCACGCTGGCTGACGTGATGACTTCATGCCAGACCTTCAAGGAAGATGGTGGCGGCTGGCTCTTTACAATCAAATGGATGAGGGTCAGTATGATTTTATTTTTTACACTGTATTATTGCTGTCAGACGTCACGATCCGCTACTGCTTTCTGCAGTATGTGTCAGAGAGGTTTTTAGGCTCCTTAGGCTCCAGAGTCCAGCACCTACTTCTCCCCCTCTATGGCTACATCACCGGTCACAGAATTTGGGATCACGCACAGGAAGCTACAGAATTAAAATTCTGCACAAGGCACGCACAACTTCAATATTTTACAAAAAAAAAGGATTACATTTTCAGTCAACACAAAATTCTTGTAGATTCCTATGATCATACACATGTGGACTCGGAGACTTTGTACTCTGTTTTGATTGCCGAAAGCCTTGGTGTTATTTGGGATACAAGCTATTACCAATTCTTTTGTATTTAGCCTTCAAAGGCTGCTCAGTAATTTCAATATCAATCAGACATTTATCTGTCATTTGCTTTGACAGATCCGGCAGTTTTCTCTGTTACCAAATGTGAGATAAGTAAGATATGGAAATTGATAAAAATAAGGATCTTTTGTGCATTAAACCTTAAAGGGGTTTTCCGGAAATAATGTTTTGGGGTTTTTTTTGCAAGTGGCCCAAGCCTGCCTCCGTAAACAGGAGATTTGTACTTAGGAATGTTTCACACTGCTGTTTTTAGATCCAGTAGATCTCTCTGCATTGCCGGAAGCTGCCACATCACCGCCCCGGCTCCAATGACTGTAATGGGGACTGGCAGAGATCTGGCCACAACAAAGCAAATATGCCGAGAATCCGTCCTGCTGATTCTTTGCATGTTTGCCAGGTTGTGGCCGGATCCCCCTCAGATCGAATTATAGTTGATGTAGAGCAGGGATGGCCAACCTGTGGCGCTCCAGCTTTTGTAAAACTACAATTCCCACTATGCCCTCCTGTAGGTTGATAGCTGTAGGAAGTCTGGGCATGCTAGGAGTTGTAGTTTTGCAACAGCTGGAGAGCCACAGGTTGGCCATCTTTGGTGTAGAGCAAATCAAAGTCCATGAAGTGGACTTCGATCTTAATTTCATGATAAATTCGATTTGCCTCAAAGTCAAATTCGCTCGTTCTTCGTGGTAGTGAATTGATTTAACCTGAAATAGTATTGTGACAGGCCGGCCATCATCATGTTGATTGAAGCTCTTGCACAAAATTCCGTTCGCAGTGACATCACAGGCTGTGCAAGATTTTGCACCAGATCTTCAAGCAAGATGGCGGCAGCTGGCCCATCACGAGCAAATGAATCTGGTAAGTATGATTTTTATTTTTTTTATTTGACACTCTGTTATTTATATCAGATGCAGCGATCAAGTATGAACGTGATATCTGAGGGGTAGAACACTGGGGGGGCGCTGCAATCGCCGCTTCCTGTCATAGTGCTTGCTACTTACAAAGAAATGCTCTTTGTGATGAAGTAATTTCTTTCAAAGCAAATTTATTAGAAAATTCGGCGAAGCAGCCGAATCGAATTTTTCAAAAATTCACTCACCACTAATCTTAGTCAATGGGGTTCGGTGCATATCAGGTAGCGGAACAACCTGCAGAAATTGTAAACGCTAGTTTGAAATGAGCCTTACCTGCAGGTAAGTATGAACCTTCCGTTTACGGAGGCAGGAAGGGGGCCCCTCCTGGTACCTTTAAAAGCATGGACAAAAGCAATGTAATACTATGCTCAAACAGCTGGACAAACAGTGAGTAATGCTACCATGTAATATGGCTGCATGGGGAGGGAGATTAGAATTAATTTTCACCATTTATGGTATAACAATTTTAAATTAAAAATGACATGCTGAATACTCACTTAATATCTATAGCCACAGAGCAAAATGATAACATTCAGTCTGCCACCACTAGAGGGAGCTGTCGAGTCCAGTGCTGATCAGATGAGGTACTGCTTCTCATTGAAGAGACCCAGCAGGAGCATAAAGGCTTATTTTTTTAGGAAGTGCTCCATGGGAAAAAAGTAGGGTTGTACTTAAGACAATTGGACAATCACCAAGGCAGAAGGGTTGAGCATGTTGATTGTGAGTAAGGCAAGATACCCTATACACCAAGTGCTAATAAGCCCAAAAAAAGAGTTAAAAAATCCATTCTGACCGTTGGGTCAAAAAATACAATATAAAGAGTACAGTCAAACACATCAACCACAACAAAGGAGTGAATTGGCGACTACATGTGTCATTTTAAATGGGAAACATGAGTATCCATCCAAAATCAAGGGATACCATGTTCAACTGATCCCTTCTGACCCCTCATTATAGCAACCAGTGGCACTAAATGTATGGCATTTTAAATGTTTTACCATTTACACAATTAAATTCCTCTTACCCATAGCCACCACTAGGTGGAGCCCAGTTTGGGAGCTGAATGCGGTGAGCTCCTCTATTGGCCGCTGCAGATAAACATGCAAGGAAGCAGTGTTAGCCGTTCAGTGCTGGACCCTCTTTCATCATGGACCCCATAGCAGTGATAGCCATTGCAGTCCACCCCCATATATGAGTACGATAAACTTTTTGTGACAACAAAAAGCAATAGTTGTGTACATACATAGATCCTTTGTCTTCTCCACATGTCTGAGGTCAAAAGGTTGGGATCACTGTTTGGGATCCCCAATATGGAGCAATAACCAGGAGCCAATTAGTAAGAGCAGCATCCGCTCTGCCAGATCTGACCTGTGCATCTATTATAAAGTCGCCCATTCCTTTCAATAGCTGATCAAAACTTCTTGATTGCTAGGAGTACTGGGGAGTCAGAAATAATACAATCAGATGATCACCAAGGTAGAAGGGTTGACCAGGTTGATCATGAGTAAGGCAAAAAACACTATGAAGCAAGAGCTAATTTACCTTAAAAGGTAAAATTCTGCTTACCCGTAGCCACCACTAGGTGGAGCCCAGTTTGAGAGTTGTACAATCCTGGATGCAGTAAGCACCCCCTAGTCGCAGCTGCGGATAAACATACAAGGATGCAGTAAGAGCAGTTCAATGCTGAACTCAGTAGCAGTGATATTCATTGTAACAAGAAACTTGTCATGACAACAAAAAGCAATAGCTGTGTCCATAAGTGGATCCTTTGCCTTCTCCACATGCCAGAGGTCAAGAGTTGGGGATCCCCAATATGAAACCAGAACCAAGAGCCACTAACGCTACTTTCACACTAGCTTTTTCCGTCCCATTGACTTGCTTTGGGGGTCATGGCGGATCCGTCTTGCTCCACAGCCCATGACGGAAAGAAAACTACAAAATGCTGCGGTTTGCTCTCCGGTATGAGAACGGAGCGGAATGCATTTTGGAGCACTCCGTCCTGTTCAGTTCAGTTTTGTCCCCATTGACAATGAATGGGGACAAAACTGAAGCATTTTTTTTACGGTATTGAGCTTCTATGACGGAACTCAATACCGGAAAACTTAAACGCTAGTGTGAAAGTAGCCTAAGTAAGAGCAGCTTCTGATTGGGCAGATCTGACCTGTGTCTCTATCACATAGTCATCCATTCATTTCAATGGCTGATCAAAACTTCTTGATCACTGGAGTCAGGAATGAAGCAATCGGATGATCTCCAAGGCAGGACGGAGTCATGTTGATCATAAGGAAGCCAAAAAAAAACCTTAGACATCAAGTGCTAATTTGGCTTAAAAGGGTAAAAATAATCTGTGCTGCCTCACGAGTCAAACATATCCAGTATTCAGAGGAGAGTCGAGCACATCATCCACAATAGAGGCAGAAAGAGGGAGCTGATGATTATACGTGTTATTTTAAATGGGAAACACGAATATCCATTGCGCAGCAAAACAGCAGAACGTTCCCATAGAATATGATATATCTAAGCGTGCCGACAAGAATCATCTCATTAAATTCTCATTTTAACGCAATGAAATAACTAAAGCAAAGCATTATCTATGGGTTATGTCCATCACTGGAGCAACGTCCCTGATAACACGACGAGGAAAGTGATCCAATATCTGTCTATCAAACAGGAGACGGAGCAGCGCGGAAAGTGGGAATTTTCTTTTTGTTTCAGGCTACGGGCTATAAAATATATAATTTTACCAACAGTGCTATTCATGTTTCCCTGTATTGTTCTGACTTTAGAAATTTGGCAGGAGGCTTCAACTAGTCGAGATGGATGCAAATTGCATCAGCAGAAATGTTCTTTTCTTGCCTTAATTCTGCCTGTTAACCCTTTATGTATCAAAATTAGAAGGAAAATGATGCTCCTGGGTTTTGGTCTTATACCTGCATGGGTTCCACCCTTACCTTTCCTCAAAGGGCATCTGTCAGCAGTTTTGTCCCTATGACACTGGCTGACCTGTTACATGTGCGCTTGGCAGCTGAAGACATCTGTGTTGGTCTCATGTTCATATGTGCCCGCATTGCTGAAAAATGATGTTTTATTATATGCAAATGAGCCTCTAGGAGCAACGGGGGCGTTACCATTACACCTAGAGACTCAGCTTTCTCTGTACCCTCTGCAATTTGATTGACAGGACAAGGTGTAACTTTTTGCAAAAGTGCAGAGGATGGAGCAATTGCAGAGAGAGCAGAACCTCTAGGTGTAACGGTAACGCCCCCGTTGCTCCTAGAGTCTCATTTGCATATATTAAAACATCATTTTTCTCAGCAATGTGCACACATATGAACATGGGACCAACACAGATGTCTTCAGCTGCCAAGTGCACATGTAACAGGTCAGCCATTTTCACAGGTACAAATCTAATGACATATGCCCTTTAAAGGGGTTCTCCAGGAATTAAGAAAATGAAAATACTTAAATATTACTTCATTATAAATATATTCCCAAATACCTTACATTAGTTATAATGTATAATTTTGTGCAGAGAGCAATCATTAGGAGAAACAAAATGGCCGCTGTCCTATCAGTACACAAAAAAACCTATTCTAATAACACAGGAAGTCAAGTTGCTTCACAACACTGAGGTAAAGAGCTGCCTCATCCTCCTCTCTGCTCTGCTTGTCAGGTATTATGATCCTGAATACAGCTGATAAAATCTTTAGCTGAATCTCTGTAGGAATGGAGTTCATAAGCAGATGTGGCTAATGAGCAGAAGCTCTTTTCTGCAGTCTCCATTACCACAGTCTGTCCTGTCCGTCCTCTCTGTACTTCATGTCTCCTCATGAACTCCATTCCCACAAAGATTCAACTAAATATCATATTAAACTGTATTCAGGTTCAAATTCCCTGACAAGCAGAGCAGAAAGGAGGATGAGGCGGCTCTTTACCTCAGTGTTGTGAAGTAACTTGTCCTCCTGTGTGATTAGGACAGGTTCTGTGTGTACTAATAGGACGGCGGCCATTTTGTTTCTTCTAATGATTGCTCCCTAGACAAAACGAACCATTATAATTAATGAAAGGTATTTTGGAATATATTTATAATAAAAAAATATCAAGTGGCTCACTAGTCCCAAAAACTCTGAAGATGAGGTGCCACAACCTAGAGATCTTACCCACAAGATCTTTAGTAAGGATTAACAAGTACAGTAGAAGAAAGATTGTGCACACTCTTATTTGGGGATCATGGAAAGTATATTTGGATAATAAAACAACACAATAATAATAAAAAAGAGGAATAAAAATATCACACTTGCATGGGTATTAATGGTAATAATAACAGGGAATACGTAAATTAGAAAATGAAAAAAGAGGTTCAAAAAGATCAAGCAAGCTATCCTGTTGCAAAGTCTTTTTTAGATTATCAGCTTATATGCTTCAAATGGTTCTGTATATTTCTTTTGTTCCTGTTGGTTGTAAGGGTATATTGACAGGAGCAAAAGAGCAAAAAAGCAAAGTGATGAACGTTTATATATGTAATAGTTCAATTAGTTTTGCTCTATATACTATTTATAGCTAGCAGCAGGAGATCCCCGTATAGTGGTTTAAAGTTATTACTTTAGCCCCTCCTTGTTATATTGTTTCCACGAATCCTGTGGCGCGATGGGTCTCTCTTTCCCACGACAGATGGATGCCTTTTTTCTCGGGTGTAGACACGTCTGTCTGTTCGGGCAGCCTGAGGTTCTGTTAGGCGCACGCTTTTCTCACGGCGGTGCGGCGTCCCACGTGGGGCCTGTTTGAACTGAATGCGCGCTAAGAGGAGACAATGTATCGCTCTCAACTGATAGCGATTCTCGATACTTGGTGCTTGTATAGTATCCACTTTAGGATTTATTTCTTTTAGGTTTTAGGGCAGCGCTGTGTTTCCTTGGGGGTTATGTTCTCAGCTCTCCGGGTATCCAGTAAGCTAAACGCGTTTCGGGGATGACAATTCCCCTTCCTCAGTAGCTAAAAGGACCTCAAATTATGGCTACATGCTAGCAAACCCCTCGACAGGCTGCAATCCATTAAACAACCATTAACTGACCACATATGGACACATATAGCGTGAACAGCTGCCAACAGAATATCTCAAATTGATGCTACTGGGCCTTGGCTTTATACCGACATGGGAGTCCACCCTTACCTTTCCGCAAGGTAAGGACCCCAAATTCAATTCATTGCATCATTCAATACATTATGGCAACATACTAGTAAAACCATCAGCCGGCTGCAATCCACAATACAACCACTGTGTGGCCACATACAGTCACATATAGCATAAACAACTCCCGGCAGGATATCTCAATTTTATTTTTCTTCAAAGCTGTCCATCTCACATGGTACAATTCACATATTGTTGAGCCAAAAGAAAATGTAAGAAAATGCACAAATGTATGTAATTGTAGGCTCTACCTTCTACAACCTCCTATCACTATACCCCTCCATACCTTGAAACTCTGGGGCCCCACAAACCAAGTTTACACAAGAGTCCCGCATCTATTGCACGCCATTTAAGCTACTGGTCTATACAGTATGGCAAAATGGCCATTGGGCCCCTGTACACACCTGGTCCCATATAGTTATATGCCCTCCATTGGTAGAAGGATTGCTTGGGTCAAGTCCAAGACCCATAATGTTCCCATCATTATAGCTATATGAGACCATTGGCATTTTAATGCCACTATTATGGGGTACATAAAATGAATAGAAAAAGCTTTTATTAATTTTAGTTGGAAAGTGAATTAAAAATACCAGTCTTCCACTTTTTTGTCTTTTTTTTAAAATATTTTGCCTTTGGTTTTTACAGCATTCAACCCGAGGTATACAAGACATTACATTTATTCAATATAATGCATTAAGCTCCCCCTAGTGGTGGCTGCAGGCAGTCATAATTTATCTTATTTTGATAGGTTGCTACAATATACCAGTGTTGAAAAATGTATCAACCTACCAGTCTTCCAAATTATTTTTACTTTTTTTTAAATTAAAAATTGCATTTGGTCTTTACAGCATTCACCTTGAGGTATAAATGACATATTAAATGTATTCAATAAATTGCAATAAGCTCCCCCCAGTGGTGGCTGCCGGCAGTCAGAATGTTTTTTCTCTTATTTTGATAGGTTGCTACAATGTATCAGTGTCGAAAAATGTATCAACATATTGCACCGAGAGTCCAGGGTGTTTAGGTCACAGAGGATTAACTTGATTTTATAGAATTACCAGGTGTAGGTGCAAGATCTTCGTATGGAATCAGTCAGCTATGAGCACTCACAACCCATATGGAGGTTTTTACAAGGGTTTATTTTGGAAGTACCAAATGAATAAATCATGAGTAAGGGTAGGTCCTAAATATGAACATTTTTCTGTGTGACATCTCACCATGCGCCTATCATTGAGGCTCCTGGTTAGCCAATTTATTGGTGGCTTCCAAAGGGCACTGGTTGGCCACCCCTGTTCTATATCAGCTACACTGGATCTTGCCATACGTAGCCTCTATTAGATTCAACCGTAAAACCATGTGATTTTCTTCTATTATTTGCTTTATTTTAGGAATTTTACAAATAAACTCATCAGGAAACCAAATCTTCATCGCTTCGGAGAGGAGATTCCTATAGGCATCATTTACGTAGGTCAAGTGCACATGGAGATGCTGACTACATCACTTTGCCTGGCAGCTCCTCTTGTCTGCAAAGCTTTGCATTTTCTATCTTGCTGCTGATTTCTACTGATTTGCCGTTTGATAAATAATTCAATATGTGAACAGCACAAACAGAGATTTACATGAACAGGGAAGCGATTAGTATCTCTGCCGACGTGAAGCTGAATGAAACTCATTCTGAGTGAGCCATGCAGAGGATCTCTATTCCCAAACAAGAGGACCCCCCCCCCTCTCCAATCTATGACGTCCTGAGCTGATTGATTAGACCAACCTTGCAAAAAGTCATTTGGGACACACTCCTTTAAAACCGCACTCCCATCATTTAATAGCAAATACCACAATAATAGGATAGGACCCCTGCCAATATGGAAAACGAGGGTCCATAAAGTGCCAAGCTTGCCTCTGGGCAGGGAATATTAGTTTAAAAAAAAACTCCCACAAAAAATTGTATTCCATGTCCTGCTAGAAATGCACATGATATAATCTGTAGTGAATGTCATTTTCTTACCAGTGTCTGTATTTGTGAGTTATATCTCCCTGATGTTTCTCATCTGTGTAATGCGACCAGCAATCAGACTCACCAACTCACACAGCATCTTATGTGTGGACAGGAAGTCTATTTCTCTATGCATTCCTATGGGAGCCTCACTCTGAGTCTCATAGGAGTGAATAGAGAAGTAACTGGCTTCCTGTCCTGGGTCAGTTGGAGGTCAGGGAGTTGGTCACATAGTTACATAGTTACATAGTTACATAGTTGTTAAGGTTGGATAAAGACAAAAGTCCCTCAAGTCCAACCTGTAATCCTGCTATATACATTCCTGGATAGACATTGATCTTCCTTTTAAAAAGGGGTTGGGGTTGCTCATAACTAAGATCTTCCAGGCCCTTTATCAGTTTAGTCGCTCTCCTCTGTACCTTTTCTAACTCCAGGGCATTCCTTTTCGTATTCCAGTTGAGGCCGTACCAACGCTTTGTATACTGACAATATTACATCCCTGTCTCGTGAGTCCATACCTCTTTTAATACAAGACAGAATTATGTTGGACTTAGAGGCAGCTGACTGGCACTGCATGCTGTTATTTAGTGTATGATCTACTAATACACCCAGATCCTTCTCAGCAAGTGACTCTCCCAGTGTCACTCCCCCTAGGACATATGCTGAATGCAGATTATTCGCCCCCAAGTGCATAACTTTACATTTATCTATATTGAACCTCATTTGCCAAGTGGAGGCCCAAACAGTAAGTTTGTCCAAGTCAGATTGTAACTTATTAACATCTTCCATAGACTGGACTGTATTACAAAGTTTGGTGTCATCTGCAAAAATAGAAACAGCACTATTAATCCCATCCTCTATGTCATTAATGAATAAGTTAAATAGCGGACCCAGCACAGAACCTTGGGGAACACCATTTATAACCGGGGACTATTCAGAGTAGGAATCATTGACCACAACTATTTGGATACGATCATGAAGCCAGTTTTCAATCCAATTACAAATTATATTTTCTAAACCAATAGACCTCAATTTACCCGTTAGTCGTCCATGAGGGACAGTATCAAACGCCTTTGCAAAGTCCAAAAACACAATGTTGACAGCCTTTCCACTGTCCAGGCTTCTACTCACCTCCTCATAAAAACAAATCAGGTTAGTCTGACAGCTTCTGTTCTTAGTAAAACCATGTTGGCTATCACCTATTATATTATTGGCAGTTACATAATCCTGTATGTAGTCCTGTAGAAGGCCCTCAAACATTTTTCCCACTATGGATGTTAAGCTTACTGCTCTATAATTTCCTGGTGAAGACCTAGCACCTTTTTTGAAAATGGGCACCACATTCGCCTTGCGCCAGTCTCTTGGTACAATGCCTGTCATTAAAGAATCTGTAAATATTATGAACAGAGGCGAAGCAATAACTAAACTGAGCTCCTTTAGAACTCTAGGGTGTAATCCATCTGGACCCGGGACCTTGTTCACCTTTAATTTGTTTTAGCATATTAAGGACCATATCTACAGTCAGCCAGGTAAGTATGTTATTTGAGGTATTTCCACCAGTGGTACCACCCTCATGAGATGTCCTCTGTTCTTTTGTATATACAGAGCTAAAAAAACTCATTTAGGAGCTCTGCCTTCTCTCGATCCCCAGTGACCAACACTCCGTTACCATCATTTAGGGGTCCTACATGTTCTGACCTTGGTTTTTTTGCATTTATATATTTGAAGAATGTTTTGGGGTTGTTCTTACTTTCTTTGGCCACCTGTATTTCATTGTGTATTTTAGATGATTTTATTACCCCCTTAAATAATTTATTTAGTTCTTTATGCTTTTTGAAGGCTATAGCTGTCCCCTCCGATTTGTATTTCTTAAAGGCCCCCTTTTTGCCATTTATTGCACTTTATACTCTTTGTAAGCCATGTGGGGTTTAATTTTATTCACTTGTACTTGTTACCTCTAGGAACGTATTTAACTCCCATTTAGCATTAGTGTCATTTTGTGACAATAGTTGCTCCCAGTCTATGTCCTGAAGTGCAGCGCTCAACCCTGGGAAATTTGCCTTTTTAAAATTAAGTGTTTTTGCCTTACCGACCTGAGTTTGTTTTTTACAGTTAAGTTGGAATATAACTATATTGTGGTCACTGTTACCAAGGTTTTCATGGAAAGTGACATTTCTCAGAAGATCTGCATTGTTAGAAATTACT
Organism: Rhinella marina; assembly: GCA_900303285.1. Lineage (NCBI taxonomy): Eukaryota > Metazoa > Chordata > Amphibia > Anura > Bufonidae > Rhinella > Rhinella marina. The sequence goes on from ONZH01001912.1 coordinate 146,736, forward strand.
AGATCCAGAAGAGCATCGCCTCTAGTAGGATCTTCTACAAGCTGGCCCATAAAATTATCCTGCAAAAAGCTGAGGAATTTTCTTGGCTTTGCAGCAGTGGCAGAACCATGTTCTCAATCTATGTTTGGATAGTTAAAATCTCTCATTAGCACTACTGTGCACCGCCCGCTCCATTTGCACATACAGTTGATCTTCTATCTCCTCACTGATATTTGGGGGTCTATAGATCACACCAAGAGTTATTTTTTCATTATTTTTTTTCCCTCTGAATTTCCACCCACAAGGTTTCAGCATCCTCACAACCTTCATCCACAATTGTTTCTTTCACACTTACTTTCATATCGCTCCTGGCACACAGAAATACACCACCACCTTTGGTTTATCCCTATCATTTCTAAAGAGAGTGAAACCCTGAAGATTTACAGCCCAGTTGTGAGAAGAGTCCAGCCATGTCTCAGCAACACCAACTACATCAATATGTTTCTCCAGTACCAAGGCCTCAAGCTCTCCCATTTTGCTTGCTAGACTTCTGGCATTTGTGAACATACATTTTAAATTGTCATCAAATTTTACACTTTAAAATTTATTTTTTTATTTTTTATGATAATTTTTTCCTCCTTCAGATTTGGTTTGCGACTGACCGATCTCCTTATCCACTTTTCTAATGCTCCCCCCATCATTCATTCCTCCCACCACTATATTCTGACCCCTCTCTAACCTGTCTACCTCCATTTTTTAGCCTCATCCTCCCCCCTCGTCCCTAGTTTAAATGCATTTCCACCCCATCCAGAATTCTCTCCCCCAACACAGCAGCTCCCCTTCCATTGAGGTGCAAATTATCTGTGGAAAACAGTTTGTACCCCAGTGAAAAGTCAGCCCTGTGGTCTAGGAAGCCAAACCCTTCTGCTCTACATCAAGACTTCAGCCATGCATTTAGCTCCCTAACCTCCCGCTGACGGCCCTGTGTAGCTCATGGCACAGGCAGTATTCCAGAGAAGACTACCTTGGAGGTCCTTCCCTTCAGTTTGGAGCCTAGTTCTTTAAAATTATCTTTTAGGACCTTCCACCTACCATTTATTTTGTCATTGGTACCAACATGGACCACAACAGCTGGATTATCCCCAGCCCCTTCCAGTAATTTATCCACCCGTTCCACCACATGCCGAACCCTGGCACCAGGGAGACAGCAAACCATTCGGTTGAGGCGGTCTTGGCGACAAATTATTCTATCCGTCTTCCTGATTATAGAATCCTCTATAACCACTAACTGTCTAGGCCTACCTGTACTACCATCCTCCCGACTACTAGCTGGGCTGTTCTCCCGGCTGTTAGGGACAACAGTATCCGCTAGGGCTGCCATTTCTGAATCTGACACCCTCGCATCATTACCCAACTTGGCAATTTTGCTTGGAAGCACAGAAAGAGAATTGTCCTTCCTCTTCTTGGATCCCTTTCTACTCCCTCTAACAACATTAACCCAGCTACTTGCCTGTTCCTGATGATCTACCAACTGATCTCCAACTTCCAAATCTACCCCACTAACTGCTTGCTCAGTGAGTAGCATGCTCCTCTCCTCAGTGTTGCATTTTTCTCTTCCAGATCTCTAACATGAGCTTCCAGATGGGCAACATGCTCACATCTTTCACAGCAGTATTCACCCTGGAACACCTGCAGTAGTGCATACATATGGCAGATTGTGCACTGAAGGAAATCTCCAATGTTGCTAGCCATTATCCCAGTTGCTAAAACAAACAATGAAGATGGAGAGAAAAAAAAGTAGATTAAAAAAGTAGATTACTTACAGGCTCTTTGTGCCTTGTCTATGCTCCTTGTCTTAAACTCCGGTTCTTAAACTCCACTTAATTCACAAGCCACTTAGTCCAGCTAGCCCAACAGAGCAAGGGGATAACTCACAAATACAGTCTCTGATAAGAAGATTGCATTCACTATAGATTACATCATGTACCTTTCTAACAGGTGAGAGAATAAAATTTTTTGCTGGAGTTCTTCTTTAAAGGGGTTCTCCGGGAATTAAGAAAATGAAAATATGTAAAATTTACTTTATTAAAAATATATTCCCAAATACCTTCCATTAGCTATAATGGCTCATTTTGTGTAGGGAGCAATGATTAGGAGAAACAAAATGGCCGCCGTCCTATTAGTCCACACAAAACCTGTCCTAATCACACAGGAGGACAAGTTACTTCACAACACTGAGGTAAAGAGCTGCCTCATCCTCCTCTCCTACTTGTCAGGGGTTATGATCTCGAATACAGTTTTATATGATATTTAGCTGAGTCTTTGTGGGAATGAAGTTCATGAGGAGACATGAGAGGTACAGAGAGGACAGACTGTGGTAATGTGAGGCTGTGGTAATGGAGATTGCATCCAAGTGCTGCTGCTCATTAGCCACATCTGACATCTCATGAACTCAATTCCTACAGAGATTCAGCTGAAGATAATCTGCATTCAGGATCATAATCTCTGACAAGAAGAGCAGAGAGGAGGATGAGGCGGCTCTTTACCTCAGTGTTGTGAAGTAACTTTTCCTCCTGTGTGATTAGGACAGATTTTGTGTGTACTAATAGGACGGCGGCCATTTTATTTCTCCTAATGATTGCTCCCCAGACAAAACGAGCCATTATAACTAATGAAAGGTATTTAGGAATATTTATAATTGAAGTAATATTTAAAGGGAGCCTGTCAGCTCTGAAACACCCTCTACACTACAGTAAGTGGTGTATAGTGTAAGTGACGTCGAGTCTGGTTATGTAATTTTATCTTCATACTCACTTCCATTCTGATGTTGTGCTCCCACAAACCTGCAGTAAAACGCACTCAGTGGACTCCAGTGCTCACTCACATAATGGAGAGGACTCAAAGACGAGTCCTCTCAATGTATTTTACTGCAGGTTTGTGGGAGCACAGCGTCAGAATGAAAGTGAGTATGAAGATAAAACTTACATATTCGGATTCAGCATCACTTACACTATACATCTCTTACTCTAGTTCAGGGGGTGTTTTGGAGCTGACAGGTTCCCTTTAAGTATTTTCATTTTCTTAATTCCTGGAGAACCCCTTTAAGGAGGACAACGCTAACAATCTTGGGGTTCCTTAGCGTGCAATGCACGGATCCCTAGAAAGTATTTAAGTTAGAGTTGAGCGAACGTGCTCGTAACGAGCACTGTACTGCTCGGATTCCCTGCGCTCGCATGGACGCAGGCATCCGGATCCGTCGGGTGAGGAGGACGGATCCAGATGCCTGCGCCCATGCGAGCGCAGGGGATCCGAGCAGTACAGTGCTCATTACGAGCACGTTCGCTCAACTCTAATTTAAGTTTATGCATCACTCCAAGGAAAGTTGAGCAGACCCAATAAAAATGAAGCACTTCAACCAGTGGGTGGTCTCAGAACTGGGACCCCAACCTATGAAAACTTAGGACACGTCGAATGTTTTTAGCACTTACACAATAAATAAATTCTGCTTATTCATAGTCACCACTAGGTGGAGCTCAATTTGGGAAAAGAACAGTTCTGGATGCAGTGAGCTCCCCCTTGTGGCAGCTGAAGATAAACATGGAAGGAAGACATGGAAGTAATTCAGTGCTGGACATCCTCTCATTATGATCCTCACTGCAGTGATATCTATAGCGTCTCACTCCCATATTAAATTGCAGAATAGATGAGCATAAGCAACTTCTTGTGACAAAGCAAAACAATAGTTGTGTCCACACATGGATCCTGTGCTGCCCCGTTTGTCGGGCTGACAAGTCAGTTACCAAATAAGACAATTCCTGGTCCTGTTGCACATCAAAGTGACTCTGACGAAAGAGTCATAGTCTAAGGCAGGCATCCACAAACTGCGGCTCTCCAGATGTTGCAAAACTACAACTCCCAGCATGCTGGATGGCCTACAGCTATCAGCCTACAGCAGGGCATGGTGGGAGTTGTAGTTTTACAACAACTGGAGGGCCGCAGTTTGGGGATGCCTGGTCTAAGGGCTCATGCACACAAACGTATTTTCTTTCCGTGTCCGTTCCGTTTTTTTCGCGGACCATATGCAGAACCATTCATTTCGATTGGTCTGCAAAAAAAAAATAAAAAATTAAGTTACTCCGTGTGCATTCCGTTTCCTTATGTCCGTATTTCCGTTCCACAAAAAAAATAGAACATATCCTATTATTGTCCGCATTACGGACAAGGATAGGACTGTTCTATTGGGGGCCAGCTGTTTAGCTGTTCCATTCCGCAAAATACGGAATGCACACGGACGTCATCAATATTTTTTTGCGGATCCGTTTTTGCGGACCGCAAAATAAATACGGTCGTGCGCATGAGGCCCAAATTACATTCTGCTGATTGGCCTGTCACAATATCACATGTGCGCTCTAATATTTATGCAGCTCTCGTGTATTTATATTCACAGATGACAGAAATGTCTCCAGTGTACGGTGACATGTCGTCTTTCACAATGATTCATCCAGTCTGCAGATTGTACATGTGACAGGAAAGGCTTGTCTCATAGAAATTTACAGAATGCATTTTTTTATTTCTGTTTTTTATTATTATTTTTTATATTAATGTTTTTTTTTTTTGTTTTTTTTTGTTTGTTTTTTTTTTGCTTTTTATTACATTCTAGGGTTATTGCACTTAGAGGACAGTACAAGCCAAACTATCAAACTCACAGAGGATATCCATATAGTTGGTGTCCCCACATTCATAGTAACTTTGTATTATGGGACACATTTATTAGGACCGGCGTTTTAGACGGCGGTCTTAATAACCCCCATACCTGACAGTGGATCTGTCAAAGTTATGGAGAGGCGCCGGGCTCTTCGTAACTTCGGTGGATCCTCCACCACTTCTAAACAGCTGTAGGTGATTTCACACATAGGTTTTTTGCTGATGTTTTCTGCACTTTTGTCTTTTTAATAGCATTTTTACACCTGGGTTTTTGGTGCTTTCTTTGCAATTAAAATGTCAGCTCCAGATGTTGGATTAAGGTGTATGGGAAATATTTTTGCTACTGGTGTTTTTGTTAATTAGTTGACGCTAGCTTATAGGTCGACATTCGCTTATTAACGCAGTATGTTGGAGCTTTTGGTGTATTTTCTTGTGTATAGGGGAAAAAATGTCAGAAAAAATGATGTTCACAAAAATCATAGCTGAAAAAACATCCCTAAACAAAAATTTATACTGGTGGGTTTCTTTTTGGTGGAGGGTGTTGTAAAAATGCATTCATTTTTGTCACCTGCATTTTTTTATTTTTTTTTTGTAGCATTTTCCTGGCGGTTTTGGCAAACATTGTTTTTTCCACTATTGTTTTCTTTGTTTTGTTTTGTTTTTTTTTTTTAAAAAGCCAGAAATACAAACAAAAGAATAATCTAATAAAAACACAAGTGGTAGAGATCAGCAAATTGATACTAAAGGAATCTTATTTGACCCAAATTTTGTAAAAATTCAAGTTGCATCTGAATCCAAATTTTGGGTAATTCAATTCTGGCAAATTTTGGGAAAAAAGTGAGGGCATAATGAGAAAAAATATAATTTACAATTTTTAAGCTAATTGGAACACTTTCAATTCGGCTAGAATTGAGAGAGAGGAGGGTGTTATCTGTTATTGTAATCCTTCCTGTGATGATGATGAGATGACTGATGAAAAATGATTGGGAGAAAGAGAGAAACTTCAAAAAGAGCCTAAAAATAAAAAAATATGAATTCCAGAAGACCTCGAAGTATCATACACAGATTTTTAAACCAGTTAGAGCACTTTCAATTAGGCTAGAATTGAGAGAGAGAAAGTTGTTATCTGGTATTGTAATCCTGCATGTGATGATAATGAGATGACTGCTGAAAAATGATTTGTACAGACCAAGAGGCTTAGTGGCTAGTACAAAAACGGTTGGATTTTAGGATTTTTTTTTAAATATAGATGGTAACATAAATTGATTTAAACAATAGGTTATTTTCTGCTGACACATTCCCTATAAATCAGCAGAAACGTCTTCATTCTGCAGGTCGTTACCACTCGCGGTGTTAATAAGTGACAGTGACATCTCAGCCATGTCTGGCCGTCCTCTAAATTCTGCTTGAACTTGACATAATCATGTTAAGTGTTGTCAGTCTGCTTAGCTTCTGTGGATTAAGGGAGAATCATTTCTCGGCAGAGCAGACACGTGCCTCTGCGCCGCTCATCATTACAGCTACTTACTGGAAGAGCCTTCACTTCTTAGATTGGATATAACACTGAACTGTATTCGCCGCTCCGTGCCGTAATGTGTTTGTCATCACTAAATCGATGTGACAAAATCAAAAGGAAAATGATTTGTAGATTTTATTTTGCAAGAGATAGTCCCGGCTTACGCTGTCAGTGAGTCTTTAGCAATGAGGAGACTGCAAGTGTCAGGTACAGTCTGCTCCGATTACATACTGCGCCGAAACCAAGAGGAATAGTGGAGAGGAGCGCCAAGGGCTTCAACATCATACATATAGATACATATATATAAAAATCCCTACACAAAAATGCATATAATATAGATATATACAGTGTATATATATGCAGTATATATATATATATATATTTACACAATACATACACACACGTCTGTCTGCCTTCAGAGATATGCATGTATTCACAGATAAAACATATACATATAAAGATACATATACAAACATACACATGCACACAAAAAATATGCATAGATACACATATCCACATACATTTCACCGCATACACACCCCAAAATGGTATTGTCAAAAACGACAGAACGTCCTGCAAAAAATTAGCCCCCACTCATCTCCGTAGAGATAACGATAAAAAAGTTCAGAGGGTCAGAATATTGAGATAAAAAAGAAAAAAAGTTTTCCAAAGTAAGTCTTCACATTTATAGCACTGACTGAGGCTGGGCTTGCTGCAGTGAGCGGTCCTATAGAGGTCCTGAGCAGGGGTGCTGTTAGGGTTGCCACCTTTCCCAACATAAAATACTGGTTACACAAGTTGAAAAGGTTGGTGTGGATTAACACAGTGTTATTTGATCATATTTTACGTTTTGCTCCATTTTTCTTTTTCAATAAAATAAAACTTTTCACCTGTGTATTTAGGTTTTATTTAACCTCTATTTTCAAAATGTTTCTACGGGAATTTGAACTCAGCCATCTACATTAAAGGCACGAACCTTACCCACTGAGCTATAGAGTTCTATGTTACATTGCTTTAAATATATTATGGTGAAAAACCTAAGTAGTAGTTTCCCATATATTATGTATTCATATATATCAGAGGTATTATTTTATATATATTTTTTAGTAATTACAGATTTATTTTGTGCCATACATTTTTTACAATTCCTAAAAATACACATAACATTATACTTCTGCTGTGTATCAATACCTAATGCCAAATACAAACTACTATGAGGTTTTTCTATAATAATTTAATTTTGAGCTCTATAGCTCAGTGGTTAAGGTCCTTACGGGGTGTAGCTATAGGGGTTGCAGAGGTAGCAGTCGCTACTGGGCCCAGAAGCCTGAGGGGGCCCAAAGACCCTTGTGCTGCATAAGAAGACACCGGTATTATAAAAGGTGTATGCAGGTCAAGTTACATCTCTGGAAGGAAGGGGTTAGGTCGAGAATTTGGCATGGGGGGAGGGTGCCGTTTCAATTTTTGCCTCAGGCAGGACGTAGGCTATGTGCTCCCCTGCCCCTGGCCACAAAGCAATGAGGGAAGGGGGGCCCAAGTTGAACTCTTATACCAGGGCACATGAGCCTTTAGCTACGTCCCTGGGTCCTTACCTTTTAATGTAAATGGTTGTGAGTTCAAATCCCAGCAGAAACATTTCACGCAATAGAGGCTAAATAAGACTAAAATACACAGGGTGTCCCCAAGCATGCTAACAATGCTTAGGGATACCCCCTTCACGTTTATATCACTGACTTCATATATGGACATACTTATATATGGAGTTTGAGCAGGCACTCCCCGGTTCCCAACTCTGCACATCCCAGTATGCAGGTGCACTTTGCCATGGCTAAATACACAAAGGAAAAAAAGACATACACAATAGCACTCTGCAAACCAAATAAAGTACAAAAACGCCATAGTAATAGTAAATATTCTGGTGCTAATGCTACGCTTGTTTAGTAAATTTGAGATTACTGGCAAATATATTTTGTACAAAATTATTTGGGCCCGTCTGCCAAACGTCCAGGCGATCTCTGTAAGACGGGACCTAATACTAAATCCTACCTGTTATGTGCCTTGCGGCCACCATAAAATTCAGGGAGTGCAGGTTCCACATGCATGCTGGGTCCACTCTGCTTTTAATCATTTTTTGTGCCAAAATGGCCTCCATTAAATCCAGTGAATGCAGGTACCAACATGCATGCTGAGCCCACTCTGTACCTCACCTGGTGCCAGATGGCTACCACTGAATGCAATGAGAGTCCACTCTATACCTCTCCTGGTACCAAAAGGCTTCCAATGAGTGCAGGGAGAGAAGACTACAGCTTTATACTTACACTAATTAAAATCAGCCTATGGGGCGGACAGTCTGGTCAGGAGTGCATGACTAAATGGAGTAGCCACACCTCCAATACAAACTGCAGTTTTCTTTGCAGTTTGTATTGGAGGTGTGGCTACGCCATTTAGTCGTGCACTCCGGACCAGCCTGCCTGCCCCATAGGCTGATTTTAATTAGTGTAAGTATAAAAAACCTAATAGTATTTTGTATTTGGTATTAGGTATTGATACACAGAAGTATAATTTTATGTTTTTTTAGGAATTGTAAAAAAATGTATGTAGTCTGCTCTCCCTGCACTCACTGGAAGCCTTTTGGTTCCAGGAGAGGTATAGATTGGACTCTCATTGCATTCAGTGGTAGCCATCTGGCACCAGGTCAGGTATAGAGTGGGCTCAGCATGCATGTTGGTACCTGCATTCACTGAATTTAATGGAGGCCATTTTGGCACCAAAAATGATAAAAAGCAGAGTGGTCCCAGCATGCATGTGGAACCTGCACTCCCTGAATTTTATGGTGGCCGCAAGGCACATAACAGGTAGCATTTAGTGTTAGGTCCCGTCTTACAGAGATCGCCTGGACGTTTGGCAGACGGGCCCAAATAATTTTGTGCAAAATATATTTGCCAAGAATCTCAAATTTACTAAACAAGCGTAGCATTAGCACTAGAATATTCACTATTACTATGGCGTTTTTTGTACTTTGTTTGGTTTGCAGAGTGCTGTTGCATTGTATGTCTTTTTTTTCCTTTTGATTCCCAACTCTGCCAGAGTCCCTACTGGTCCTGACAATGTGTTAACTAAAACTGCATGGTATATTAATGCAACGCTTTAACTAATACTGCCAGTATATTGACGCAATACAATGTGTTAAATAAAACTGTATGGTATATTGGCGTGATACAATGCTTTGATTGAAACTGGCATATTCATGCAGTAAAAAAAAAAAAAAAAACTACATAGTACAGTATATTGACACAATATAGCACATTAAACTGCTATAATGATGCAAAGGTACAATGCAAAGAACTGCTTAATTAAGCACAGTAGCAAAACTGCACCTGTCTTTTTGGCAATTAAAAGAAGTGCATACACTGGTATACACTGGTATTGATGCACTGAAATGCCTCTGAAGTGCTTACTTATAGACGGTTGCAAAATTTAAACAGTTTTTTTTAGAAAAAACAAAAAAAGGATGATTGTGTAGCATTTGCAGTAAAATGTATGCTGCTGGAGGGGGCACTGAAGCCCATACAACACTAATAAACTGTAGAAATAAGTTAAAAAAAAGAGTAAGGCTGGCTGTTCATTTACAAAAAGAAAATTAGACTGGTGCAGTATTATGACGCTTGCAGAATTTGCAGTTCATACATGAACTTTCCACTTACTGCCAGCACCTGACTTCACTATTAAACACATACAGAACTCTGAGTGACCACCCCCATGTTTTCCCTGATCAAACCCTGACTTTTCTAGCTATTTATTCAATCTACCTAACTATAGATGTCCTTATACTGTCCCTACAACACCCTAAGATTACTGGCTTGTATCTGTAATTGCTTTTTACCAAAAACATCCAAGACACACGCTGTCAGATCGCAAGTTATGCTCACAATGGTGTCTCTCAAGCCCAAAGACTGAAGGACCTGACAAAAACCTGCCACCTGATTGGCAGACTCTGAACCAATCAGGGAAAGCCCCCTCCCTCCCATGGTCATGTGATCCTCTATTTTCATCCTTCCTGCCATTTACCCACTAATCTTCATGTTAAAATTGCGCTAACGCCATTTTGCAGTATTTATATGAAGAGAATTGTCAAAACTTTGGATTCATTTGGTAACAGAATTTTTGTTGAAATTCATAACAATTCAAATTTATTTAGATTCAATTCACTTATCTCTAATCACTTCCATCACATAGCTCACTTGTCCCGCATAGCTTACTTCTCCCACACAGCTCACTTCCACCGCATAGCTCACTTCCCCCACACAGCTCACTTCCACCACATAGCTCACTTCCACCACATAGCTCACTTCTCCCACACAGCTCACTTCCACCACATAGCTCACTTCTCCCACATAGCTCACTTCCACCACATAGCTCACTTCTCCCACATAGCTCACTTCTCCCACACAGCTCACTTCCACCACATAGCTCACTTCCACCACATAGCTCACTTCCACCACATAGCTCACTTCCACCACACAGTTCACTTCCACCGCATAGCTCACTTCCACCACATAGCTCACTTCTCCCACATAGCTCAGTTCCACCACATAGCTCACTTCCAACACATAGCTCACTTCCACCACATAGCTCACTTCTCCCACATAGCTCACTTCCACCACATAGCTCACTTCCACCACATAGCTCACTTCCACCACATACCTCATTTCTCCCACATAGCTCCCTTCCACCACATAGCTCACTTTCACCACATAGCTCACTTCCACCACATAGCTCACTTCCACCACATAGCTCACTTCTCCCACATAGCTCACTTCCACCACATAGCTCACTTCCACCACATAGCTCACTTCCACCACATACCTCATTTCTCCCACATAGCTCCCTTCCACCACATAGCTCCCTTCCACCACATAGCTCACTTCCACCACATAGCTCACTTCCACCACATAGCTCACTTCCACCACATAGCTCACTTCTCCCACATAGCTCACTTCCACCACATAGCTCACTTCCACCACATAGCTTACTTCTCCCACATAGCTCACTTCCATCAATTACCTCACTTCTCCCACACAGCTCACTTCCACCACATAGCTCACTTCTCCCACATAGCTCCCTTCCACCACATAAATAACTTCCATCAAATAGATCAATACCACCAAAGATCACTTCCACCACATAGATCACTTTCCACATATAGACCATGCCCACCACACATTAAAAAAATAAAAAAGGCAACCCTCACAGAAAAATGTAGACTATCCAATCAGTCAGAATCTTATTATTAAAAAAAAACAAGCTTTGACATTCAAGTTCCCACGTAAACCATAGTCAATGACCGCTACTTACTTCTGTCTGTTTGGTACAGATTGCACTAAAACTTCATAAAGCTTTCTTAACGCAAAATATCACTTCCACCAAACAGATCACTTCCCCCGAACATCAAAAAGCAAAATAAGAAAGACAATCTTCCTGGAACATCTATAGTGTGAGTCTACCAAACTACCTCTTTATATTGCCAACTTTTCCTCTGGAATCACTCTACGATCCTTGAAGACATAGCCCATCTTAAGTTGAAAGCCAGATGGTCTTACCAAACTGATTGGTCTTCAGAGCAACATTATCTACAAGGCACAGCCATAGCAACTGTAAATCTGGCCTCCTGGCACCCTTAGTTCTTAGCTGGAGATGACATACGGTATCATTATCTTTTTATTTCCTCCTTGGCTTGTATCTTGGAGCAGTTTATTAGAAGAAGAATATAGACTAAGTTGAGGAAACCATTTCTCCTTCTTCAAAAGCAAAGTCATGAGCCACACCTTCTGCTCTGTAACCAATCCATTATTACCGTGTCTCCAATTCTTTGAAGGATTCGACACCATATGTACAGTAAAATGAACGCCTCTCCTTCACTCCACACTTAATAGGGCAGCAGCTGGGTATTTGTCTTGCAATTCATCTTCTCGTGTCTACATTCAACCACTCAACCCTGTCACTCAAACCTACTGTTTTGTCTCCACGTGTCGAAACGACCCTCCCATTTTTTTATCTTCTTCGCTGCAACAAGCTTGAATGAACTATAACTTTCTTGCCGCTTGTCATCAAGTGCCCTGTAATTTGTAACAGCTTCTACCTTGTCAGCAGCAGACGTGGTAAAAAAGAAAAAAAGTTCAGTGTCCTCCTCTCACGCCTTCCTTAGATGGAAAGAAGACAGCTCAAATCCAATTTAGCCAGGCACAAATAGAAAATTGGATGTGATCTCAGCCACCTCACCTGTCTTATTTCTGAAACAATAAGCAATTGTGCATCTGTATATTTTCCTGACACTTGTTCTGGTGAATGCAACTTATTTTTTCCCTCGAAATAAACCTGAAGTCTCAACGAAAGCAAAAGGAACCAAGAACTTGATAGCTTTGCCTTCCTTTGCACATAATGATTGCTTTATAATGAGCTAGTATAGCTTTCTTTTATGTTCCTCTTCATCCTTTTAAATAGCATTTCATTTTAAGATATAGACTAGTCTTCGATGGTAATTTTATGTTGCATGCAAGAAATTGTGCAAAATTTGCTTGATTTACGATAACCTGACATCTACAGATGTGGTGGACACCAACTCTACAGTGTACGCCTGCCAATCTTCTTCATAAGGGCTTTTTCTATCCCCAGATGGTCTTGCTTTGTGTTAATGTACAACCATCTGGTGGCAGAAATATTAAATGCATTGTGTTTTCATTGCCTTAGTGTCGCAACACCTTGCAATGTAATGGGACTATGGTACTGGGCCAGCGTCTGCTGATAATTTGTTTCTAGCTCCAACTGTCTGTTGTTAAGATATCCTAATGAGTATACTGTATCTCCTGAGCTGGAAGGGTGGAAGCAAGAAGTCACAGACTGAAAACTACAGTACAGATTGACCAAGATCTTCCTAAAGAGCCAATAGAACATGATCTTTACCAGTCCATACAGTTACTGGAAGACTGGAGAGGGGGACCATTCAAGTTTAGTCTTGTCCCCATTTTATTGGATGGTGTGAACGTTCAAATTGTCTCCATAATTGTTCCATATTATATTATACAGCAAACTTTATTGAAAATATACTGTCATGAAAATGGGATAAGACCGCCATGACTTCACCGTGAAGTGATGTCTGCTCTCTACATTAGGTTGTTTCATAGACACTCCCCAGTGCATTGAGTAATATCTGCATCATCCAAACAGGAGACCATCACAGTAGTGATTCGGAGAAGAGAAGAAGGGCAGTAATGCAGCGCAATGCAGAGGCAACTTCACAGTGAAACTCTGCCTCTATTGCACTTAAACACTATGGGCACCTTTTTGGGCCATTTTTTGTTTTTTTTACTATTACATTCTACTCATTTGAGGCTAAAAAAAAATTTATTATTTCAATTGGTCTTAATTAAAATTTTTGAACAGTTTTTTCCTCAAAAGTTTTCACTTTTACTGGATTTGCAGACTGTTGCTTACCCCCTCTGAGTGCTGCTCTGTCATCTCAATCTGTAACTCTTACTTTATTATCAGCTCATAAACACTCATTATAGCTAAATTCTTATAAGTTTGATAAAAATATAGCTGTAATAAGCTTGTATGAGCTGTCAGGAGTTCAGAGATAAGGGTCACAGATCGAGCTGTCATAGTAGCTCTCTGATAGATTCAATGAGAAGGAGGAGCAACAGTCTACAGATGCAGTGAAAGTGAAAGCCGAAGAAGAAAAACTGTTGAATATTTTTAATAAAGACCTAATGAAAAAATGTTTTAGGCCAAAATTAGTAGAATGCAGTAAAAAACTAAAATTGGACATAAAGGTATATGTAGCCTTTAAAGGGTTAATGCCATGATTAATGTAAAAGCCAGACATCATATAGTACATGACAATCTCTTTCTAACAAAGCTAGAACTGGCCCTGTACCTCACATGGATCCATATATCTCCACAATTATTGCTCCAACTGCTCTGGTATATTTGCTTCAGACTGGCAGCTCAGGGGCCCTGTTCTGTAACCTTCACAGCTTCTAACAGAAAATATGACTGGTGGCAGTTGAAGGATGCAAATGTGCACGTGCGTCCGCCTCAGTGAGGTGGACAGAGAGATGAAGAAAAGAAGAAACAGCAGGTGGCGCTATACAATGCATTTTATTAAATAACTAAGTTGCTGTAAATTTCTAATTACATGCAATTATAAGGGTCTGGGTTGAAAACTGTAGAATTTTTTTTTTTTTGAGGGACAATCCCTTTAAGGAGCAAAATCTGGCAGAATCAAACTTCATATTCACACTACTCCTGATAAAAGCCTCACAAAATGTATGTTCTACTGCTCTCCCCAAATCCTACTTAGTGTTGTCAACAGTTCAGCATGACAGACTCCCTCTAGTATGGGATTAATTTGTATCATTGCTGTGGGGCCCCTATCCTATATGAACACCCTTGTAAGACGATTAGTAAACTGATATAGAACAATGTTGGTGTCAACAACAAATGAGACAAAAGTAATATGATGTTTCCCAAAACATTATATATTAGCAATTTCTTTTTGGGCATTTATTTAAATCAGCATTGAGCTATCAACCAACTTTGTATTAATCATTAATACAGTGTGTGTAACATGCGGAATACCACTATTTCTGGCCATTATATCATTTATATTAGCATATTTTAGCTGTATATCTGATTTTCAGTTCTCTCAGATAAGGTGGGCGGAAACTAGCTGCCATCCACTGCACACATGGAAAGTAGAGGAAAATCTCCTTCTTAACTGTTTCACAGTCACTCAGAAGCAGCCCCAGAATAATGAAGGACGTTAAAAAGAAGTACTGACCTCTATTTTTGCGAGTGAAGCACTTGTGATGAGCTATAACCTTCCTATATATTGTAGCTTTGCACTCTTTCTGGTTGTTTGTCTCAATCATTTTCTGCTCACTCCTTCCCTTCTCCATATATTTGCATTAATATGTGTAATATGATCCTCCAGCAGAGATGATCCCATCCTAGTCACCTGTACTATTCATTTATGCAAACTTGTGTCACCATTTAAAACTAATCCATGATTACTCACAAATACAGTACATCCCCTAACACACACACACACACACACATATACAGTACAAGGTTCTACCCCTGTTGTGCTTATATTGAAACACCTGTTATACTACTTTAAATTAAGCTGAAAATGTAATGAGAAGGAATCGGGATAGTCTGGATAGGCTAAGATGAAGAAGAAAAAATAAAGTTGTCTTAAAACCCTTCACGGCATATTCATCTTCGATAATCCATTCATGATAATCTTTCTGCAAGCATGTGATATTGTTTTGTATTGAAACCCTGGTAATATTTTCCTGCAATACCATGCCTAACCTCACGGTGTGCTGTTTTTTATTCAGGAATGTGCAGTCTAATGCTCTCAAGCACCACCTAGTGACAAACAAATGTAGTGCAATAGCTTGCATTTATCTATCCATGCAAATGCCATGTGGGATGAGTTTTATCATAGTATGGAAAATAAAAATAATACATGACAATTTTATTACCACGAGAAGACTAAATGATGACTGCAGCAAAATTGTCAAAGAAGAAGAGAGCAGTGAAACTTCTGTTTGCCCCCTATATATGAACAAGTGGGAGACCTATGATAGTCACTATGCATGACTCTGACTGCCAAGACTGCGGAGTGGTGCTGGCAGTAGTCGCCGTCGTGTGTGGGAGGTGAGATGTAGCTGGAGTGTAAGCTTCAAAGTCTTTGCACTGGATGAGTCAGACATCGCAGATATGAAAGTGCTGAGGAACATAGTTTTTTGGACCTTATATATAGTTCTCAGCTGATCCTGACCGTGTTATTCTGTTTTTAGCACTAAGCAATTATTTTATAAATGAGGAGTTAAAAATGTATTAATTTGCATAATTAATTTGTATTTGTATTAATGTAACTTTATCTTACAGAATTATATAAAGTCACTCTTCATTCTCGTTTGAACTGAATGTCCCATTATGTATTTGATGGACAGGGCCAGTCACAATGGCTATACAGGAACCTGGACCTGTCCATCAAGAAGGAGAGAGAGGGGCTGGTCGAGGAAGCAGGAGCAGAAATAGGGCACACAGTGCCCGCCCTTTGTGCACATAACCACTCATTTGCATATGGATTACTTTTCCTCCAGAATAAAGTAACACTGTATCAACACGGCTTCATGAGGGATTGGTCCTGTGAATATAAATGATATATATCCTATAAATATATCAGGGGTCAGTACAGAGATCTCTCCCATCATCTATTTATCCCCAGGACTGTGACGAGGGGACATCCTCTGCGTCTGGAGGAAAGAAGGATTGTACACAAACATAGAAGAAGATTCTTTACAGTAAGAGCAGTGAGACTATGGAACTCTCTGCCTGAGGAGGTGGTGATGGTAAGTTCACTAAAAGAGTTCAAGAGGGGCCTGGATGTATTTCTGGAGGGTAATAATATTACAGGGGAGAGGAGAGCTGTTCTTTTTCTCAGCTGCACTGCTGCCCGCACTTACTACTGATTAGTGGTGTGCACCAGTGGGAACTTCCGCCTTCACCAATAAGCTTACCCCCTCCCTCCAGTCCGGCCATGAGCGCCATTACTACAGACCACCATTGGAACTGCTGTGAGATAGGAGATAGGAAGGAGTTGTAGTCGCCTCCGTCGCCCTGTTCTAACCCCTGTCACCTAAAGTCCCTGGTAAGTGAAAGCACAGGGGCTGACCTAAAAATTAACTGTGTGTTAAATAGGACTATAACCTCCCTCATCCATAAGAATGCACCCATGTACTGTACATGGGTGCATTCTTAAGGATGAGGGGGGTTATAGTCACATAACAGTGCGTCATCCAAAGATCTCCCAAATATCCTAATAACAGTATGTCATCCGTAGATGCCCCATAAAAGTGTAAAATATTGTTATTTTATTAAATATTTTAGCATACCTTTTGGTTCAAAATATTTTTCTACTATTTTCCACCTCTAAAACCTAGGTGCGTCTTATCATCAGGTGTGTCTTATAAAGCGAAAAATAAGTTATGTATTTTTTTTTCAGCTTTACAAAATATGTTACTATGTTACTAAGGCTTTGGGGGACATTTATTAAGACCAGCGTATTGTACAATGGTCTTGATTCCCACCTGAGCTGTTGGCGGATGTGCCAAATTTATTTGGAGATATGATGTTCTAACATATATGATCCATCTTCCATGTAACACCCTTACATCTACAGTAGCTTCCTAACTGACGTAGATTTAAAGAGTCACTGCACTTTCACACTATTTCATTGAATTTAATAGAGAATGGTGAAACTAGCAAATTTCTAAATCACTTCATTTGAAAAATCTGCCTGCGTCACCTGAAAAAAAAACCTGTAAAGTCATCGCTAATAGTGGTCTCACTTCCAGATAAGTTGCACTCAATTGCCTTTGTCAGGCAAAATCCATCCCTGGTAACAGAGGCACTGGAGATGGCATAAAAGAAATGGGAGCGTGTCAGAGCTAACTGAGCCTGATAAAAGAACTGCTTCTACATTGCTTCTGAACATCACATGAGCCTCCTGTGTGTCTGTAAGTGTGATCTCTCTCTCTCCTTATCTGTTCTGTAAGGTCTGAAGCTGAAAACACACATAGTGGGAAGTAAGGGAAAGGACATCATAGTAGTACAGTACTGGCAGATATTACAGAAGGGAGACTCACCCTGCTTATGAGAGAAGTGTATCTAGCTGTGCAGCTGAAGAGGGGAATAATTTAGCTGAAAAAAGACATTAGGGAAACACCCCAAAAAGACCTATACCATCACAGTTTTGATTGTAGAAAGCAGCATAGCCATTATGCAAACTTTTTTTGAAAGTTCAGGTAAGCTTTAAGTTTTTATCGATAAATGTGGCAGGCTTGTTGCGCCGCCCGTTTACGGCCAATGGTATGCCTTATTTCTCTTCACTTCAGAAAAGTGGTATTAAGGGGGAAATGTCACAGATTTTACCAAACAACTGGCGTGCCACACAATTTGCAGCCTAAACGTAGTGCAAAAAAATTACTAAATGTCCCTGATTGTGTCTGGTTTATCAGTGAATTTCCTGGGGACACACTCCCTTTATGGGCTCATGCACACGACCACATGTATTTTGCGTTCCGCGTCCATTCCATTCAGTTGACCCCTAATAGAACTGTCCTATCCTTGTCCATAATGTGGACAATAATAGGACATGTTCAACTTTTTTGCGGAACGGACATACGGAAACGGAATGCACACGGAGTAACTTCCGGGTTTTTTTTGCGGACCCATTGAAATGAATGGTTCCGCATTTGGTCCACAAAAAAGACGGAATGAACACGGAAAGAAAATACGTTCATGTGCATGAGCCCTAAGGGTAATCCTTCCCTCCAGAAACCAGGTAGTGACAAAGGGTCTTCATACAGGGCCTTATCTGTGAATATGTATTTCTATCCTGCCTCTAGGCCTTAAAGGGTTTGTCCAGGAAAAGGCCATCGATATCTGTTTAGGAAGATAATCTCACAATCTTAAACTTGTCTGTTTAATGATCTGGAGCCATAAAAGTTAAGCATCTGATGTGGATGTTACGTAATGATCTCGTTAAGTCGATTACACGTTTAATCGTATGAATAATGTGTTATTGACCAGCGAAGAGGAGCTGCATGGGCCATTAGTAAACTCGTAAAGGGCAAGAGATTCTGTGGAGCATTCAAGGTGACGTACAGATACCGGATACAGTGTAGCTTTTGCTACATCTGTACCTTACATGACGAACAGAGGATTCGTGATGAGAGAATCAAATCATTAAAGGGGTTATCTCATGACTAATGTAAAAAAATGAAAACAAGAGATCATATAGGACATGACAATTTCTTTCTAACAAAGCTAGAACCAGCCCTGTTCCTCACATGGATCCAGAGATCTCCCCATTCATTACTCTGCTGGATTCATATCAAGCTGACAGCTCAAGAGGAGTGTCTTTTTATCTGCAGCTCAGGGGGCGTGTCTATTCTCTCCCTATCACAGCTCAGGAGGCAGTTAAAAGATTAAACTGAGCATGTGCGGCCATCTCAGTGAAGTGGACAAAGAAATAAGAAACAGCAGGTGGCGCTATACAGATATATTTTATTGAATAACTCATTGGTTATACTAAATTTTTAATTACATGCAATTACAAAAGTATTCAGATCCAGGTGCTGGTTTAAAAACTATATAATTTTTTTTTTGTTATACAACCCCTTTAAGAAGGCTTCGGCACCTGTGTAGTTGAGGATGCTAGCCCCACTGCTTGATTGTCAGGGCAGGACATCTAGACCGGTCCTGCTAATGCCGCTCCTACGCAGCACCAGGTAGTGGGGCATGCGCTGAAGCTTCATAGGCTGTGTTTGATGTTGCAGGTCAGTTCCATTGAAGTCAATGGGGCTAAGCTGCAATACCACCAACGACCTGTGTGACACTGTTCCTGGAAGAAAGCAGCCATTTTTTATTTTTTTTATTTATTTTTTTGCTACTCTTGTACCATCCCTTAAAATACTTTTCCACAATTACTTTGCTTTTTAATTAGTTCTCTCTGCATTTTTATTCATCCTGATGGTCCGTAGGAGCAATATGTTTTAGTAACTTTGAAAATGAACACTGTGTGTGCACATGCCCATGACTACTCTACAGCGCCAGTGCGCTCCTGAGCGATATGTGAATGTTTTATGCAGACTACTACTCCCAGCAAGTGGGTAAAATTGTGCTGGTCAAAGCATGTGCCTAAGGACTTGCTAATTAAAAAACACCAGGCTCATGGGGCAAGTAAAAAGGACTCCTAGTGGTTTCCATTAGACTACTAATGATTTAGCCCAAGGGGAGCCAAGGACCATGTCAACTTGGCAATCTGGTGCACTCTGTAATAGCCAATAGGAAAAATTTATACAAAAACATACACAACCTTTTTCTCCCCATAAGTGACCAAGACGGCAGTTTTTACATGTCACCCAGAATTAAAAAAAAAAA
Source organism: Rhinella marina (assembly GCA_900303285.1). Lineage (NCBI taxonomy): Eukaryota > Metazoa > Chordata > Amphibia > Anura > Bufonidae > Rhinella > Rhinella marina. The sequence goes on from ONZH01001912.1 coordinate 166,954, forward strand.
CAAAAATGCAGCAAAAGCCTATGAGTTGACCTCATCTTGAAGGTACTGTGCCCATAAGGTCTATTCAGGCATAAAGACTACTCCACTTTGGAGCCCATCCTTGGCGGAGGGCACAGAGCTGCTGCAAACAGCGGCCCTCGCTTTGTCAGACCCAACCTTCTTTTTGGATTGTCATTCATCTGAACTGACGGAATGTAATACCACATTTCTCTTGTCCAATACATTAGAAATGAATGTGCAACAGGTACTACCCAGGCCATAACCATCGGGGTGCCTGAACCCCTTTAATACACAGAATTTACATTTTTTTCATGTCTGCCAAGTATAAATGTAGCCAAAAAGCACAAAAATCTAAAAAGTTTAAATAATATTTTACAAGTAAAGGGAAATGTGCTTTCCCCTATTTGCAAAGCAAAATTGTACTTCTAATGAGGGCCTTAAACTGCATCCTTAATGTATATCCCACGAGTCTCCTCCGATACCTTCCACATTTTACTAAGTAGCATGTCACTGATTACAATCATCTTAAAGTAACGGCAGCCTATAGCAGGTGCACATAAACAGGGCACGGCAAATATAATCGTTCCACAGGGAATTTGGAGGCTTCTGCATTCCTCGGCTCTTCTGGAGGTTGCAGTGAAACATATTGCTGGCATCCCACCATTAAAGAGACCATCTGTGTAAGCTCTAACCTTGGGATGAATGGTTAACAAGTTGATGACCAGAACGCGGTCACACGTTTCAAAGCCAGAATCCGGTTAGAAACAGTGAGGCACAGGTAAGGTATAAGGTTTATGTATGTTTTTGAGTTATTGAGTCAGAATTTAGTTTTTTATCCATTTTTGCTGGAAGTTCAAGTTGTTATGAGTTCTCTCGGGTTCCACTTCTGTGAAAAGTTTTGTCCCAAGTTAGCCAAAAACTGAGTAACCAGAAGAATGTGGTCTACGGAACTAAAGGACTATGTTGTGTGTCTGTGATAATTAGGGATGAGCGAACTTTTGAAAAGTTCGGTTCGGCGAATTTTCTTGAAGTTCGGATTCGTACGAACCGAACCTAAAACGAACCTTGCTATAACAGCTGAATAATTGCTGCAACAATAATGGGAGTCTGGTAGGGTATAGTTTCGTTTACTTGCAGTTGCTATTACAATGAAAAAAGTAGAAAAAATCAAAGTGACTTCAACAACGGCGACGCAAAATATACGCATATTTGAGAATTTAAACTAATGCGTACGCTAATGCGAACATTCATAATAAAGTAACGAACATACAGTGTAGCGTTGTCAAAGGTACGCTACTTAACTGAATATGTACGCATTAGCGTACAAATACACTGCGTCTGCGAACATTCCTACTCAAGTAACGAACATACAGTGTAATGTCAAAGGTGCGCTACTTAACTGAATATGTACGCATTAGCATACAAATACACTGCGTCTGCGAACATTCCTACTCAAGTAACGAACATACAGTGTAGCGTTGTCAATTGTACGCTACTTAACTGAATATGTATGCTTTAGCGTACTCATACACTGCGTCTGCGAACATTCCTACTCAAGTAACGAACATACAGTGTAATGTCAAAGGTGCGCTACTTAACTGAATATGTACGCATTAGCGTACGCATACACTGCATCTGCGAACATTCCTACTCAAGTAACGAACATACAGTGTAGCTTTGTCAATTGTACGCTACTTAACTGAATTTGTACGCATTAGCGTACATTCTCAATAAATATGCGTATATTTTGCGTCGCCGTTATTTTAACCAGATTCGTTACGAACTTTCTCAAAATTCGGTTCGGTGACGAACCGAACTTTTGGGAAAGTTCGTAACGACTCTGGTTCGTTACGGTTCGGTTCGCTCATCCCTAGTGATAATGTTAGATATGTAAAGGAGATTGATTGTACTGATGGATCAGCACCACTCATGGTAAGTTCTCCACCCAAGAGATACCATTTGGATCAAACTCTTCGCTTACTCAACTATCAACTGGCCTTTTCTTCTAATCTTCTTGCCTGGCCTTCCTTGGCCTTCTGAAGACAAGGTGGTTAACTACGGACCTTACTGCTTACATAAGACCCCAAAATACTGAGGCAAGAACCCACGAGAAAGATAAGAACTAGAGATGAGCCAATCTATTCGTCGATTCGTTGATTCGTATTGAATCTTGAAAATTTTTAGCTGCGAAGCGAATCCGAATATTAGGTGATTTGCTTCGGCTTTGTACGTATTCGCTAGTTGTCCTATAAATTATACGCTATTGCTACGTATAAGTTACTCTATATGCTGGTGCGTACGAATTCAATTCATTAGCAAAATTTTACTGCTAGTTTGTTTATCGTGCGCAAAATCTCGGGAAGAAAGCGGTCACCTGACCTAGTGGGCAGGGCTTGCTCTGGTTGGCCCAGGCTCGATAAGCCAGTGACGCATCACTTCTGCTGTGACTGCTGAGACGAGCAGAAGCACTGTGTGTGAAGTTCTGAGACTCTGAGACCTGCTTTGTGAAAATTGGGGTGTAATTGCTCTGGGAATCCATATCACACATATCAGGGATACTGCAGGGCAAGTTCAGGACTAGTAATTAATCAGGCAGGGAGAGAGAGACAGAGAGAGATAGGGAAAGACAGGGAGATACAGGGACAAAGACCAGCTGCAGGGCCACAGAGTGAAGTGAAAAATGTCTGGAATGGATAAACAAAAGGGGTCCAGTTCCAGACAGACCTCGAGCTCTAATAAAAAAAAGGAGAAGGTGGCACAGGGCAGCAGTGCCGAAGGACCTGTAGCCGGAGCCTCTACTTGTAGTATTCGCAATACTTGGCCGGTGTTCCACCAGGCTAACCCACCAAGGTGCAAAATTGTAGTGGGGGAGAAAGTGGATGAGGTAGTGGAGTGGATGGCACGCTCATCTCAGTCTCAGCCGGATGATCTGCTGTCATCTACTGATACAGTATCCATATGTAGCCAGGGGTCAGACTCAGAGAGTTCCTCCTGCTCCACCATTCCTCTCCAGCATAGCCCTTCATTTTCGTACGCAATTTGTATGCTTATGCGTACGTGTTCAAAGAGGTTGCGTACCTTTTTACCTGAACGTGCGCGAATGTTCGCTAAAAGCCATATAATTACGTATTTTTTTAACGCAAATTCAACGAATCTATTCGTCGAATATACGAATCTTAGGAAAAGTTCGGCGAATGTTCGACGAATAAAATTTTGCATGATTCGCTCATCTCTAATAAGAACGTATTTTTATAGGTCCAGATGCTACTTAAACTACGGTATCTTTGGACTTTATGCAATTATATTGAACTTTACCTTGAGTAAAACTTGAAATTTTAGAAGATTTTAACTAAAAAAATCCTTATAAAAAATTGATGTCATGGCTAAGATATACTGTTGCTTTGTACACTAACTTCCGGGACCTCCACTATTTCTGGGAATGAAGAGGTGCAGCACTGGTTTTGCACAGTGGCACTTTCACTATGCCCATTTGCCCACTGGGGTTGAGAGAACTCCTTAGGCTACTTTCACACTGGCGGCAGGCCTGATCCGGCAGGTGAAGGGTGCTGCCGGATCAGGCCTGCCGCAGTGACATGTGTGGAGCCGGAACCGCGCTCCGGCCCCACACATGTCACACAGTACATACATATACATACACATAAACATACACACACATATAGACATACAAACACACATACATACTTACATGCTCCCCGGCAGGTCTTCGGAGCGTCAGGACGGCTCACACAGGTCACGATTCCCCACAGCGCCCTCTGCTGGGCGCCTGGTGGAATCGTCATCTGACGATTCCACCAGGCGCCCAGCAGAGGGCGCTGTGGGGAATCGTGACCTGTGTGAGCCGTCCTGACGCTCCGAAGACCTGCCGGGGAGCATGTAAGTATGTATGTGTGTTTGTATGTCTTTATGTGTGTGTATGTTTATGTCTGTATGTGTCTATGTGTACCCGGATCCGTAATGGACTCCATTGAAAGTCAATGGAGGACGGATCCGGTTACCATTATGGTCACACCAGACGGATCCACCCCCATTGACTTGCATTGGGGGTCATTCCGGATCCGTCTTGGTGCGGATGCCTGGACCGGAGAGCAAACCGCAGCATGCTGCGGTTTGTTCTCCGGTCTGAAGACGGAACGGAATGCTTTCAGGAGCATTCCGTTGTCTTCAGTTCAGTTTTGTCCCCATTGACAATGAATGGGGACAAAACTGAAGCGTTTTATTCCGGTATTGAGCCCCTATGACGGAACTCAATACCGGAATTTTAAAACGCTAGTGTGAAAGTAGCCTTAGTAAGCTGGGACGTTCTGTCCTCCATTAGTCTCTAATTAATATAAGGAGCAGAGGGATTAAAAGGTCAGGTGTGGCCCATAGTATAGGGGCATTCCTGCCTTCAACGCCCCCAGTATGAGCTCCCCAAGTGGCCAAGAAAAGAAAGAAAAATCAGCCATTGTCTGAGGTGCAGACCTCATTTCTCTTCAATCCTCCAGCCTAATATGGTATAAGATATAAGGTATAACCCGACCTCTCTGTTGACCCTGCTGACAGGTGCTCTTTCAAAAAATAAAATCTTGTCTTCCTTCAGCCACCAGTTGGGGAAGCTTAGCAGCTTACTGCATACTGAGAAATTATTGAATTCAAAATATTGTAAATTTAGCTCCCCCTAGTGGTGGCAGTAGGCAGACTGAATTTTATAATTTTATGTTATGACTAGGCATGGGATTTGGTACTCTGTAACAGAAAGACAGAGGTATACCCCTATAAAGATATATTAAGAAATTTATTAGGGATGAGCGAACCCTTGGAAGCTCGGGTTCGCCGGGTTCGGCCGAACTTCAGGTCAAAATTCGGGTTCGGTACCCGAACTTGACCCGAACTTCATCCCAAGCCCGAACCCCATTAATGTCAATGGTGACCTGAACTTGACTTTATTATTTTCCACCCTAACATGGTTATCATGGAAAACAATAACATTCTTAAGACAGAATGCTAAATAAAATGGCCATTGAGGGATTAAAATAATAAAAAAAAATTCACCTCATCCACTTGATGGCGCCGCCGGTATCCTCTTCTTTCTTCTTACTGCAGGACCTGCAAAAGGACCTGCAACAACGTCACCGTGCTCACCATGTGGTAAGCGCAGTTACGACATCGCAGGTCCTGCTGAATGAAGAAAGAAGAGGATACCGGCGGGGCAATCAAGTGGATGAGGTGAGCTTTTTTTAATTATTTTAACCCCTAAATGGACATTTTATTTAGCATTCTGTCTTAAGAATGCAATTATTTTCCGTTATAAAATGTTATAATGGAAAATAATAAAATCACCCAAACACCGAACCCGAACTTCAATGAAAAAGTCCAGGTTCGGGTCCGGGTATCCGAACTCTCAAAGTTCAGTACTAAATATACACATTTTGGATTATTTTCACAGCATCCCTTAGCCTGAGGTCATTAGGATTTTTGACAGTTTTAATGGCTGTCCTTAGAGGGATTATTTTAATAGAGGATTATTACTACAGCTTTTTTAGGACAGTTAAAGCAGCGCGGATGACATTCACACTGAATCGCTAGGAAATTGAATACATTTCTGGGAAAGTAAAGCCAAAATATTTACTCTATTGATTAACTTTCCAAACAATAACATATGTATTTATCCGAAAGGCACAGATGCTCCATATCTGCGGAATTCATCCAAACCTAATTAGTCCGCGTGTGGCATGTAAATAAAACATAACACAATCTGGAAGGAGATGGAACAGGAACAGACGTCTTGGAGAATTGTATCAGATGCTTCTATGCAACTTATCTCTGTTTAATTGTATCAAGAGGATAATAGCATTTATTTTATTAAAGTAAAAATGCGCTTCACTCAATCCCTTCTATACAAACAGTGTACCAACAATTCCTGTATAAAGGGGGAGGTATTCTCATATCCTTACACGTAGGAGCAGTATTATAGTAGTTATATTCTTGTACATAGGAGGCAGTATTATAGTAGTTATATTCTTATACATAGGAGCCAGTATTATAGTAGTTATATTCTTGTACATAGAAGACAGTATTATAGTAGTTATATTCTTGTACATAGGAGCAGTATTATAGTAGTTATATTCTTGTACATAGGAGCAGTATTATAGTAGTTATATTCTTGTACATAGGAGCAGTATTATAGTAGTTATATTCTTGTACATAGAAGACAGTATTATAGTAGTTATATTCTTGTACATAGGAGCAGTATTATAGTAGTTATATTCTTGTACATAGGAGCAGTATTATAGTAGTTATATTCTTGTACATAGGAGCAGTATTATAGTAGTTATATTCTTGTACATAGGAGCAGTATTATAGTAGTTATATTCTTGTACTGTACATAGGAGCAGTATTATAGTAGTTATATTCTTGTACATAGGAGCGGTATTATAGTAGTTATATTCTTGTACATAGGAGCAGTATTATAGTAGTTATATTCTTGTACATAGAAGACAGTATTATAGTAGTTATATTCTTGTACATAGGAACAGTATTATAGTAGTTATATTCTGTACATAGGAGCAGTATTATAGTAGTTATATTCTTGTACATAGGAGCAGTATTATAGTAGTTATATTCTTGTACATAGGAACAGTATTATAGTAGTTATATTCTTGTACATAGGAGCAGTATTATAGTAGTTATATTCTTGTACATAGGAGGCAGTATTATAATAGTTATATTCTTGTATATAGGAGCAGTATTATAGTAGTTATATTCTTGTACATAGGAGCAGTATTATAGTAGTTATATTCTTGTACATAGGAGTAGTATTATAGTAGTTATATTCTTGCACATAGGAGCAGTATTATAGTAGTTATATTCTTGTACATAGGAGCAGTATTATAGTAGTTATATTCTTGTACATAGGAGCAGTATTATAGTAGTTATATTCTTGTGCATAGTAGCAGTATTATATTAGTTATATTCTTGAACATAGTAGCAGTATTATAGTAGTTATATTCTTGTACATAGGAGCAGTATTACAGTAGTTATATTCTTGTACATAGGAGCAGTATTATAGTAGTTATATTCTTATACAGAGGGCAGTATTATAGTAGTTATATTCTTGTATATAGGAGGCAGTATTATAGTAGTTATATTCTTGTACATAGGAGCAGTATTATAGTAGTTATATTCTTGTACATAGGAGCAGTATTATAATAGTTATATTCTTGTATATAGGAGCAGTATTATAGTAGTTATATTCTTGTACATAGGAACAGTATTATTGTAGTTATATTGTTGTACATAGGAACAGTATTATAGTAGTTATATTCTTGTACATAGGAACAGTATTATAGTAGTTATATTCTTGTACATAGGAACAGTATTATTGTAGTTATATTCTTGTACATAGGAACAGTATTATAGTAGTTATATTCTTGTACATAGGAACAGTATTAAGTATATTGTAAGGAATTTATAGTTATTCTTGTACATAGGAGCAGTATTATAGTAGTTATATTCTTGTACATTGGAGGCAGCATTATAGCAGTTATATTCTTATACAGAGGGCAGTATTATAGTAGTTATATTCTTGTACATAGGAGGCAGTATTATAGTAGTTATATTCTTGTACATAGGAGTCAGTATTATAGTAGTTATATTCTTGTACATAGGAGCAGTATTATAGTAGTTATTTTCTTCTACATAGGAGCAGCATTATAGTAGTTATATTCTTGTACATAGGAGGCAGTATTATAGTAGTTATATTCTTGTACATAGGAGGCAGTATTATAGCAGTTATATTCTTGTACATAGGAGGCAGTATTATAGTAGTTATATTCTTGTACATAGGAGCAGTATTATAGTAGTTATATTCTTGTACATAGGAGCAGTATTATAGTAGTTATATTCTTGTACATAGGAGCAGTATTATAGTAGTTATATTCTTGTACATAGGAGCTGTATTATACTACTTTTATTATTGTATGTAGGCGACAATATTTTTTTAAAAAAAATATTAAATTCTTGGAAATGGGAGGTAGTATTTAGCAGTTATATTCTTGCACATAGGGGCAGTGTTATAGTATTATAGTCATTGTCTTGTTCGTCAGGGCAGCATTATGTTAGTTATTATTCATTCATATAGGGGGCAGTATTCCTAATGACTACAAGAAAAAAATTATCTGAGTCTAAAAATTGTCTTTTTTTCAATATTAAAATTATATTTAGCACATTGTATTTTTAAAAATGGAATTTCTACCGTACAGTCAATATTTATATTAATTGTGACTTCAACTGTTCTCTAAGTTCTGCATGATCTTCATGGTAATAGGACTGTGCGATGCATAAATCATCCCTCCTGCAGGGCTTTGACTACATTCAATTACAGACAGCTCTGGTTTTCTTATTTCTGCAGGTCTTGTGTATGGGAGGTTATCTTCGAGGACTATCTCCAGCAGCCTATTCTGCAGCCATGCAATAAGCACCACTGACAGATGATCCCACAGCAGATGTAATGGAAAAGTTAGTCAGTACAGAGCAATAAATAGGAGAGACTTCATTAAGCAGTGACAGTAGCTTGTCAAGGTTGCCACAAGGGATATAAATTAAGAGTCGAGTCACAATAGGGAGATAAAATGCTGCATGCCTTAGGGAGGAATAAAACCTGGAGCCAGTAAAATACTGTACATCCAATAATCAACTAAATAGCAAAATAAAAGAATAGAGATCCGGACGCTGAGATGTAGAAGCTTTGGAAATTGTCATTATTATTTTCTATATAAAGTGTCCATCTGGATTATAGAGTCCGCTCCACGGTCCAATATCAGGACGTAAAATAGGTGGAAATCTATGTGCATGAGCCCAATTCAATTTACACTCCATAAAACATACACTGGTGCATTCAAGAAGGTGAAAAGCTTCGTTTTTATACATTAGGCAGATTTATCGTTGTGGTTACACCTTATTCTGACAGAAACTGAAAAATATGTCCTTTGTGAGAAAATTCAAACAGAAAGGAGGCCAACGCTAAGCACCCACGCCATGTCAGATGATTAAAGGGGTCACAGCGCTCCAGCTAGTGCCAAACCCCCTTTATTGTTGACCAGGCATAGGTTTCATACACTAGGCAGAGGGAGGCGCTGGTTATGTCTGGAATTACAGCTCAGTCCAATTCATTTAAATGGAGTTAGTCTAAACTGCAGTACTAGTCATGGCCACTACTAGATGTGGAGCTGTGTCTGGTCAACACTATGAAGGGCACAGCTGACCAGCGAGGGTGCAGAGAATCAGACCCCACAATCTGATATTTGTATTAATGGAATGTTCTAAAAGTAGACCATCAACTCTGTAGTGCTGGAAAACGCCTTTATGTGATTTCTTTCCGGCCAATCTACTATTTGTAGAGCTGGAATGTAACACTGTTCTCACTAGAATAGATAGATAGATAGATAGATAGATAGATAGATAGATAGATAGATAGATAATAGGAGATAGATAGATAGATAATAGGAGATAGATAGATAGATAGATAGATAGATAGATAGATAGATAATAGGAGATAGATAGATAGATAGATAGATAGATAGATAGATAGATAATAGGAGATAGATAATAGGAGATAGATAATAGGAGATAGATAGATAGATAGATAGATAGATAGATAATAGGAGATAGATAGATAGATAGATAGATAGATAGATAGATAGATAGATAGATAGAAAATAGTAATGATAGCGTCACAGCAATTTAAAGAATAGCGAAAATTGCGATGTGCCACCGGCTGCGGAAGTGATCCAGCATCCAATAAAAATAAAATAAAGAAATTCCACGGCACTCCCAAAAATATGGTTCAAAGTAATGTTCTTTACTCACCAAAGCAACGCTTCAGTCCAGTTACTGGCACTTTTCTCAAGCAGTGAGTCCCAGTAAGAGGACTGAAACATGGCTTTGGTGAGTAAAGAACATTACTTTTGAATCATATTTTTGGGAGTGCTGTGGAATTTCTTTATGATAGATAGATAGATAGATAGATAGATAGATAGATAGATAGATAGATATGAGATAGATAGATAGATAGATAGATAGATAGATATAAGATAGATAGATAGATAGATAGATAGACAGATAGATAGATAATAAATAGGAGATAGCTAGAAATGAAAATACTCAGCATCACTTTACTTTAGAAAGAAGGTTGGTGCCAGCATATCAGAGACATGACTTGATCCAGATAAATATAGTAAAAATCTGCAACACTCCAATAGTTAGGGTGCGATCAAATGAAGTTTGTGTACAACAGCTATGCCCCTGTCCTATCCCAGGACCTTTTTCAAGCATGAAAAAGGTCCTGTAATAGGTCTGAAAAGGTCTTCTCTACACATGAGTGAATTCTTTTAATTTCATTCTATTGGAATGCGCCAGATTTCTACGATAGATAGATGGATAGATAGATAGATAGATAGATAGATAGATAGATAGATAGATATGAGATAGATAATAGATAATAGATATGAGATAGATAGATAGATAGATAAATAGATAGATAGATAATAGATGATAGATAGATAGATAGATAGATAGATAGATAGATAGATAGATAGATAGATAGATAATAGGGATGTATGACGTCACCACGCTGACTGACATGATGATGTCATCTCGGGCCGCTCAAGATTTTGCCCTGGATCTACATTCAAGACGGTGGCGGCGGTGGCCAGCTCTTCGCGAATAAACAGATGAGGTAAGTATGAGTTTATACATTTTGTTATTTATTTTACACTGTAATATTGATGTCAGATTCCGCAATTCGCTATGAAGACAGCATCTGAGGGGTACAGTGACGGAGGCGGTGCAATCGCCGCTCCCTGTCATTGCACCCAATACTTACCAAGAAATGCGCTTTGTTACAAAGTAATTCATCACAAATCAATTTTGTTTTGTAAAATTCGGTGAAGCAGCCGAATAGAATTTTCCAATACTTCGCTCATCACAAGATACTGGAACCCAGAAGAAGACACGGCACTGTCCGGTCAAACCCCAGACCTTTTTTTTTTATACCGTTTGCCCCTAAATTTTGTGAAAAGCTGGGTTTTCTTTCTCATTTCCTCCACACAATAAAGCAATAATGAGGTGAAATGTACGAGCAAGTAATATGTCACAAATGCAATTTTGCACAAACACATTTTTTAATGGATAAGGTGAAAAAAATATCAGGTTTTAATGTGTCAAATTGTAAATTGTTCTCAGGAGGCAAAAGCGGAGATTAATGAAAGCTCAGACGTACAACGTGAAGCATGTGAGGGCACTGTGAGACGCCATTATATAACATTCCCCACCCCCAGCTCAGTCGCATCTCTCTCAATTGATGACGGTTCTTCAATGTAAAGCACCAGGTCGGGAAGAGAAAGACAAATAAGGAACGTAAAGAAGTTCTTAGGAAGTTCTGCTCATTTCCATATATTTGCATATTGAAATGAGTCTGTTGACTAGGCACAGTTGCCCTGCCAGCCTAATTATGATATAATTACCCAACGAAGTAGGTTGGAGATCGGGGGAAGCCAAGTGTCGCCAGTTTGGAGGTAAAGTTAGGTGACTCATTGCGCTTTGCTTTGATATTTAGGGTTTGGGATGTCATGCTGAGGCTGATTTATCAAATCTGGTGCAAAAAACAACAACAAAAAAAAGTATTCATAGCGACCAATCAAGAAACAGTTTTCAAAGCTGTAATCAGATTGGTTGTCATAAAAATTATTGTTATATTGGAAAAATATTGGTATTTCTATAGCCCTTGCATGATGGGTGGTCCTATAGGTCCCATTCTTCTACTACTTTTTATCTCTGCTTCATAGGGGCATAGCTATCACCAGTGACTCCAGCTTAGCTGCATTGTCTATTTGAGTCTAAGAGAACCTGAATCTGCTTCTTTGTGGGCGGGGTAATTTATAGGGACCTTTGTCTTTGGCATAAGTGGATGGGCTTAGTGTGAGGGGTGTGGCCTACAAAAACAAGCGGATTGGGTTTATTATGATGGGCGTGGTCTACAAAAATAAGCAGGTTAGGCATCCTACAAATATAAGTGGGTTGGTTATCGGCAAGGGTGTGGCATGGCCTAGTAAGGTCAAGGATTCGTAATAATTTATGCAAGAAACATAGCGGCTGTTGCTTTTCTGGAGTCAAAACTGTCAAAATTGTTAACAGGCCTGTACCAATAAATACATCATGCATCTCACTCCGGTGAGTTTTTTTTTTTTTTCTATCATACAGTAAGACTGAAATATAAAATTCAGACTTAATAAATCCTCATTGTGTGTAGAGGTGCTGCACTTTAGAGACTTGAAATTCAATTTGGGTCAGATTAGAATGAATTAGGCGTCCGGTTCAGTTCAAGTCTTAATAAATTCGATGCAAATCAAAATTGCCCCAACCGTCTCTCTCTGTTCTCTCTGTACTCTGTCATCTCTCTCCTCTCTCACACTCTTCTTTCCTCTCTCTCTCCCAATTCTCCCGAAACAAATCACACAAAATTCAGGTTTGTCAGAACAAGAACTTGTTGAAAAATTTGGGTAAAATTTTCAAATTTTATAATTTGCTCTTTTCTGCTGCCTTTCCCTCACACCATGAAAAGAACGATTATAAACACCCAAGAACTAAACCGGTAGTAAAAAAAAGAAGACTGGGGTAGGTTCACATCTCTGTCATATATCTCTGGTAGTCTGTTCCGGCAGATGAACAGACTACTGGAGTATACTGCCGGGCACCACTGGATCCACCATTGACTAAAATGGGATGTGACAGGGATCTGGTGGCTTTCCAGCAAAATGCTGTCTTTCGTCTGGAAAATACAGTTGCATGCAGTGGTATTTGTCTGGCCAAAAAACATCATTAATGCCAGAAAGCCTCTGGATCCCTGTTGGATCCATTTATAGGCAATTAGAATCCAGCGGCAGGGAAGGACTGGGAACTAAAAATGTCCCTAAAAAAAAAATTTAAGCCGGGCTCATGTTGCAGATACGTCCAAATTGACAGAAGATGGGGCAACATAATTAGGTAGGGCCAGAGATACCATAATGCAGAGCAATATATCACCCAAGCTGAACCAAATAACACAGTGCAGCACAATATACTGACATCTGCTCTACAGTATTCAACTGTATCACTGTCCTGAGGACGTCGATACAGTTGAATTCAGGAGGGCATCTGTAGCTTCTGGCCAGGTGCGTAAGAGAGAATCAGTTCATTATGAACCTGGCTGGCAGCTGCGAGGAGGGCTCGGGTAGCCCTCCTAGGCATCGGCCCACCAGGAAATTTCCCTGTAGGATCTATGGCCAATCCACCCCTGTCCAGCGTTGCTGGTAGTGTGTGGTGGTATCTGGATAATTTTTGCCCAAGGATGTGAACATAGCCTAAACTACTGCAAGTGAACCTCAGCAAGGTTAGCACTTTATGTTGCATGGTAGTCAAAGCTATAAATGAAGTCTGAGTTAGTCTGAAACACGGCTCCTACCTCCCCAGTGGCTCAGGCTGCCACTCTGTTCCTCTACCATGCTTTATACTGCAGTTTTGTATAAACCAACCATAAACTCAGGAGGATTCCTCTTCCTTCACTTCAGGGGTCCCGTTCTGAGGAGAAGAACTGGTCCCAAAGGTGGGACCCGAACCTATCTGACATTTATGGCACATCAATGTCCAAGTAGGCCAACCCCTTTAAAGGGGTTTTCCAGGATTTAACTACTGATGATCTATCCTCTGGATAGATCAGCAGTATCTGATCAGCTGTTTGGGAAGGCACCGGCACTCCCGTGAGCGCCTCGGCCTTCTCTCAACTTTTCCTAGGCCAGTGATATCACGTTCATCATTCACGTGGCCTAGGAACGGCTCAGCCCCATTCAAGTGAATGGGAGTGAGCACAATACCAAGCACTGCCGCTATACAATGTACGGCGTTGTGCTTGGTGAGCAGGGAGAAGGTAGTGGCGCTCACAGGAACGCCGGTACCTTCTCAAACAGCTGATCGGTGGGGGTCCCGGGTGTCGGACCCCCACCAATCAGATACTGATGACCTATCTTGAGGATAGATCATCAGTAGCTGAATCCTGGAAAGCCCATTTAATTTATTTTTCTGGTTTATGAATGAAGAATATTCGCGGCTGAATGAAACAAGGTCTACACAATTATTTTTTGTATGAAGCCAACAGGCCATTTCTGAGGGTCAAGGTTGAGGTTCCTTGTATGAGTACAACAGGGACATTTCTAACACCCTTCATGTTCATAAACAGAATGAATTATTCGCTGATGTTAATATTCCCCGGCCACTCAAATCTAGAATGTTTAACACAGAATATAACATTATGAACATGATTGCATGGACCCGGAGAGCACACTTTTTAATGGAACCATTTTTGACTAACATAAAAACAATTAAGGATCCTATCTAACCTTGAAAGTGAGAAAATTGAACTTTCCGCCGAGCCATAAAACGAGCGTCTCTTTTCCCAGGAAGCGATTTAAATCAAGAATCAAGTTTAGCACTTTAGTCCATTTAATTGGAGATTCAAGCTTAATTCTTTAGTGCGGTTTATGATATAATACATAAGATGAATCCCAAATGAGATTTTCACTGACATGTTTTATTGTTGTGTCAATTTCTTATGTGTTTTTTTTTCTTTTTTTAAATTTAGCCCAGTGTATTGATACATTTTATCATTTAAAATGTTATCATTTCAAATTTCTTAAAAAAAGCTATTAATTTTTTTTAAGAAAATATAAACTATTACTAAAATGAAACAAGAATTTAAAGGAATTAATTAAAAAAAGCAGAAAACTGTATTAATTTAAAAATAGTATATTCATGCAGAAGGCATGGACAGTCTAGCTTTCTTGCTCTATAAGATACTTTTTTTTTTTAATCTTTTTAGATCCATACCAACGTATTAAGACTAAATGTAATTTATATTTATTCTGGGTGAAATTCTCCTCCATTTTTTTTCCTTAAAAGGACTATTCAGGATTTAACAATTGATGACCTATTTTTAGGATCAGTTGGGGTCCGAGAACCTGCACCCCGCCCAATCAGTTTTTAGGAGTAGCTCCACTGCCGAAACTGAAATATGGGAACAGCTCTGCAGTAACTAGCTCCATTCACTACATAATGGACGATGCTGCATAGTTCCAGCATCAGAGTAAGTCCAGAACAGCTTCAGATCAGTTGGGGGTCTTGTCCTGACAGACATAATATTGTACTGACCTTGCATCTCCCCCAATCTTTTCTTCTATTCTGCTCTATATTAACAGTGCTGTGTCCTTCTGTATAATTTTCATCTGACTTATTATCTATGTTTATTAAGTGAGCCATTTCCTTATTTTTAAAGGGGTTTTCCAGGATTACCATGTTTTTTAAAAGATATTATCTCAGGTAATTACCCATCAGACCTCAGATCAGCAGAATGTGCCCCCATCAGACCTCAAATCAGCAGAATGTGCCCCCTTCAGACCTCAGATCAGCAGAATGTGCCCCTATCAGACCACAGATCAACAGTATGTGCCCCCATCAGACCTCAGATCAACAGTATGTGCCCCATCAGACCTCAGATCAGCAGAATGTGCCCCCATTAGACCTCAGATCAGCAGAATGTGCCCCCATCAGACCTCAGATCAGCCCACCCAGCCACTTATAAAAACCTTACTTACCTGTCCTGCGCTGCTGCTGCCCTCCGGTCCGGCGCTCCGATCTCTTCCCTGGCCCGTGCACACATAGTGCGCGCCAGCAGGGAAGAGAGTGGAGCGCAGGACCGGAGGGCAGCGGCAGCGCAGGACAGGTAAGTAAGGTTTTTATAAGTGGCTGGGTGGGCTGATCTGAGGTCTGATGGGAGTCCCTACGTACCCTTATGGAAGCGCTCACTTGTATTTGCCCTATAAGACGCACCGCATTTTCCCCCCAACTGTTGGGGGGGGGGAGTGCATCTTATAGGGCGAAAAATACGGTACTTACCTCAGGTACATCTTGTTTTTAGTTTGGGCTATTTTACCATGTAAACCAATCGCTCTGTCTTGTTTCCATCCTGTACGTATGTAGCACTTCCTGTTCCTGTATCCAACCAAACCCATGATGCACTTCTCCTTCCTCTACCAGGCTGCTGCCCCTAACAATGCCCAGTTTATAGCTTCTCACACCCAGCTAGTTACAATAATACTCCCCTATCACTGCGCCGCCCATGGACATAACTTCGCAGGAAACAGGAAAGAGCTGCATGGACCTGGTCATGTGACCACAGCCTAGATCGGAAGGTAGGAACAATAAAGGTAAAATAAAGGGATTACTGGGGGTCATTATACAGTGTGGAGACCACAAGTGGACATAATACTGTGTGTGGGGCCACAATGGGGCATTATAGTGTATGTGGGGCCACAATGGGGCATTATAGTGCATGTGGGGCCACAAGGGGCATTATGAAGTGTGTGGGACCAGGGGCATTATACTCTGTATGGGGCCACAATGGGGCATTATACTCTGTGGGGGCCACAATGTGGCATTAAAGTGTGTGGTGGCCACAGGGGCATTATACTCTGTGGGGGCCACAGAGTCATTATTGCTGGGTGGTGAGGAACACCCCCCTGACTATACACTTGTACAGCGATGATGCTGGGCTGTAATTACTGCCCCTCTGCCTGAAACTAATGGCATTGATATCTCTTTACAGCAGAAAACTAGTCAAGAAAGCTGCAGAGCGCTGGAATCATTGGCGTATTACATTCAATGTATATTGTGGGTGGTGCCAGAGAAAGAACCAACCCTGGCTGGCAAATATTTTAGGTACACCACTGAAAATTACTATAAATTTTCGTCCAATAACTACAATAAGTATAAAAATACTATATTTCTCACACCATAAGATGAACTTTTTGCCCCCAAAAGTAGTACCGGGGAGCTGTGAAAGCACAGCTCCCTGGTCTTCTGCTGGCACACAGCGTCCAACTAAACATTTTAATTAATTAAAGCAAATTTTTTGTTAATTATTACGTTGATTTTTAAATAGCCCTACAAAGCAAAGCAGAACACTGGAGTTCCAGAACTGATATTTTCACATTTGTAGAGGATTAAAAATGTCCATCTGATTTTGAGTATTTTCAAACCCCTTTCCACAGAGTAAGGACTGTATTAGATTAAAAGATCATGTAGATTATTGTTGTGAAGGAAGCGTTCCTTCCCAGGAATCGTCTGCTTGTTAGTGGAGGAGACTGCTGCTATTATAAGCAGTGATCTCCTCCACAGTATGGGAAAAGGCAATCCATAATGGCATCGCTCATCCCCATACTGAATCATTGTTTCCCGGCAGAAGATCATCATCTGCATAAAAATCCTGATTGCCCAATGAACGAGCATTGTTTGGCAATATAACACAGCCCGATCATTCAGAAAAAAACATCCACTTTTTTTTTTTAATTACAAAGAATATTCATATATAGTTTATAGGTTATTACTATATAATTAATGGAAGTATCCTTTTAATATTCAAACGTTCCGAATGGTAAGCCTACTATTGCTAATTTCCAGTTTAGAAGGCTTATATCTAAACAGGTACAAAAGTGTTTCCAACACTTCTCTGTTCATAGGAAGTTAGAACTACAATAATTATGTCTTCACGTCACATTAAAATGCTTCATTGACCTCAACCTTGTGGTAACGGAATCGCACTATTAAGAGGGGGCTAATGCCTGACAGTTCCGCACCATGTTTCCATTTTTATAGGTAGAACAATGTATATTATTGTGTGTGTTTAACAGGGCATTTCGATGAGAATTGTCCCATAATTGGGCAGCTCTGAGACCCCCATGTTTCTGGGGACCCATGAACATTGTTGTGCAGCAGATGCTGGCTGCAATTGTTAGTCAAAGCAACGCAACAGTGTATACAGTCAACCCTCATTTATGGTAGGTGACAGCTGTACAAATACTTTCACCTCAACTTTAAAACTTCTTTTGTTATGGAATGCCTATTTAAAAAAAAAAAAAAAAGTTGGGGTCCTAGAGGCTTCCACCTCTTTAAATCAATATGCCATAAATGTCTGTCTGTAGAATACTCTTTTCAACGGTGCCTGGCTTGGACCATATTTTTTCAGTTTGTGAATCCAAAGTGAATACAGTTGCTAGGGGACCACTGCTGGGAGTCAATCATCTAAGTGAAGGTTTCCTATCTGGGACTCTCCAGCTGTCTACTGTACAATAGGGATCCCAAAGGTGTGGTGATCCCAGAGATGGGGGCCTCTACCTATCATGTAGTATGTCATTGTATACTGCTTTAACCTCCTAAATGTTTTGCCAGAGTGGAGCTGCGGCGGTGGGAAAAGTAGCTAACTGGAGGGGGGGAGGGCTGCTTTAGATGCTGCTACCTCCTGAATCGTAGAAGCTAGAAACATGCAACTGATCTTGTTTGAAAGCAGACATTCCAAGCTTTCAGACAATATCAGAATGACAGCAATATGCTCAGGAAAGAGAAATATATCACTAATAGAAATCGGGATGCTGTGAATGTAGCTGAAAATGAAAGTATAAACAGGTTTTACTCGTGATTATTTCCGATTTCTAACATTGATTTCTCCTCTGTTGCTTGGACTTTAGCTGTCATTTTGGTCTTGTATGAAAGCCATGTCAGCTTTCATAGAAGACCAGTTGCATGTTTCCAGCTGCTACCGTTGAGGAGATATCACCATCTAAAGCAGCCCTCCCCCATCCAGTTAGTTACTTTTCACACTGCCCAAGCTGGACTGGGGCAAAACAGTTAGGTGGTTAAAGGGGTTGGTTCATCTTAGACATTGATAGCATATTGCTTGTACATGCCATCAATGTTTGATAGGTGTGGGTCCCACATCTGAGACCCACTCCAACCTCAAGAACTAGACCACCAAAGTGAACAGAGAGCAGTCACTCATGCGAGACCACTCTCTATTCAGCACAATGGGAATTCCAAAAATAGCCAAATGCTGGCTTAGCTATTTCCAGTTGTCCTACGGCAGTAGATGGAGTGGGGGCCATGCTTGTGTGGTGTGATCTCCATTTACTGCTATAGGACTTCCAAAAATAGCTTTGGAGCGCATATCTGAGATTGATGGCATATCCTTGCAATACGCTATCAATGTCTCAAATTGGACAACCCCTTTAAGTGACTGCCTGTTTTGGCCAACCATAATCCAGTTCGAGTGACTCCAAAGTCATACAGAATGTCAATGGCACAACTGATTGGAAATTATCTCAGTGGTTTCTAACCAGTAGCGTTCCCACTGTTATTAAATTACCACTGTGTCTTCTATTGTACAATAGTGATCTCAAGTTACCATTCTCCCCAAAAAATGAGGTGCCAACTATTTGTCAGCCATTTTTGGCATTGAAATAACCATTGAAGGGTTTGACTGAGCAAGCACTTTTGATTTTGTTAACCTGATTGACAAGCCTATAGGCACAGGTAGGAGATCACTGATCTAGTCAAACCTCTAGGAATATTCCTTAACTCCCTGTGAAACAAACCATTGCAGGTTAGTCACTGAAATTATGGATAAACAATTGATTTCAATGACTGCAAAGTCTGAAACAGGGAGATGGTCTCCAAATCTTGAAAAAGGGTCAATGATCCAATGGATGTTTGTGGTCCACCACAGGTAAGAGCTTTGAAGGATTGGTCATGGTTCTTAACTCTCACTGACCAAGGGAGCTCAATACTCCCTAATTTAGAAAGGGGTCGTCTGAACCTATCAACCTATTTAACTCATAGACAGGTTTTCTCCCTTTCCTTCAAAACCTGTAATTAAAGGTGGGGAAAAAAGAAAACTTCAATCTCAGAAAGTAAGAGCCACAACTGAAAAAAATGGATATTCAATATCTCATCCCTCTGAGATTAAAATCAGATCTTCATTTTCCAGTACATAATTTCTCTAATTTAATTCTGTTTTCAGATGCATCAATTTGTGCTGTTGCACCATGTAATTTGCTTGATTGGATATTCCCCGTGCCATCTATGTGACTTAGGGGTCATCAAAATCATGAAAGCACACAACGGAATATGCATATTAATTCACCTTCGTCTTGTACGGTCATGTTCACTGAAATGTGCCAAAAAGAATTAGAAATGTCTTCCTTTAGATATTAAACATCTTTATCTTGTTTAGCATCTACCAAGAGTCAAGACTTAGGAGTCTTCAAAATGTTATTGAACAATATCACTATTGATGGAAATATCTTGAGGTTGACCTATGAAGGCAGACCTCTTTCCATATACCATATTTGTGAATATTGACATTATATTGACATCCCCTGGTTAGCCTCAATGAACAAAAAGCTTCTCATGCTCTTATAGACATGACCCATCTATGTCTTCTATAGTTGACCATTCTACAATTCTCCTCATGAAACCCTTGCCGTTTCTCCAACGCATAACATCTTATTGATGTTTTTTTATTTAACCCAACCCAGGGAAATTAACTTCTGATAACTCTTTAGATGGGCTTGCCTACCAATACTGAAATGGCATGTATTTGGTTTGAAAAGGGGATGGGGCCTATAAACCCATAGTCCGCTGTACACTGGGAAAGCCTCAGTCAAAAATATTATTTTCATGGTTGGCCCATTTATTGTAATGACCTCTTGTGCTCCTATTGATTTGTCTTAGCAACCTCCAGTAAGAGGCATAGATATCTCCTAGTTTGCCATCTATGAGATTCTTGAAAGTAACAAGGACATTTTAAGGGATTGGATCCTCAGGGCCAACCCTTGTCCATATATCGTAAGGCTTGTAAGAGCAGATCCCACCTGGAGAACTTGGTGTTTCCATACGTTACATCGATGACTTTTTTTTTTTTAACGGGTGCCTGTCTCCAGCTTCCCCCAGCTGTAAGAAGTGATTACCTCATCTACTTCATGAGACATCCTCATGGCTAGTTCAAGGCGTATCAGGTGCACACAAGAAATTTATTGAGGCAGGGTTCACCATTATGGAGATTGGCATGCTTAAGAACCACACAGATTTCCAAGTTGGAGTGGTTCTGGGCACATCTTAGAACGTGTGAACCCAGCCTCAGTAAATTTCTTGTGTTACAGAAAAAAGGAAATTAACAGTTTGGTCCTTGACCTCTAAAACTTCACTCTAAGTTAGTGGTAGAGGGTAACCTTCGGGCCAGAGGGAGGCCACTCTATTCTTTTTAAGATCTCCACAAATTTCGATCTACAAACTAAAAGCAGAACACAGAAAACAGAAAGTAAGTCTGAAGGAGGTCTGTTCCAGTTAATTCCGTTCTTCCTGATTGCAGCCCTGTTCTTTGTATTAGCTTAATTAATTAAATGTGTCACATTCGCAAATTTGTATTCAATGCTTTTTTTTCTAATTGGAAACAAATGTTTACCAGAATATCTCTTTGCTCGAAGCCAACAGAAACGTGCAATGACTGTGTGAGAATAATATACAGACTATGGATTGTTTGTGAAAAATATACATCCAGCGCTGTCAGAGAGGCTCTAAAAGCGTAAAAGATCAATGCCGGCGATAACAAGACAACATGGCCGCAAAAGTAGGACATAATAAGTCCCAGAAGGGATAGGAGGCCGTGGATTAGAATCATGGGGCAGATCAATGATGATAACAAATGGTTTCTAAGGCTGTATTCACACCGCTAAAAGTGCCTACTCCAAGGTACTCGTAGGCGTTAATGAGCCAACAAATGGCAAAAAGTGTCCTAAAAACAGTGCATACGATTAGCCTGGATGTGTAGAGATATCACAACCCCCAACTGTACGGAAAAGTTTATTTGACTGCACTTGGAAATGTAAGACAATGTATACAAAAGTTGAACTGATCAGATATTTTTTCTATGATTGAAATTATGATCTAATGGAATATATTTCTAAGAAATCAGGAGCCTCACAACCTCTGTCCATCAACAAGAAGTGTCTGTAGGGAACAATGCCTCCTTAGATGCCAAAATGTGCATGGAATCCATCAGAACATACCTCTGTATGAATGTGTATAAAATTGAAAGCACGTACGTTAGAGGCCCCCTAACCCCATAAATCAGGCACATGCATGGAGGCTCCGGACTTACAATTTGATACCTATGAAACTATGATGACTACATTGTAGGATTGACCCTGTTGAGTGAAACAACCTCTATCTTGTTCAAATCCATCACCCCATTTTGGAGAAATTGGTCTTTAGTTCCTTATGCTTATGAGGACTTCAGGGTACCAAAGGGCAGGCCTCCGTAGTTCGTCCGCTTTCCTCTCCCCCCTTTAAATGACAGGGTCAGCACATGCGCAGGATTATACGGAGGAGAAGCCTGAGGATGCTTGGCCCTATCAATGACCAGAAAGGCATAGGAGCTGCAGTCCTCCTAGGGGATTGGCCAAAAAGAGCAGATTGTTGCACTCAGCAGGTTTAACCCCACCAGGCAATGCGTCTGATTTAGTACGGTTAATCCTGCTGACCGATGCTCTTTAAATAGACTTTAGCAAATATCTTAAAAATTATTTTGGGTCTTATTCCAATGAATAGGTTGGAAGATTCCATTTGAATAAACTCGACCTAAATCGTATGTATTTGGGTCGATATGTATAATGTATAACGACCATAGTTACATAGGGAATATAGTTGAAACAAGGGAAAAGGAGGGAATTTTAGTTTGTGAAATCATACTGGCATTTTATAGCCATTGACTATAATTACTCCACCATTGCTTTATAAAGGCGTAAAATAATACGTTCTTCTCTAGAAACCATGCCTTTCCCAATAGAGGACAATATCATGCTGGCTTATGTTGCCGCAGACTGGCATTGAGTGCTATAATGTAGTTTATCATTGACAATTAGACCCAAATGATTTTCCATTGATGACTCACCCAAGTGATATCCATTCTTGTTATAAATACAGTAACTTATCTGTTGCCCTAAAATGTCCCTCACCCTTATTAAAGTCCAACCTCAGATAGTAAAAAAAATAAGAATAAATAAAGGGCGATAATTAGGGAAAAATACTCCATCAGGTCAATACTCCATCCACAAGTCCAGCAGTTAGAAATTAGGTCATTATGCTTATGGTTGATACGGGACTTACGGCCATAGTACGATAACTGAAATGTGCCTGTATTACTCGGATGTATGATTGGCCTTATATGTAAAACAGAAAACATTATAGACAATTAAGAAAACTAGTGTTTTATATGCAAGATTTGCTTTGAAATTTGCTCTCCTTTCTGTCTTTAGAATTCATAAATATGTTGGAAAAGGTGGAGAGTGTCCACTTGTTCAATCACTGGCCTCAGCTGTGACCCTCCTCAGCCAGTGGGCATTGCCTAGGTGTCAAGGATCAGAGACCAGTGGGGGCCCACTGAGCGTTGTGGGATGGTTATTTTATTTTTTTCTTACATTTTTTCCCCACTGTAGGCAACCCCTTTAACCCCATAGTGACCAGGATTGAAACTATGTTAATTAAGCCTTTTTTTGTTTTTCCTCTCTCCTTTTCAGCAGCCATAACTTTTTTTTTTCATTTTTTCATTGATGTGACGCTCTGAGGCATTGCTTTGTGAGTGAGAAATGTTACTATTTTTTGGCAGGGTACATACAAATTGTAGTGTAATTTCTGTTTTTTATGCCGAAAATATAGCAAAAAGCTATTTTGCCAGTTTTTATTTTTTTAATTTATACTATTCATGTTTTACACAAAATAACCAGATAAATGAATTCTTCAGGTTATCACAGTCATGTTAATACCCAGCAGTTAATTTCTTATGTTCATTTAACGTGTGCACAATAAAATGTATTTTACACTAAATAATGGCCATATTTTTTATATCCCATTATTTTATAATTTTTTATTTCAGACTTATAATGTATTATGTGTCTCTATGGCACAGGCTGCTGTTAGGGCAACACTAGTGCACCCTAAGAGCACCCTAAAAACAGATAGCGCTGGGGTCCCTCACAGGTCCTCAAGGCTAACTGCGTATGGCTATCTCAGTCTTTGATAGGGTCACTGGTAAACCCAGTGAGAGATCACTTGATTATGCCGTGGTATGGACCAAGACCACATGGTGGTCACCGTGTCAGGATCAGATGACCTTAAGCAGTTCTGGGCTCCTGTGAACAAGGCTGACATAGCAGAGCTGGAGAGGGTTCAGAGGAGGGCAACTAAAGTAATAATTGGATGGGTGGACTACAGGACCCAGAAAGATTATCAAAAATTACGGTTATTTACTTTAGAAAAAAGACGACTGAGGGGAGATCTAATAACTATGTATAAATATATCAGGGGTCAGTACAGAGATCACTCCCATCATCTATTTATCCCCAGGACTGTGACTGTGACGAGGGGACATCCTCTGCGTCTGGAGGAAAGAAGGTTTGTACACAAACATAGAAGAGGATTCTTTACGGTAAGAGCAGTGAGACTATGGAACTCTCTCCCTGAGGAGGTGGTGATGGTAAGTTCACTATAAGAGATCAGGAGGGGCCTGGAGGTATTTCTGGAGGTAATAATATTACAGGTTATAGTTACTAGAGAGGGGTCGTTGATCCAGGGAGTTATTCTGATGCCTGATTGGAGTCGGGAAGGAATTTTTTTCCCCTAAAGTGAGGAAAATTGGCTTCTATCTCACAGGGGTTTCTTTGCCTTCCTCTGGATCAACTTGTAGGAAAACAGACCGAACTGGATGGACAGATGTCCTTTTTCAGCCTTATAAACTATGTTACTATGTTACAATGAAAGGGTTAAAATACAGGAACTGTGAAGGAGGACTCTGCACTAAGAACGAGCTGTTACTAGCAGCCTCAGAACACAGGCTCCTCCTTCACAGCTGGGATCGGAGGATGCTCTGATCCTGTCTGTAAACCCAGGTCCATGGTCCATACCAGGAGCCTTTATCTCCGCTCAACTGCAGCAATTCCAAAAGATGTCACTTCAGGCTATGGCACTGCATTGTCTACTGTCAAAATACAATGGGAGGTTGATATGGGGTTTAATATATATTGAAAACAATAAAAAAACATAAAAAATAAACAAAAAATAAACAAATAAACAATCATAATAAATAACAAAAATATACTATTGTGAAAAATAGAATGGAAACAACTCCACATCCTGGCCAATAGTTGAGTTAAAGAACAGAGGTAATACAAAGGTCATTAATGGGCACATGATCAATCAGAATCCAGAACTATATATTCTGTAGAACATGTAGACTTTTAGGCCTTTTTTTTCTAAAAGAACTCTGTAATGAAGATCAATACTACACTGGAGGAAAGTGGCATAAATAATTCCTCAACGTATACACGGTGGGATCTTTACAGTGCGTTGTATACAGTAATTGCATTTTATAGATGGCCGCAGAAAGCTTCAGTCTTCATTGATTTTGATCATAAACTAAAAGGCTACAAGAGGAAAAGAATGGCACTTTTTTATGAAGAAGTCAGTCAGCTGGAGCTGAAAGTCTAATGAAAATGTGGCATGCTGCATGTGATCAATTCATATTTCTCCGAAAATGAATGAAGAATCTGAACGCTTTCATTATGGGCCGCCAGCGAGATTTTAAGAGGCCAATAAAATAGTCGCCGTGCTCCAGCCATCATTCCCCATTTAAGACTTCCTGAATTACAACTCCTTTAATACCTTTGGATTCGGAAAATTTATATTTAGTGCTGTGCATTTAATATGATTTTATTATTCCTTCTAGTTGACGGTAAAGTAGCGGATGTCATCTTATAACCTGCTTTGGCAAACAGTGCTCGTGAACACGTATTTTTAGAAAAATATTTTATTCAAATGGAAGTTAATGTAACACAATGTTATTCTATAACAAAGCCATTTTTTTCTGTGTGGTCAAAACTTATCAAAAATAAAAATGTAAAGGGCATATAATATACTTTTGCAACTTTTTGGAATATTTTTCCAATTGATCTCAAATTTTAAAAAATTTACTGACTTTGCATATAGTCTAGATCTTTTTTTTTAAGTATCTTGCCGGTTTGTGTATTTCCTATGCCTAAGGGCTCATGTACACGACCAGTGCCGGCACGTGCCCGTATTGTGGCCCGCATACGCCGGGTCCACAATAAACAAGCACCGGCCGTGTGCACCCCGCATCACGGATCGCGGACCCATTCACTTCAATGAGTCCACAATCACGGAGATGTGGAAACGGAGGCTCGGATCAGAACACCACGGAAGCACTATGGTGTGTTTCCGTGGTGTTTCTGGCTGTGCCTCCGCATGCACTACTTTTTTGCGCTGTGGACCGTCGGATGCAAATGCGGACCCTATTCAAATGAATGGGTCCGCGATCTGAATGCGGCGGCCCCACTGTCAGTGTCCGTGCGTTGTGGACCGCAAATTGTGGTCCACAGCACGGGCACTGAATGCACACGTTTGTGCTCATGAGCCCTAATAGTGTGTCCCAGCAGTTATAAACTATAAAGCTGTGTGTGGTCTGATCTTATCTCTGCAAAAATTATAGAAAAATTGGAGTGGTTAAAGGGGTTTTGTAAGAATCAGATATCAATGACTTATCCTTAGGATAAATCGTCAATATGAGATCGGTGGGGGTTCTGTCTATTTCAGGAGGCTGCTGCACTCCATTGAGCACCACGGCCTCCTCTCAACTTCCAAAGCACACGGCCCTCGATTGGATAGCGCCTGTGCTTGGTATTGCAGCTCAGAACCATTTACTTGAAGGGGATTGAAGTCCGTGCCTAGGCTACGTGACCAATGAACACGATGTCACTGGCCTAGGAAGAGGCCACTGGAGCACCATGGCCTCTTCTAACACCTGATCAGTGGTAGTGCCAAGAGTGAGACCTCCACCCATCATATATTAGTGACCTATCCTGAGGATAAGCGATCAGTATTATAAACTCGGACAACCCCTGTAATCTCTGCCAAACCTATTGATTTTAGAGGGGGCCGGCTGACAGCCTAATTTGTATGGAGGCCTCCTGACTATCCCTTGATGGCAAATTTGTGGGAAAGAAGAATCCAGAGGGTCCATTTCAATAAGCAGATCCTCGTGTTCTCGTGTAGATGAACCATCACCAGAGGGGTGTGGGAATGGCTCTACCCATTAAGAACATATGCACATTCGACTGGATCAGAGAGAGATGGCTATGGGCCAAACACGCATGTGGCCTAAAGCTATGAGCGGCTTAACACCTATGACAAATGATATTGAGTTTGTAGCCACCTATAGGTGACACTAGACAGTTTTCTTCCATCTGACAGAGAGCTAATTTGCATACTTTTCCCAGGTATCTTTGCCTGTAAGACTCCCTCGTTCTCCTCGACGGGAATCAGTTAATTTCCAAAAGTGAGCAGTCACAACTGGGCAGAGAAGCCAGAAAGAGCTAGCCACTGATGTATATAGGAAACATACTCTATGAACCTATAAATGTTTGCTGATTGATGAAACAGTGCCTTGGGAAAGTATTCGGCCCCCTAGAAATTTTCAACCTTTTGCCACATTTCAGGCTACAAACAAAAAGATATAACATTTTACATTTTTGGTGAAGAATCAACAACAAGTGGGTCACAATTGTGAAGTGGAACAAAATTTATTGGATCATTTAAACTTTTTTTGTAATAATAAAACTGAAAAGTGGGGCGTGCAAAATTATTCGGCCCATTTCCTTTCAGTTCAGAAAACTGACTCCAGAAGTTGATTGAGGATCTCTGAATGATCCAATGTCGTCCTAAATGACTGATGAAGAGAAATAGAATCCACCTGTGTGTAATTAAGTCTCCGTATAAATGCATCTGCTCTGTGATAGTCTCTATGTTCTGCATCATGAAGACCAAGGAACACACCAGGCAGGTCCCTGATACTGTTGTGGAGAAGTTTAAAGCCGGATTTGGATACCAAAAGATTTCCCAAGCTTTAAACATCCC
Organism: Rhinella marina; assembly: GCA_900303285.1. Lineage (NCBI taxonomy): Eukaryota > Metazoa > Chordata > Amphibia > Anura > Bufonidae > Rhinella > Rhinella marina. The sequence continues at coordinate 194,854 of ONZH01001912.1, forward strand.
AAGGAGCACTGTGCAAGCGTCATATTGAAATGGAAGGAGTATCAGACCACTGCAAATCTACCAAGACCCGGCCGTCCCTCTAAACTTTCATCTCAAACAAGGAGAAGACTGATCAGAGATGCAGCCAAGAGGCCCATGATCACTCTGGATGAACTGCAGAGATCTACAGCTGAGGTGGGAGAGTCTGTCCATAGGACAACAATCAGTCCAACACTTCACAAATCTGCCCTCTATGGAAGAGTGGCAAGAAGAAAGCCATTTCTCAAAGATATCCATAAAAAGTCTGGTTTACAGTTTGCCACAAGCCACCTGGGAGACACCAAACATGTGGAAGAAGGGGCTCTGCTCAGATGAAACCAAAATCCAACTTTTTGGAAACAATGCAAAATGATATGTTTGGCATAAAAGCAAAACAGCTCATCCCCCTGAACACACCATCCCCACTGTCAGACATGGTGGTGGCTGCATCATGGTTTGGGCCTGCTTTTCATCAGCAGGGACAGGGAAGATGGTTAAAATTGATGGGGAGATGGATGGAGCCAAATACAGGACCATTCTGGATGAAAACCTGTTGGAGTCTGCAAAAGACCTGAGACTAGGACGGAGATTTATCTTCCAACAAGACAATGATCCCAAACATAAAGCAAAATCTACAATGGAATGGTTCAAAAATAAAGGTCTCCAGGTCTTAGAATGGCCAAGTCACAGTCCAGACCTGAATCCTATTGAGAATATGTGGAAAGAGCTGAAAACTGCTGTTCACAAACGTCTCCATCCAACCTCAAAGAGCTCAAGCTGTTTTGCAAGGAAGAATGGGCAAGAATTTCAGTCTCTAGATGTGCAAAACTGATAGAGACATCCCCCAAGAGACCGCAGCTGTAATTGCAGCAAAAGGTGGCGCAACAAAGTATTAATGCAAGGGGGACGAATAATTTTGCACGCCCACTTTTCAGTTTTATTATTACAAAAAAAGTTTAAATGATCCAATAAGTTTCGTTCCACTTCACAATTATGACCCACTTGTTGTTGATTCTTCACCAAAAATTTAAAATGTTATATCATTTTGTTTGAAGCCTGAACTGTGGCAAAAGGTTGAAAAGTCCCAGGGGGCCGAATACTTTCGCAAGGCACTGTATGTACAGATGTGCCCTTCCTTTCTTAGTCTTCTTTAAAAAGGAGAACATGATTTTGCGATATTTTGTCCAGAGATATCTAACCTATATGTGTCTTTGTGTGGCCACCCAGTGGTTGGGATGTGAATTACAGCCTGGCAATAATTTTGCTAGGATATCATAATATTTAATTGGTATCACGAGACATTGGAGTCCTTCACTAAATTCAAGAAATAGAAAAGTGGAGCTAGAGATGAGTCAATTGATTCTAAAATTAAGATTAAAAAGGTTCTCTTAAAAATAAACCCAAATTTTTGTTTGATTTGATTTAGGAGAATCAACATGTGTGAGACAGCGTTTCCAAGCAAACTGAGCAATCGGACCTGAATAAAATAGAATGGCTAAATCAGTCAGAATGAAACTTTATGTTGTATGTGACCCTAATTCACTCACCTCTACGGTGGATATATCTCTAGTAAGGATCTTCTCTTCAACAAACCATTCAAACCTCATTGAAGTCTGAGTGGGTTGAACATAGAAGCATATCAATCACATGATAGAAGGGCTGCCTCTGAACTGCTACCCTAGACACCAAAAGTGTCTTCCTATGACTTCCTACAACTCTTCTACTTGAGTTCAATATCAGTTATATAAATACATTTAGAGTGCCCTCCCCCCCCAGTGGTGGCTTCAGGTAATCAAAATGTTATCATTCTACTCTTTGACCACATGAAGCTTTGGCTTTTCATTATGCACCTTTTCTGTAGGTGTCATTGGAGGAGATTCAAAAGACTAATCTAGTACATGGGCTTTGAACCACATTTGTTATGTGTTTGGATACTCTTTGACACCTAACAAGGGGCTGTTGCTTGGTGGGGAAGGACTGTGGCTTCATATGCATCAAAGGATGCACAAAAATTGTACCAAACTTTTGTGCCAAAATTGTGCTGCAAAGTAAGCCAACAAACAGGTGGTATATGGTTAGATACAACTGCCTAAAGATGTACTAAATGTTTTGTGCCAATTTGTTGACTTTGGCAAATCCTTAGACTGTTGTATCTTACTATGCACCACTTCTTTGTTAGCTTACTTTGCACCACAATTTTGGTGCAAAATGTTGGTGCAATCTTGGCATCCTTTGATGCTTATCAAGCCATGATCCATCCCCACCAAACCATCTAGTAGTAAACTGTCACACCTTGTTTGATTAACTTACATTCAGTGGCATACATAGAGAAGTAAGGGCCCTACAGCAAGGATCAAACCAGGCCCCCCACACAGGACAGAAGGGTTTCTGCCTAAACCCCTTTCAATGACCCTTGGGCCATTTTTCCACTGCCTCATTTGCTAAAAGTTGTTCCTTTAGAGGGTAGAGTCCTGACCAAGTTTACACCCCCAGTAGAAGAGGTGATGATCCCAACTGGGCCCCTTCTTTCCCTGGGCCCCATAGCAGTCGCATGGTCTGCCGCTGTGGTAGTTACGCCCCTGCTTACATCACTGGGTTGTAGTATCTGCCTCCGTATGTACTAAAGAAATGCTGTAGGACAAACTACCTTGACCATATCAACGAAGACACAATACATCACGTGTTTCTATGAAGCGTTCTTCAGCTAGTCATACTTGGGTCAATTTCACAATCTGACATCATCATCAATTTGACCATAAATGCACTGTTCCAATACTGAAGTAAGTAGGACAATCTCCATATCATAAGCGTAAGACTTACACATCAAGAGTTCCAGGAATGTAAAGGTTCCTCACTAGTGATGAGCGAGCATGCTCAGCCAAACTCGCTGTTCGGCCAAACATGCCGGTGCTCTGGTCTACTCTGTGTTTGGCCGAACACCGAGTGTACTCGAGCGCAATGCTCGAGTCCCCTCCCCGCACCAAGACGGATTCGCCATGACCCCCAATGCAAGTCAATGGGGATGGATCCGTTCGGTGTAACACAATAGTAAACGGATCCGTCCTCCATTGACTTTCAATGGAGTTCATGACGGATCTGTCACCTTACCTTTCCCAGCAGATCCCTCCTCCCTCCACAGGTCGGGAGCTGCTGGGAAAGGTAAGTTTATCACACACATACACCCCCCAGTGTCTATGTCATGTTTATTTTTTTGGGGGGGACCCGTGTAAACCAGACACCCTCCCCTCTTCCGAGCAGGGGGTGCCTGGTTTAGTCCCATTGACTTTAATTATGCTCATGTGCTTAGCCGAGCATTCGAGCACCCCCGAGTGCTCGGCCAGAGTACACGAGCACACGAGCACCTGGGTGCTCGATCATCACTATTCCTCACTGACCTAGTGAAAGCCTTCCTTGGAACGATATCATTTTGCATGGTGAAACCTCCTGCCGCCTCAGGAATTGCTTCATAATTTACTCAAGGTTGCTCTTGATCACCTCTATCCATCAAATATTTCCACCACTGAATGAATTCTGGAGAACTTTAAGTGACACCGGGCATCCATTATTCACAGATGTTAACATGCGTGCTTGATGCCATGACACATGTCACATACAGGAAGAACCAGGCTGTTAAAATATATAGACTCTGCTCCAGGCTCCAGTACATACCGCTATCGAGCTGAACAAAGATAAGGTCCATTAACTCAGCAGAGCTCTCTGAGCGATGTCAATGCAACATGTGACACCAAGGTCAGTGGAAGTTATTATGCATCTGTATTTCAATAGCTCAAGTGCGCTGTCCATGGTGCTAGAGGTGACATGGCGCTACATAATAAATCAGGACAAGAGGAATCTTCACAAATGGTCACATGACACCACGGAAGCAAAGAACAAAGACGTGATCAAAAGCACTGAACAAAAGATAGATATGAGAGAGATAGATAGACATATGGATAGATATACATGGTAACTACTGTTTTACAAATAATAACCAGCAGAATAGTGAGTGCAGCTCTGGAGTATAATACAGGATGTAACTCAGGATCAGTACATGATAAGTAATGTAATGTATGTACACAGTGACTGCACCAGCAGAATAGTGAGTGCAGCTCTGGAGTATAATACAGGATATCACTCAGGATCAGTACAGGATAAGTAATGTATGTATGTACACAGTGACTGCACCAGCAGAATAGTGAGTGCAGCTCTGGAGTATAATACAGGATGTAACTCAGGATCAGTACAGGATAAGTAATGTAATGTATGTACACAGTGACTGCACCAGCAGAATAGTGAGTGCAGCTCTGGAGTATAATACAGGATGTAACTCAGGCTCAGTACAGGATAGGTAATGCTTCCCCTAACTGAGATCGTGGAAGGCATTCCTTATGGATAATAGGCCTGAGCCTGTACAAGGCTATCAGGCTAATTACAGGTACATTCCAATGTAGGCCTGCAGGAGGCAGCACTACATTGGAATATACTGAATTTTCTATACACTAATGTATAACATTATATTAGCGTGTGGAAAAGGCAATATAATTATTGCAAGTTCATGTCCCCTGGGGAAGGAAGGGGGGCCTAAAACATTTTGTAAAAAAGTTTTAAAAAAGTTAAAGTTAAAAATATTTATTAAAAAATATAAAAATTAAATTAAAACAAAAATCATTAAAAACTAAAAAATGTGGTATTGTTGAAATTGTACTGACCCAGAGAATGAATGGCACGGGCCAGTTTTCTGCCTAGAGAACGCCATAAAAACAAAACTATAAAACTGTGGCAGATTTGGGTTTTGTTTTTTTACAAACCCACCCCGTTTGGAATTTTCGTGTATGCAACAGGAAATTGCACCATTAGAAAGTCCAACTTTAAAAAAAAAAAACTCAAATGGCTATGTGAATAGAAAAATAAAAAAAAGTTATGGTTCTAGGAAGGCAGGGAGTATAAAAAACATAAACGCAAAAATGGAAAATCTCCATATCCTCAAAGGGTTAAACAATACAGTAGATGGTTTTCTGATTACACCTCTCCTTTTAATAACTTTGCAGTGGTAAATCTGCCAGAAATGATCTTCAAATCAGCCTAAAGAGTTCTTTGACATTTTACTTTTTCTAACAATAGGTCCTTCACACCTGTAAGCATTTTTCATTTAATGATTTTTTTCTTTTTCATTAAGTTCATTTTATTTATTAATCTTTAAATTTGCATATCTGACCACCTCATAATATGGAAAGGACATTGAAATGGCAAGAAGAAAAAAGGATAGACCAAGAGGCGCACCACCAATGAGGCCAGGTGAGGCAGTTGCCTCAGGCAGCACCAGGTAGGGGCAAGAGAGGGGCAGCGGAAGGGCCATGGGCAATGAGCGCTTTCATTGTGGTAAAGGGGTTAGGTTCAGAAATTTGCATGGGAAGGGGGGGGGGCGCCGTTTCAGTTTTCTCCTCAGGCAGCAGAAAGGCCAAGTGCACCCCTGGATAGACCCTAAGGAAATAATGCACTAGTATACCATAAAAACAGGTTAGTAACAAAAGGAAAATTAAATTTACAGTAGTAACAAATACTGATACCCAATTTCTATTGAATTTTCCTCACATGATCATCATAGCGGCCAATGTGTCGTAGCAATGAATGACAGACTCGTAGACACGATTATAATTTAGAAAAATACTCAAATTTTTTCGAACCAGCACCTGGATCTGAAAGCTTTTGTGTTTTTACATAATTAAAATGTTATCATAGCCTCTGAATTATTCAATAAAATCTGTGTAACGCCACCTGCTGTTTATTCTTTTCTTCATTTCTCTGTCCACCTCAGCAACGTCTTTGAGGTGGACACACATGCTCAGTTCTATCCTTCAACTGCCACCAGCCAGACCTACTGTAAGAAATTGTGACAGCTGGAAGGGAGACATCTGCATCAGAAAGGACATGCCTACTGAGCTGTGATCGGGAGAGAGAGCTGCAGCAGAATGAACACACCCCAGATTTGTGAAAGGGAGAGAAATGCAGCAGAAATAACCAGGCGTGGGATTCAACCAGTTCCCTCAGGTTCTCCAGATCTGGTTGTTAAAATTACAGTAAGAGAACCAAGTTACCGTCTGAATCCCGATCCGGCGCTCTGGCAGCGGCAGCTGGAGATGAATGGTTCCATTCCATAGTTTAGCTCCTTAGGTTTAGGTGGTATGTGTGTGTAGTGTATACGGTGTATGTATGTGTATGTGTGTTACATATATATGGTGTATGTATATGTAAACCTGTGTCGTGACGCTGCCTGTCCGCCGTTGACTAGGGAACCTGTTGTTAAAAATTTGAAACCCACCCCTGGAAATAACACGCCCATTAAGCTGTGATAGGGTGACATGTGCAGCAGAAAGGACACACCCCTGATCTGTGATAGGGAGAGGGAAAAAGCAGAACTGTCATAGGAAGAGAGCTGCAACATAAACAGCATGCCCCTTAGCTGTGACGGGAGAAAGCTGCAGCAGAAAGGACACATCCCTGAGTTGTGATAGGAAGAGAGAGCGAGCTGCAGCAGAAAGGACACATCCCCTCAGCTGTAATAGGGAAAGAGCTGCAACAGAAAGGATATGTCCCCTGAGTTGTGACAAAATAGAGAGCTGCAGAAGAAAGGGTGTATCCCCTGAGCTTTGATACAGAGATAAAGCTGCAGCAGAAAGTACACCCCCACTGGGATGTGATAGGAAGATAGGTGCAGCAGAAAGGACACACCCACAAATAAAGGACACATCCCTTGAGCTGGCAGCCAGAAGAGAATCTACCAGAGAAATTGGAGCAATGAATGTGGAGATCTCTGGATCCATGTGAGGTACAGGGCTGGTTCTAGCTTTGTTAGGTAGAGATCGTCATGTACTATATGATGTCTGGCCACATTTAGCATTGGCTTCTGTGGGAGAGTGTAGTGAGCATGCTCTGTGGAGGCGGCGATCTGTTCCTATCATCCAGAGGGATCCTATGTATATACAGGTATAAAGAGCGATGAATGTGCCAAGATATAATCCTATATCAATATGAAGTACTGTACATATAAAACACCAAACCTCAAGCCAAAATTATAATGAGTATCAGAGGCCAAAGACATCAGAGGAATTAAATCCCATCTCCTGAAGACCTGACAACGACTTTCTCATTAATTTACCATGAGGTGTCATGTAGGACTCTCCATATTCACATTATGGAGGATTAATCCTCCCATCAACCTGCTCACAGAACGTAATAACCGGAATTAACCACGGACGTTGTACTCAAACATACACAGCTAAAAAAAAAATCGTCCTGCAGCTTGATGTAGATGTAGAAGAGCTGAGTTTGTCATTGGGCATGGAGATACGATGATGTGTTACATTTCCTAAGAATGTAACAGGGTTACCCCCCAAAAAAACTCATTAGGCACAATAACAAACTTTCCAACAGACCAGTTCTTACAAGTGGGAATCATAGAGGACAGTGGTGGGGGATCAGTACGGAATCGGTAGTTAATACAGAGGGTTGCTTGTTCAGGACCCTCAGCTATTAGTCAGGAAGGTAACATCTCTATTACGAAGCTGAAGAACATAGAAAACACAGGATCAATCACACCATTGACAATAGATGATTTGTATAACTCAGTTCCTCCTCCCTCCTCCCTCTCGCAGCACACTGACTTCTCCACATGTCTCAGAGCATGCTCACTACATTCTGCCATAGAAGACAAAGGAAATTATCTATGTGTTGAGTATGCTAGTTTTAGTTTTCTGAGTAAAAGTAAAGTACGGAAACGGAATGGACACGGAGTAACTTCTGGGTTTTTTTTTGCGGACCCATTGAAATGAATAGTACCGCATACGGTCCGCAAAAGAAACAGAACGGACACAGAAAGTAAATGCATTCGTGTGCATGAGCCCTAAGGGTACATTCACACAACTGTATGTGTTTTGTGTTCCACAAAACACCGATCCGCAAATTAGAAAAGCGGATCTATTGTAACAATGCCTATTCTTGTCCATAAAACGGACAAAAATAGAACATGCTCTATCCTTTTTGCGGGGCTACGGAACAGATACACGGATGCGAAAAGAATGCGGTGTGCTGTCCGCATTTTTGGACCCATTGAAATGAATGGGTCCACATCCTTTCCTAAAAAAAAAACGGAACTGACACGGAAACAAAATACGTTCATGTGAATGTAGCCTCAACATGAACATCTCCGGTTGGAAACTCTTAAAGGGAGTCTGTCCCCTCCCAAAATTGCTCTCAAAGTAAACATGCAGCCAATTAGGAGAGATGTCCTTCCTTGTATAGATCTGATCTGCTAATCCTGAGAAATGTTTCTCTTATCTTTAAGTAACTAAGGGTTTCGGTGCACCATGGGCGGGGCCATACTGTTTGGTGCACCATCACTCCGCCAGTAATGCCACCCTGACAGTTCAAGTGACAGTTCCTGATTGTATTTCAGAGCTGGTGGTCATGATGCAGAGGAAGACGATGGTCCCGGATGGAGGGGCCCCATCCACGGAAAATCGCGTTTGCAGAAAAAACTAAAGATGCATTTTTCAGGACTGTATTTTTTCAAGAAAGGGATGCTTATTCTTTGGGACACCTGCACTACATGAGTCCTCGTGTATGCTTGCTTTGAGGTGACAGACCTCACATATTGTTGAGCAAATTGTGGACTTCGATTTGAATTTCAGGATAAATTTGATTTGTCGCAAAGCCAAATTTCCGCGTGCTTTGTGGTGGCAAAGTGATTTTCCCTGAATGGCGTTAAAAAATGTAAAAATTCATACTTACCTCATTCATTTGATTGTGAAGCGCCAGCCACCGCCATCTTGATTGAATGCGCGGTGAGGTATGATGTCACTTTGATGACATCATCACAGGCCACTCGAGATTTCACACTACATCTTCAATCAATATGGCGGCGGCCGGCTCTTAGCAATTTAATGGATGAGGTAAGTATGATTTATTTAGTTTTTTATTTTACACTGTAATACAAGGTCAGGTATCTGAGGGATACAATGACGGGGGACTGAGCAATCATTGCACCCACTACTTACAGAAAAATGCGCTTCATGGCGAAGAAATTTGTCACAAAGCAAATTTTTGTAAAATTCGGCGAAGTAGCCAAATGGAATTTTTGAATACTTTGCTCATCACTAACCTCACATTCAGCTTATTCCCTCTCTTGTAATAATAAAACAGAATGTGATACAATGCAACATAACGATACAATGTAACAATACTAGAACTATAGGTATAATAGCTGATCTCCATTATTCTTTTTTTTTCCCAATTCTTACCCATTTCTGAAGCATCTTGAACCATGGCTATCATAGGAGCTTCATTTGTGGAAGTTAATTAATAAAAATAGGCATACTAATGAGTTCTGGAGCACATGCACAATGCAGGGAAGAGCCGAGAACAATTGCCAGGCTGGCTGGCATTACTTCAAGCCCCAAACAATCTGTTTCATACAGCTGTCTCCTCCCCAAATTTGCAAACATTGTAAACATCTCGCTCCTAGTACCAATTTCTGTGAACATAATGTTCTGAATAACAATCAATTAACAAGAGCTCGTTGTCGCCAAGCAGTTCAGGAATACGACCGCTCACAAGCATTTTTATTTGTTCCATAGTTTGTTTCATTTATTTTAATTACTCAGGTAGTAGGTTTTATCTATAGACTGATGCTTCAATAGAACCACTTAGCCCAAGAGTGTTTTCACTTTGGTCCGAAATTTTCTAAAGCGTCTTTTGTCCGTTATTGTTCATTGGTAAAATATTATCAGCGCCGTTGTAAAAAAACATTACCAACCAGGGGCATGCACATAGCAAAACTCACAATATCCCCCCATTCCCACTTGCAGATAAACTACATTTTCCATTTTGTTAAGTCTGACAAACTACAGCCACCACTAGGGGGAGCTAGCTACATCTGGACTCATACAGCTAATATAACTCAAGGGGAGCTGTATGCAGTGAAACCCCCAAGAGCAGGGATGCTCAACTTGCAGCCCTCCAGCTGTTGCTACAAACTACAACTCCCAGCATGCTCTAATAGCTATAGGCCGTCCAGGCATAGTGGGAGTTGTAGTTTTGCAACAGCTGGAGGGCCACAGGTTAAGTATCCCTGCCCTAGAGGCTTCTGCAGTTAGTCACTTTCCAGGGGAGGCAGCTAAAGGGAATGTGTCATCAGAAAATGACCTATTGTTTAGTTAAATATATTTTTTAGGGTTTTTGGTAGGTTTTTTCCTTTTCTTTTTTAATTTTCAAAGTTACTATCTATATTTTAAAAAAAATATATCCTACTTGCAATTTTCACACTGGCCACTAAGCCTACTAATAGATGATAATTTCACGTTCTTTAACTTTTCAGCAGCCGTCTCATTATCATCACAGACAGGATGACAATGACAGATAAAACCTCAGTATAGATAACGCCAGATCCACCATTCACAATTCTACCAAGTGGTATCACGGCCTGGCTGCTCTCTCATAAACGCTGCACAGGGCATACTTTGAAAACTCCCTCATCGAACTCAAAGGAGTCCGCTCCAGTCTATTGTGTCTATGGCCCATGTAGGACAGAAAAGCTTAACACATTTTAGGCCTGTTGGCCATTGTGAAGACTGCATGATTGTAGGATTTATTTTTAAATATAAAAAGGGACAAAGAAAAATGTTTTAAAAAATTACAAAAGATTTTAAAAAATCATATTGTTAATATAAAAATATGTGTTTATAAAAATATAAAAATATGTGTTTAGAAAAATACAAAAATATGTGTTTAAAGAAATAGGCCATTTTCTGGTGACACATTTTAAGCTCTTGGTTTTGAGACTGGGAATTACCCCACATCTTATAGAGGGGGTCTCTTAACAAGAATCTCCAGAATCAACTTAAAGGGGTTGTCCAAGTTATTTTTTTGTCCTTTGTATGCTTCTAACTAGTCAAATACAACAGCTTTTCCATACACTTTCTGCTTCTAAAGCTGCTGGTTTCTCAGGTTTCAATGAGGGTCACATGACCTGTGATGTCAGCTTGCCTCCCTGCTAATCTTATATTCGTGCACAGAGCCTGTACACGAAACGTCACTGTGCTGGCCACGCCCCCCTGCTCTGCCGCTGCTGCTATCTGCTCTCTTCTTGTATTTTTTCAGATAAAACGTTAACCCCTTCAGCCAGAACACACTGAAGGCTTTACAACAGCAGCTGCAGATGTAAAGAGACACAGGATCTGCCCTCCTCACCCTACAGACACAAAGGTGACACTGCAGCTGATCTGCAGAGTATTGTATTGTATTGTACAAGACAGGTAAGGGGGAAGATCCTGTGTGTATCAGCAGTCTCATTGTACAGCTGGGACTTGTAGTCCTACACATACAACATGCTGCAGAATATTCCAGCAGACGTCACTCAGGCCAGCTCTTGTATTCACTGCCTTTGCATAGCAGGAAGGGGGAGGGGCAGAGATTGTTATTACTGCCGGTAAACAAAGGCCAGAAGAGAACCAGGGAAATGATGAAATATTTTTTTTTTTTTGCCTAAAACTTGCTTAACTTAGTTATATATTGCTGCCCATCAGATTTACAGTACTATACATTTTTTTTTCATAACATATCGGACAACCCCTTTAAAAGTAATGTTAAGGCTGAGTTCACATCACCGTTTAGCTTTCCATTCTTCTGATCTATCATAAGAAGAGGAAAAAAAAACAAAACAGAATCCTGTAAAAAAAAAAAAAAAGGATCCTGTTGCATCAGTTACGCATAGGATTTTATAGGATCTTGTAAAAAACGGATCCTGTTGCAGCAGTTGTCATCCATTTGAGCCATTCCATCTGAAATTTGCTTTTTAGATGGGAAAAATTACTGCATGCAGGATAATTGATTCGATGGGATCCGTTTTGTTTTTTTTTTACAGGATCCTGTATGCAGTATTACAGGATCCTGTATCCATTACTACCCTAGATCACCAGGGATTTTAAAGTTACAGCATGAAAAGAATCTGACAAAAGTGTTATGTGTGGGGGGGAGGGGCTTGGGCGGGTAGTTTGCATGTTGTCCAGGGCCCCAATTTCTATTAAAATGAAGTCCATTATTACAGCTTTATTACCTATAAAACTTAACTCCTTCCCACCCTAGACCATCAGGGATTTGAAGCTTATGGGAAAAAAAAATTGATTAAAAAAAGGTGAACAAGGGGTTCCTTTCCATGTTGCCCAGGGCTCCATTTTTTATAAAACCAACTACGGCCAGTCCCCTTTCCTCCATAAGCTCCATAGTGGTCATACCCTATGTTCAGAACATTACTGTTCCCTATAGAGCAAAAACTTTTTGGTACAACCACAACCTCTCTAGAAAATCAGACTCATTAACTTTATTGCAGTATCATGGATCCATACAATGCAGCTTAATAATACAGCAGTGTACATACTGTAAAGCCATAGGTCATGTATTTTTTCCAAGTTTACAGTTTTTGCCTTTTTATTCCATTTATTTTATTTTATTTATTATATTTTATTTTGCCTTGTTTTGTGAAAATGAAAAGAAAATGCTACTTACATAAAACTAAATAAAATACCTGAATTTAAAGTTTACAATTTCCCACTTGGTATAACAGGCTCCTTGTTCTTTCATCTTCTCCATGTTCAGTGCAAGTATTTAAAAGGGTTAGGCTAGTTTCACACTGGCATTACGGAGCTCTCTGGACCCGGCATTGCCGACGGAGATCCGCCTATAACCTGGCAAATATGCAGACAATCGGCCGGACTAAAACCTTATACTTGCTTGAACTTCATTGCAGATTGAACAGTTGAATGAAGGTTTCAGCTGCAGAAAGTTTCCTCCAACAGAGGTCTAAGCCCTTTCCCTAAATCTGTTCACATACTCTAAACATTTCACATGGTGCAAAAGGAGATTCAATAATTTAGGGACAAATACCCTAGTCTATGGCTTAAAGTGATTGTCCATAAGAGACAAAGGATTGTAAAGGACTCAGAGTTAGCTAAAAACAAAAAACAAAAGAAGCAATAGTCATCTCCTCGATCTGCTACTGGTCTCATTCCGACACTTTCCAAGTCTCTTCTGATCTCTACTTCCTGGTCTCTCCTGGAAGCGGCTAGAAATGTCTTCTCAACCAATCACTGACTGCAATGGTGACCACTCCACCCAAGTAATTTCCAGTGTGTCGTGATTAGACAATTAAGTAGAGACCAGTGGTGCCCGACAAAGTTGTGGAATGGAAGCACTCTGAGTTGTTTGCTAACCATCTACCCTTTTGGACAACCCTTTAAAGAGGTTCTCTGGACTAGGAGCCAACAATCCCAATGGTCCTAAACTGTTCCTAATTACAAAATAAAACCCTACCTGTCCTTGGTTCTGCTGTTTTTGTGCCATTCCTGTCCGTTTCTTGCCCCAAAAAGTAACTTGGTCCCTTGATCACTAAGACCTATGATTGGATGCAATGGTCAGAGGACAAAGCCACTTTTGGTCAAGTGGAGGCACAGAGGGACTGTGAACAGGTGACTTTTTTGACTTAGGACAGCTTAGGACCATTGAGGTTGTCAGTTCCTAAGGATCAGCGTTGTGATGTGACCTCTTTAAATGGCATCTCCAGACATTTTGTCTAAGTAGCGCATAGTACTAAGCTGTGGAGGGAAAATTTTGGACATAGTACTTACCCCCCCACTCCCTCATTGTCCCAATGCCGCCATCTTCGCTACACTTGCGTGCGCTATGGCCTCCCCCACCTGGATCCTGATCAGATTATGTATGGTCAATGCAGTTGATCAGGAAAAGAATTGGCCACATCCAGTCAGGACCTGGGCGGAGGGGACCGCAGTGTGCACGAGTGCAACGTAGACATCGGGGAAAGCAAGGGACAGGGGTGCACCACCAATGAGGCCAGGTGAGACGATCGCCTCAGGCAGCACCAGGTAGGGGCAAGAGAGGGGCAGCTGAAGGGCCATGGGCTGAAGGGAAGGGTTTGGGTTAAGAAATTGGCATTGGGGAGGGAGAGGCGCTGTTTCAGTTTTCGCTTCAGGCAGCCGAAAGGCTGGATGCACCCCCGGCAAGGGAGGGTGAGTACTATACAAAACATCTTCCCTCCACATGTCAGTACCATGTGCTAATTAGACAAATTGCCCGGAGTACCCCATTTAACCATTTTGTGTGCGACAATAAATTGTGCTCCATCAGTAAATTCTGAACCAGTTATGAAATGCTCAGCAAGGATTCTGTTCTGCCAGCCCAAAGCCGGAGATATCGAGCACAAGGACAGGTAACTGTTTCTAATTCCACTAAGCTCCGCAAACCCTTGAACATTTATTGCCGTTGTAAAAGTATTGATGAATCCGAGTGAATGAAGGATTTCACAAAAGATCTTCAAACTGCTGCTCAGGAGAAGTCAATAAATATCGCGCCTTCAGAGACAGTGATTTTCTGACATTTAAACCGTACTGATTTACAATTTAGAACAAAAGGCTGAGTAATATCTGCAGAGGCGAGCCGGCGCCCGTCTGTTTCGAACGCGATTCACAGCTGCCCGCCTTCTATAGAAGTTATAATTTACACCTAATTGATCTCCATCTTTCGGTTTTCAAAAAAAAAATTAAAAATCTCAAATTTTGCAAGATGTTAAATATTCTATTCACGGGAAACGCTCTTCAAATACTAAACTAATCTAGGCTAACAGATTTTATTGACACGTACAAGCTATTAAAAATCAGCGCTGGCACATCTTTTCTATGTGAATAACGAGCGCTGGAAATTAAGTGTTACTTTAATATAGCTTTATTGATATGGAAAATCGCTCTTCTCAATTATGTCCCTGTAACTGTATCAAAAGAAGATGATAACAAGTGTGGAGGCAGCAAGGAAGGGATGTTGGAGGTATCCAGGGGCGGACTGGGAACTTAAAGTGGCCCTGGAAAAAATATTAAAAGTGGCAGCGGTATGTGGTTGGGTCCAACTTGATGGAAGGCAGGGCCAGTAATACCATATTGTGGCACATTATACCGCCCCAACAGAGCCAAATACCACAGTCCATCACAAAATACTGCCAGCAGCACAAAATACTTCCCCAAAACCTTCCACTGGGTGACCGTGAGGAAGGCTCAGGTGGCCCCCTGGCATCGGCCCACCGGGAAATTTCCCTGTAAGGTCTATGGCCAATCTGCCTCTGGAAGTAGCTCTGTCAAAGTCTAGGGGAGGAGGTACCAGAGCTGAATTTGCTTGGTAACCAGGTGTGTCCTCATCAGCCCCATAGACTTTGAGTGATGCTGTAGCACCACGGGTGTACAGTAGAGCAAAGGATTGGAAATTCAATCCAGCTGCTTTGCCGAATTTTCCCCCCAAAAAATTTGCTTTGTGACAAATTACTTTGTCACGAAGAGCATTTCTTTGTAAGTAGTGGGTGCGCCAACCCCTGTCATTGTACCCCTCAGATGCCACGTTCATAGCTGACAGTAATAATACATTGTAAAATTTAAAAATTAATTTTAAAAATCATACTTAACTCCTCCGTTTGATCACGAGGAGCTGAAAGCCACCATCTTGATTGAAGATCTAGCGCGAAATCTCGCATGGCCCGTGATGACGTCATCACATCGGCCGGCGTGGTGAAGTCATACGTCACCCAGCATGGGATTTCTTGCAAGATCTTCAATCAAGATGCCGGCAGCTGACTCTTCGCCAACAGAGGAGGTAAGTATGATTTTTTTACCACCATTCAAGGAAAATTGATTTGCTACTAAGAGAAATTGACTTGGCAACTAATCGAATTTTCCCTGAAATTCAGATGGGACATCGATTCGCTCAACGCTAGTGTGGTATGGAAGAACAGTGTCTTAAAAGATACCATGGTCACACAACCATTGGATCCTCCATTAAAGGGGTTGTCTAGCCTTTCTCAAATCAAGGCCTATCCAAGGATAGGCCATCATGAGCTGATCGGTCCAACACCCCGCAAGCCATCAGCTGTTTTGTGTAGCTCCGTCATCGGAAGTCGGCACTAGAGCTACAGACCACCCTCAACATTTTAGTGGACAGCACTGATGATGATCGCTTCCACTACAATGTAGTGGCAATAGTACAGTGTAGTTCTGACACTGGCTACACAGAGTGTAAGACCCCCATCGATCAGAGAGTATTGGCCTATGCTGAGGTCAATTGGACTGTTGAGTGGTGGATGAATTCAGCATAGCGACATGGCTCCGTTACTAAGAAGACACAATGCCACCCATGGTAAGGCTAGGGCTTGCAGCCATTATATGGCTACACGAATGATCCATGTTACATTTTAGTGAAACCGGCCATAGAGCATAAGGTATAAAGGAAGCCACTAAAGTTGCTGTGTGGCACCTGGTAAGAGGGGATCAGGCCTATGTAGATGCCCTCCCTTGTCTTAATGGATGGTGAGAATGCATATGAGAACTCTCTATCCATGGGTCCTGTTGGCAAACAACGGGGTGGTGAATTAACCCTACACTCATGGAAAAAGAGATGAGTTAAAAGCCTCAGGTCATCCTGCCTTAGTTGGCTAGATAATTTCCACCAGTTAACACCAAGTGGTTTGCACATTTAACATTTTGTGCAGATTTATTTCATATCATTATAACTTTATAGGTTCAGAGCTTAGGTTTTGCTGATACAGAGCTCCAGATCCACTGCATAGACATACAATTAAATGATAACATTCTGTCTACTTGCAGCCACCACTAGGAGGAGCTCAAATGCGTAATGTCTACTGTGTTATCATTGAGGTCAATGTGCGACCAGTATGCAGTAAGCTTCCGAGCTCCCTCTATGGAGCAGCAGGTCACCAGATTCATGTCACTCTACGTCTTTGCGGGGCATTTGGAGCTCTGTATCATAAAAACGGAACAGTGACTCCTATAAAAAGATATTAACTAGTTATAATGTAGTTGCAAATACTACATTCAGGTAGCAATGTTGCAAGTGAGTAATAAGTGGGCAGCAATGTGACTTTAAAGGGGTTGTCAGACATTGAGGACACCTTGCTAGGATATGCCCAAAATATCTGATCGGGTTCGGGTCCCAGAGGTGGGTTCTAGAACTATCTTTAGAACGGAACCCGCAAAGTGAAGGAGAGCACACTGTGCATGTGCGGCCACCCTCCATCCATTTGTATGGGAGCACCGAAAATAGCCGAGTACTGGTTATTTCCATCAGCCCCATAGATGTTAATAGAGTGGTGGCCATGCTTGCGCAGTGTGCTTCCCATTCATTTCAATGGGACTTCCGAAAATAGCCAAGAGCGCCAGAGGGCAGTCAAGCATGTGCTGTGAGCCCTCCTTCACAGGCTCCGTTCTAAGCATAGGCGTGGGCAGGGACGGATTGGGAACTTAAAGTGGCCATGAGGTTGGCCCAGGCGGCCCCCTGGACATCGGCCCACCGGGAAATTTCCCTGTAAGGTCTATGGCCAATCCATCCCTGGGTGTGGGTCCCATATCCTAGCGATATGCCCCCAATGTCTGAATGTCTGAGGTAAGACAACCCCTTTAAATGTTGCATGGTTTTTTAAAGAGGACCTCTCCCCTCTCCTGACATGCCTGTTTTAATAGCTTCATACATTCCCCATGTAATAACCATTCTGGAGCATCTATTCTCATGTCTCTATGTTGTGCCATTCCTTTATTATTTCTACTAGAAGTTATGAATGAATTGCTAGCAGTCTGCAGTAAGGGTACAGAGGGGAGGTAACCAGTTGGGGGGGTGTACCTGCAAAGTCTGAACATGGCAGCACTGATTGGATAGATGGAGTCTGTGCAGGGACACACCCCCAACTGATCACCTCCCCTCTGTACCCTTACTGCAGACTGCTGCAAATTCATTCATAACTTCTAGCAGGAATAATAAAGGAATGGCACAACACAGAGCCATAAGAATAGATGTTCCAGAATTGTTATTACATTGGGAATGCATGTCTTAGCAGCAGGACATATTGAGCAATGTAGAAATTTTAATGGGTGTGTCCAGAGGAGGAGAGGGATCCTTTAGAAAAGGCTGAAGGTGGGACAGAAAAAAAAGAAGGAATGCTGAACCTCAAAGATCCCCCACTGCTCCTGGTCTTACCAGGTTACTTACCAGGTTCCCATTGGTCTCCATTTCCTGGTTCTGGTCCATTTCCTGGGCCATTGCTGCAGCCATTGATTGGCTGAGCAGGCAACTTCAGGCATTTTTGTGTTTTGAGGTAGAACCAGGAGGTAGACACTAGTGGGAATCCCTGCAAGCTTTAGAATGGAAGAAACTGGAGATCAGTAGATCCGTTTTTTTTTTTACCCAATTTATTTATTTTTTGCCCCAAAAACTTATAGCCCAAAATGTGATATAGAAAGTGACTACATTTGTCTTCTCTGGTGGCCAGACTGTTGCTAGATTTGGCACTGTGTTGCTTACACAGAGATTACCCATCAGGGAAGAGCTATAAAAAAAATAATATTATCTAATACCACCTAAAAAAATACAAAATAAAAAAAACACAAAACAAAAAAATGCAAAAAGATCTAACTTTTTAGGAAATCCTTTAACGCAGAAACTATCTAGATTTTCCAGATGGTCCAACACCCTGCAGTGACTTAAGATAACTTAATAAAACCTCGATCTCCCTACTTGCTCTTCTGTTACCAGAGCTTTGCAGAAGAAAATTGCTTTCGGACATGCGCCATTGTTTAAATTTTCCTTTACCCTTTTGCCGTTAGCGCGGAATAAGGAAATTCATTTCAAGCTGTGATTCCTCGCTCACTCAAGTCCTCAGCGCATAAATGAACAGATTCAGTGAATCGTGTCACTGTGAGCACCACCGGTGAAGGATGGAAGGGGCTAACATGGGAAGTAACTGAGACACTTTTTACCTTTTTTCATTTTTTTTTTTTTATTAATTAATTTTCTGGCAAGCTACAGTAAGTTGACCTTTTCTTTTTTCCTACACTTTTGGATGCGGTGTCTGATTCTCTTTCCTTTAAGACGTTGACTGAAGATGAAACCGCTATACAGTGAGTGAGAATGGAGAAATCTCCATCAATGTCAATCGGCCAGCCTACCAGGTCTCATTAAGAATTGGTCACAGTACGTGTGTTATGCCCATCAATGGAGGCTGCATTACAAATAGTACTGAGCTACGCACAGCATTTATGGGCAGTTTTTGGCAGTAATTGAAGTGTCGGGAAGATAAAAGAATCTGACCATGAAAAAAATGGAAAAAATTTTTTTCTAACACTGGTAGAAACCATCTCCTGTATCCAACACAAGAGTGGAATAATAATTCTAGAATATCTGGGGGGGGGGGGTGTACAATCTACAAACAGGATTTGTTTAAAGGTGGACTGAAAAAAATTGTAAGTTATAATGTTTATTTAAAAAATTAAATAGATACAGAAAACATGGATAAATAGATATTGTAGATAAATAATGGATAGATAGATAGATAGATAGATAGATAGATAGATAGATAGATAGGAAATAGATAATATAGATATGAGATAGATAAATTATAGATAGATAGATATGACAGGAATGGATATAGAAGGGATAAATAGATGCGAAATAGATAACATAAAGGCACTAAATATAGATAGATAACATACATATGACATAGATACGACATAGATAAATAGATAGATAGATAGATAGATAAAAGATAGATAGATATTAGAGTGATAGATACATAGATAAATAGATAGATTAGATAGATATGTGATACATAAATATGAGATAGATATAGATAGATAGATAGATAGATAGATAGATAGATAGATAGATAGATAGATAGATAATAGATATGAGTTAGATAGATAGATAGATAGATAGATGATAGATATGAGATAGATAGATAGATAATTTGGGCAATAGTTCTCTCTCTTTTCTTTGCATATCATTCTTATTCTCTCTACGTCCCCATCCTCCAGTTGCCTCCTCGCCGCATGCATCCTCTGACGCTGACAGATGGTTATGGTATTATATCTGTATTCCCAACAGTCTTTGCTGTAAAGAAAATAAAGCCAATAAACAACGTAAGCAGCGTGCTGGAACTATCTCCAGCGCTTGTGTAAATCTCTCCAAAAATAGGATCCTGCACAACAAATCAAGTTCATAAATCTTCTTATTAATCAGATCCTGAACTACGAGAGAAGCGTTAAACACAGTAACAAACTTAACAGGGAAATCTCAACGAGCAGAAACTGAGGAAGCAGCAGCATCTTCTCCAACCCAGCAATCTCATGTTTCCACCTGTATGTGACCAAGACAATACAGTGGTATCTGATGGAGTACGATGAGACTGAGGAACATATCTAAAAGAGTTCCTCAAGTCTCAACTGGGCTTTCCTTACCTAAGAGTCAGGAAAATAGGGGCAGACCTGTCAAAGTTCATCAGCCGCACCATCAAGTGAAATACACCAGGGATGCTCAACCAGCGGCCCTCCGGCTGTTGCAAAACTACAACTGTCTAAAACTATGCCTGTGTAGCGCCCTCCACCCTGCGTGGTGGTCCGTTGCTACAGCATGTATCTGTTTCTGTATATATTGTTAATAAAAACCAGGAGGTCGTTCGCCTAGGCAACCCCAGAGCCTGGGGAGAGGAAGTGGGAGGAGCCTAGGAGCTAGTATAGGGTAAGCAGTCAGTCTGCAGGAGAGAGTCTGCTGAAGGAGAGTGAGTTGGTAGTCTCCAGCAGAAGCAGTCCACACAAGGAGTCTGTGTGAGGAGACTGCAGAAGAAAGTCTTCAAGGGGAAGTTAGGAGAGTGCTTTAAAGAGTTAGTGACCAAGCAGCTTGACAGTGCAGGAGGAAAATAGGCCAAAGCAACCAGTGACCTGAATGTTCCAGTTTTCCCTGCTGTCTCTGAGTCATCATTTCTGCTGCCGATGCGCCTCCCCTCCATCACATCAGTCTCAAGACAAAGGCAAGTGATCGCCCCACGATCTCTAACCCTGGACGTCAGCCCTAGTCAAGGGGGGTTTAATCTAGGCCGGACACCTTGACTGGCGTCACGAACCAGTACTAAATACCCTTTCCCCTTTTAAGAGTGTCCGTGAGACGGCCCCAACCCCTTACCAGAAGTACCCTCGGCCTGGGTGGACGTCACACCTGGACAGCCTACAGCTATTGGGGCATGCTGGGAATTGTAGGTTTTGCAACAGTTGGAGGGCCGCAGGTTGAGCATCCCTGGTGTACACTATGCTGTTACATCGTTCTGGTGGACCACTTGTCAGCTGCCTATAGAAGTAATGGAAGATCAAACCTCAAGTATCGTATATTGTAGGTTAAAGTAGTGAATGATTTAAGCTGTTGCCTTCTTAAAGGGTGAAGTCTAAGGTGCCAGACATACTTTGTCTACTGCTCCTGAGATTTATTTCAAATACTGACTGAAGATATGAAAAATGGTGGGACTTGATGTGTGTTTTTTTTTTGCGTAACCAGCAGGACTAAGGCATTTCTATGGGTTATCTGAGGTTCCAGGTTACATCTGTCCTAGTTTGCTTAGACTGCTATGCATATGTGTACGTTTAGCATTTGGTTCCACATGGCAATGTGTTATCTAGGCCAGTTTCCTCAAAACATGATCGAGGTGCAGGAACAAAGCAGTTTCAAACAATGAAATAAGAAGATAAGCTTTGCTCCATCTGGCTGAGGTTTCTTCGGGTAGGGCTGTTATCAACAAGACCTAAATTTGATGAATACAGGAATACAGTCCTGGTAGGAGTATCGGTACAATATCACCAACAACATATTATTGGAGATACAGCTACTACAACTATTCCCTCCGGCAAAAAAAATTATTCCATGTCCTGCTAGAAATGTACATGATGTAATCTGTAGTGAATGTCATTTTCTTACCAGTGTCTGTATTTTTGAGTTATATCTCTCTGATGTTTCTCTTCTGTGTCATGTGACTAGGAATTAGACCCACCAACTCACACAGCATCTTATGTGTGGACAGGAAGTCTATTTCTCTATGCATACCTATGGGAGCCTCACTTTCAGTCTCATAGGAATGAATAGGAGAAGTAACTGGCTTCCTGTCCTGGATCAGTTGGAGGTCAGGGAGTTGGTCACATGACCCAGCTACAATAATAAGAGAGTGGATAACTCAGAATTACAGTCTCTGATGAGAAGATTGCATTCACTACAGATTATATCATGCACCTTTCTAACAGGTCAGAGAATAAAAAATTTAGCGGGAGTTCTACTTTAAGTATCAGGCCCATTTTTGGTTTTGCATTTTTTTATTTTTTCATTCACATAAGCCATGGCTTATTCTGTTGCATGACAAGATGCATTTTTTAACGGCACCAAAAAAAGGAAAAAAATTCTCTGTGGGGTTAAATTGAAAAAAAAAACACAATTCCACCAAGGTTTTTCAGTTTTGACATCACGGCATTCACGGTACGCTAAAAATGACATATTGTTCTTATTCTTCAGCTGAAGACGAATCCAGCGATACTGGATCTGGAAAATAACTTCCATGTGATGGCTCCTCCATTCAAACACACTGCATCTGCACTAAGCTCCCAACAGAACAATTGCAGATGGCAGATGTGGTGTATTTGTTATGGAGGAGACATCACACGGAAGTGATTTGCCAGGTCACATGACCCCCCTTTAGCGGCCATCTTATGGACAGGACCTCTGTGTGGACAGCACAAAAGATTTTGTTAACAATATAGAAAATGGCACAGTATTTTAGCAATGGCTATATTAGTAACTGCCATACATTATTCTCACAAACACATCAGTCGACAGTAACCAAAAAGTGGACAACCCCTTTAAAGTGGCCATACATCTTAGATGTCAGCCAACAGATATTCCTCCAGACTAGAGATGAGCAAAGTTTTTAAATATTCGATTCAGCTGCTTCATGCATTTCCGTGTAAGTAGCAGGCGGAATGATGGGGAAGGTGTTTGTGGCACCCTCCGTCATTGAACTCTTCAGATGCCGCGTTCATCACTGATCACGGCATCTAAGATTAAGGGCCCTTGCACACGACCGTATGCGCTCTGAGACATACGGTCCGTGAGCGGGCCATATGTCCCGGAGCGGCATAGATCGTAGGCACGGGAGTGAACAGCATCATCGATTACTTTGATGCTGTGCACGTCGGGCCGCCCGCGGGAATATTGTCCCACACTCATATGATCTTATGAGTGCGGGACAATAGTACCGCGGGCGGCCCAACGTGCACAGCATCATAGTAATCTATGACGCGGTGCGCTCCCATGCCCACAATCTATGCCACTCCGGGACATATGGCCCGCTCACGGACCGTATGTCTCGGAGCGCATATGGTCATGTGCAAGGGCCCTAATAGTAAGGCCCTTTAGGGGTTAATCATTTAGAAAAAAGTAAATTGTACTCACCTTATCCATAAATATTCTACATTTCTCCAACCAGCAGATCTCAATGCCGTTTTTATTTGTATGTAATTAAAAATATAGTATAACCACTGAGTTATTCACTGAAATCTGTCTGTACAGCGCCACCTGCTGTTTGCGCCTTTTCTAATTTCTCTTTCCTGCTCACTGAGATGGAAGCACACGCTCAGTTCCATCCTTCAACTGCTCCCAGCTGCAGCACAAAGGACATAACCCCTGGCAAAATGCACGCTCTCTAAGCTGCCAGCTTCAAATAATATATCCAGCAAAGCAACTGGAGCAATGAATGGGAAGATCTCTGGATTCATGTGAGGTACATGATTGGTTCTAAGTTTGTTATAAAGAGATTGCAATGTGCTATCTTTGCTTCTGGGTGTGTCTTTCTGCTGAAGCTCTCATCCAATCAGAGCTCAGGGCCGTGCCATTTCTGCCGTAGCTCTTTCCCTGTATCTTTCACAGCTTCTAACAATTGATATGGTTGGTGGCAGTTAAAGGATGAAACTGAGCATGCGTGACCACCTGAGCAATGTTATTGAGGTGGACAGAGAAATATGGAAAAGTACAAACAGAAGGTGACCTCATACCCATAGATTTAATTGAATAACTCAATAACTATTCTAAATTTTTATTTACATGCAGTTACAAACATATTAAAGGGGTATTTCTTATCTCAGACACTGATGGAATATGGCTAGGACATGCCATCAATGTCAGGAAGGAGCTGGTCCCATCTCTGGGACCCACACCTATCTCCAGAAACAGCTGCGCAGCCATCTTCTGTTCACCACTATGGAAGCTCTTAAAAGTGCCTAGCACTGGCTTGGCTATTTCTAGCAGTCCCAAACTGATGGAGAGGTGGCCGTGCATGCGCTCTCTATTCACTGCTATAGGACTTTAAAAAATATTGTTGTGTGCTCACATGACTACTTTGCCATAGCAGTGAATAGAGAGCAGTGTGCTCTCCTTTACTTTGAGGGTCCTGTTCAAAAGGTAGGAGAAGGTCCCAGAGGTACCTATCTGACATTGATGGCATATCCTAGTTATATACCATCAATGTCTGAGATAGGAATACCCCTTTAACCACCTACTGTTTTACCCAAGTCAAGCTCGGGCAGTGTGAAAAGTAGCTAACTGGAGGGGAAGGGTTGCTTTAGATGGTGATATCTGCTCAATGGTAGCAGCTAGAAACTTGGTCTTGTCTGAAAGGTGACAGTCCAGGCTTTCATACAAGATCAAAATGACAGCAACAGAGGAGAAATAACTGTTAGAAATCGCGAGTAAAACCTGTTTTTACTTTCATTTTCAGCTGCATTCACAACATCCTGATTTCTATCAGTGATATCTTTCTCTGTCCTGAACATATTGTAATTTTGGTCTTGTATGAAAGCTTGGAATGTCTGCTTTCAAACAAGATCAGTTGCAAGTTTTTAGCTGCTACCATTCAGGAGGTAGCAACATCTAAAGCAGCCCGCCCCCCTCCAGTTAGCTACTTTTCCCACTGCTGGAGCTCCACTCTGGCAAAACAGTTAGGTGGTTAAGAACCAATCTAGAATATCGTTCATGGGACATCCCCTATAAATATGGCAGCGCTGGAATTCCAGTCTCTGTCATGAATAAGGGTGACGTTGTTTCTGGAAAATGTAAGCCTCCTTTCTCATCTCAGAGAATCCCTTTAAACTGTGTCAGCCTAGCAGGCCTATTATATTCTCATTTTTCTACGCACCTGAAGCACAATACAATCCTCTTTATTTTTAGATTTTGATTAACAAACCAATAATGATCCAATGATTGTTTCCAGCCTAGCTGCACTCACAGCCAGAATAAAAGACTAGCATGTTAAACATATCCCGAAAGTCATCAGCTTACGAATGGGTTTTCATTAGGGAAATTTCTGTAAAAAGTTATTCATTAAATTGCTGTTGCTTAAACTGTTAAGTGTCTGCAAAGTGAAAGGCTGCTGAGATCAATTCCTTGTAAGAAAAGAGCAAGACAGATCAACTCGACTAGAGCCGGCTCACCTGGGATTCAGGAAGACTGAGGTTAGACATTATAGACTCAGAACCTCCAGAGGACTCGGGAAGCAGCTAAATGCATGTATTTGATTTGTTTTCGAGTCGAAATAAAAGTCAGATTACATGACTGGGAATAGGCTTTACTGACAAAACAAAGGCTTTCAGATCAATGGGAGCCGCACAATTACTTGGATACATGGAATTATATAAAGGTGCATAGAGATATATGTTGTAATTGAAAACATGCTACCAGTTCATGTAATCATCTATTATACCAAGAAATAAAAGCTAAAAGAAAAGTCAACAAATAAAAACAGCCATGAGAAAAAAAAGGCTACCCTCTATGGTTTTACATATCAGGTTATAATAAAAATATTGGGTCCTTTAAAGGTATTAAAATTAGGTAAATACTACCTCAAATGAACAGCACATTACAAATTATTTAACAAAAACTAGACAAGTGTGACTACCTCTATAAAACCAGACATTTTGACAGTTTGCTGGTCTGGAGCATTCAGGCATGTGTTAACATAATGGCAAGGAGGACAGATATCACCAATGTTCTTAGAGAAGCCATTGTTGCTGCTCATCAATCTGGGGAAGTTTACAAGGCTATTTTCAAAAAATGCAAAGAACATCATTCTACTGTGAGTAAGATTATTCACAAGTGGAAAACATTTAAGACCGTTCGTTGACAAACTTCCCAGGAGTGGACATCTCAATAAATTCACCCCAAGGTCAGACAATGCTAAAAAAACAAGAGCTATATCCAATACTCTACAGGCCTCAGTTGGTCTAACTTCACACAGATAACAGTCTGCTAATGTTCTACTGATACAGTATATCCAGACGGTGCCGTGTGCCTGCTGGACCCCCTTGACTAAAATGGGATCCAACTGGGATCCGGTTGATCCCTGGCATAAATGCCAAGATTCGGCTGGATGAGAACTGTTGCCTGCAGAGATTTTTGTCTGGCTGAATCTGGGCGTTTGAGGAGCGGCTGGATCCCTTTATAGTCAGAGGGGTCCACCGGGCATGTGGCTCGATCAGGCTGTGCCATATCCTGAGAACACAGGCAGGCTGTTCTCTGCCAGAACAGCCTGCCAGATAGCTGCCTGTCTCAAATGTAAAGTTGGTCTTAGCATGTTCAAGGCAGTATAATTACAAAATGGCTGACAAAGTACAGTTTGTGTGAAAGGGTTGGCAGGAGAAAGCCTCTTTTTTCTAAAAAAAAAAAAATAATAATAACATGGCAGCATGGCTTAAGCTTGCAAAGTTGCATCTGAACAAACCACAAGACTTCTGAAAAAAATGTTCTTTCAACAGACAAGGTCAAAGTGGAGATGGTTGGCCAAGCTGCACAGTGTCACGTTTTGGCAAAACCAAACACAGAATATCAACAAAAACACCTTATATCAACTGTCAACCATGCTGGTGGAAGAGTGATGATTTGGGTTTCTTTTGCAGATACAGGACCAGGGCACCTTGCAGAGTTAAATGTGAGTCAAAGT
Source organism: Rhinella marina (assembly GCA_900303285.1). Taxonomy (NCBI): domain Eukaryota; kingdom Metazoa; phylum Chordata; class Amphibia; order Anura; family Bufonidae; genus Rhinella; species Rhinella marina. Next base: position 221,780 of record ONZH01001912.1, read on the forward strand.
CCACATCTCAACTCAATTAAAATTCTGTGTTGAGACCTTAAGAGACCAGTGCCTTAATTAATGTCCACAAACCCCAAAGGACTGAAGTAACATAAAGAAGAGTGTCCCATAATTTCTCCAGAACAATGTCAAAGGCTGATACAGTCATACAGAAAACAATGACTTCAGGTTATTGTGGCTAAAGGTGGTTCTGCACACTACTGATTCATGGGGGATGCTTAGTTTTTCAGCCATAGCATTTTGTCTTCATTTTCTTGAATAAATAATGAAACAGTGGAAACGGTTTTGTGTTGTTCATATGAAGTTGTACTTACCTAATTTGAAGACCAACTAAGAACAATATTTTTCATATATAGAATCATAAAACTCAAAGAGGGTGTTCTTTGTTTTTCTCATGACGGTACATACTGTAACATTCAATTTTGGCTGAAATGTGTGCTCTTGAGTGAAAAAGTCACTGGTTTTGTGATTGGTGGTGGTTGTCAGGACACTACGGTATTTCACATCTGATGAAGTGCTTGCCGATTGGTAGAGACAGGAATAAAAGAACTAGTCTAGTCATTCCTACATTCAGAGTGATAACCAACTGGTATAAACATGAGCAGAGTCAAGATATAGAAGCCAAAGTCATGCTAGATGATAAACTGGAAGAAAGGGAAGGACTGGAAAACAAGGCAAGGGATCATACCGGAGGGAAATAACCCAAGGATCCACTTAAACTGTTGACTAAAATAGACTAGCTCTAGACCACTGCTTTTCAGTGTTTCTTAGCCAATCCCCCCTAACAAATAAATTACATCATAGTACCCCATTAATGTGATCATAAACTGTGCTTTATATTAAAACAATTAAGACTGAGGTAGTACTTCCAATAGACGTGCCACGTGAACCTAGACTGGCTACTTTACTTTGGGGCGGTGAAGGTCAATTTAAAGGAGTTCTTTGGACAACTCCTACTTATTTGCAAGGTTATTTGACAATAAGTAAATCACAAAGGCCCCCCACTAATCAGTTTAAGTCTAGGGGGAAACCTGATTGTAAATGTTCATTTTCCCTGTAGTGCCACCTCAGGGGCAACTGAGCATTAGATGATGTCTAAAGGAGAAACTTTTTGTAGAAGGTCTCCACTCTGGCCAAGAGGTGAGGATCCTGAACAGAGGACACCTGTCTATTAACTTAGAATTTCCTAATAAGATATATAAAGATAAGTTTTTAAACTGCACAGCCCCCTAAGTAGCCCCACAGATGATGATGTCATTGGGTCACTGGTTGCCACTGGGACGATCAAGCCTGGAGAAATGCAAGATGAGTGGTACACCACCCATTGATGTCAGGTGGTACAGGTATACTCTAGATCTTACGTGCAACCAGCTGTGTCCATTCAAGAAGAGCAATAGTTTGTTGGTGGCCGATAACATCATCAGCTTTATGTTCTTAGTTATATATTAAACAAAGGGCCCTCATCCAATGAAAAGTCTGATAGTTAAAGCATGTTGATTAGCATTTTCCATTCATGGTTTATTTTTTAATACATTTGGGATAATCATTACATTTGCCAATTATTGGTAGCATTTTTAAAATTGGCACAACTAGCCTAATAGTCAAAGGTCCTAAAACATATGCAAGGGCTACTGTAGCAATTCTGTACAATGCTATACTAAAAACGCAACATAGGAATGGACAGCTTGGATATAGCCTTTGAAGAATGTTCTCTGTCAAAATAAAAGCCTTTGTGGCTCCTTATTTCACCCTGAGCTGCAGTCAGATAGAAAGCTCTCAAAATGAATATATCACTGGTTATCTTCATAATATTCACAGGGGTGCCATTGAAGTGTGAATTGGGCAATCCAATAGTAGTTTCATGGATAGACTCAAAATGAAAAGTGACATATTTATTAGCTGAGTCTTGCCAACAAAATAGAAATCCACGGAATTCTACTCAGTAAAGTACAGTAAAGCTGCGTTAGAGATAGACTAAAATAACAAATGTAAAGCCAAGCTCTTCAGTAGAAATTAGAAGTGATTGTGTGAGCAGGACGTCTGGTGCTACCTTAATCAGTGTAGAATGGCCTATAAATGTATAATTCTGAAAATGTTGACTCTGAATCTTTGAATCTTTCAAGTCCCACATCCTAGCCCTTACTATCTTTTGTTGCCTACAACTCAAAAACATTTCTCATATCTGCCTACAACAAATAATACTAATGCATGTCCTCATCATCTCTTGCCTGGACTACTGCAACATATTTCTATGTGGTCTCCCACCTAACTCTCTTGCACCCTTCCAATCTATCCTCAACTCTGCTGCCCGATTTATACACCTCTTCACTTGTTTCTCATCCATCTCTCCCCTGTGCCAATCCATATACTGATTTCCCATTGAATTAAGTTTAAATTGCTGACAATGACATACAAGGTCCACCACAACCTGTCTCCTCCATACTGAATATCTCAGACCTAATCTCCTAATACCTCCTCACTTCATACTACAATCCTTACAAGACCTCCTTCTTTGCTCTCCTGTTATCTTCTCTTCACACAACCATCTCCAAGATTTTTCTTATGCACTCCCCCCCCCCATGGTTTTAAACTCTTTATCCTAACACATCAGACTCTCACCTTCAAAAACTTCAAAAACAACATGAACAACTCACCACTTTACATGACCATCTGAGCAACTTCTACCCTGATCTACTTCGTCCTCCCTTTTCGATAGTAAGCCCTCTTGGACTGGGCCCTCTATCTTTTTGTATCATTATGTATTCATTTTCTTTTTATTATGTATTTAAATTCTTTTTTGTAATGAATTATGCTTTAAATATTATTATTATTATTATTATTATTATTATTATTATTATTATTATTATTATTATATTTGCCTTATTTATTAATTTTATTTATTTATGCATTTTTTAATATATCTATTTTGTAAGTAGACATTTATTTTTTATTTTTTTTAAATACTACACATTCTACCAGGCGCCTGAACTATTTCAAAAAATGTTTGATGATGTATTGCAAAAATAGTGCGGTACTGTGTCAGCCAGAAAAAATCTATGTGAATTTCAAAACTTTTGAGTTAAAAAGGATAAAAATATTATGGCAATGATACCTTTATTAGCTAACTTGCAAGCTTTTGAAGTACAGAAGCACCTTTGTGTATAATGTTGTTCCTTTTAACACAAAAGTATTTGACATCACAAAAAAATGTTAAAAAAAATAAAAAAGTAATGATATAACGAATAAAAACAAAATAAAACATTTATTTCCCGTAGAATAAAATATTTTTGCTGAGTAAAATTTTTTTTTATTAATAAATGTATATTTTATTTAAAAAAATTGAATGTTACATGCATTTGTTTTTCCTTTTTTTCCTACAAGACTTTTGTGCTTGCAGATTTGCTTTTACTCCTTCTTTAGTAAGCAATTGTATTATGCTATACAAATCCCCAGAGATTTCTCATCTGTAGTCTACAGCAAGGAAAGACACAAGCCTTGGACAGTAATATGTAAAGATGGCATTTTTGACAGCTGTGCTCCTGAATTCCCACAGCGCAAGTCCTTTGTACTGTCGTATAAAAATGACTGAAGTGTTCGTGTAAGATAAACTGACAGTGAAGCTCATTTGCAAATGCCTGTGGATAGCCAGCTTTTAATGATAAAACCGCTACTCAAAGAAACCTGCTCCAGAACACACAGAGGATGAAACAAAAGATTTTTTCCCTCTATTTCACAGCCATTACAGTTTGTGTCTGAGCTATTATTTATTGAGCTCTGCAGTCTTTGCAAAAAAAGGGCCGAAGTCGATCCATGTTCAATGGTGTATACGCTGCTTAATGCTCTTCTTTAACAGCACAGCGTTTGCACAAGCATGGGAAAAAATCCTCCTAGCATGGATTATAGAGTTCTAGACAAATTATTCACTTAATTCTTTTCAGAAAATGTTTCCATAAAAAGTCAAAATATTAAATTTAGAAATCAAATAATGTCACTTTCATGTGCACGCTCTGGTGTCTTCGCAAGTATAATGAGGCGAATGTGTGTTGTAGGAATCAGAGATATTAATCAAAGGAGGGGAGATGCTTTCTTCCCTTTTTACGTGCTATATTATCAATTTTGCTACTAAGGAAGAAAATGTATAAATTGAATTTTTTATTTTCAGTTCCAATTTTAAATGTTGGGTGTTGAATTCTATGGATAGCGGCATTTTTTTAACTATCAATTTATTATTCTTTTTTAAATCTTTATTTTACAACCCTTTGTTTTATTGTTGATTTCTGTTTTAAATGTGTACAATATATATTAGAATGATATAAATCTTTTAATAATTACATTTATGGTGATAAGTAGCCAGGCTTAATGGGATCAAGGAAGATGCATCTATATTGTAGATTTTAAATATATAGATTTATAAAAAAGAATAATGATAATTGTAGATTGTTTTTGAAAGGAAAATGTTTTATCAAGGTTTTTGTAAATTTGATCTGTGGCAGGCAAGTGGATTTATGAAGACTTGATTAGAAAAAAAAAATCTATTATTATTTTACAATGATTGTTCTGAACAACAAGTTAAAAAGTAAGGCAGTGAGGGAAGTACTGTTATCTGATGTTTTACATGACTTTGTCTGATCCCACTAATGAGAAAATCTGCAACAAAAGATTTCATCATTATATAAAAAAAAAGGAACAAGGACAGTTCCGAAGCATATTACTGTAAAATATGCTTTATATTGCTTTTATATAAATAAATAATTCAGACTCTATAGATATTATGTTATAGAATTCACTTGCCAATGTAAGTTTAACTGTTAGCACCTAGTTTTTTGAAAAATGTATTGCATAGTGTCCCATATGTCCCTCCCTGAATTTATTTTTATAATATGACTGTTATTTTTCATTTAAATTTATTAACATTTTGAAATATATAAAAACTTTGTCCTTACTCATTTCTTTATATCTCATTATTCTAATGATAGCTCAATTTATCTAATGCAGAGCTCCAAATACTTTGCATATAGTTAAGATTTAAACGGGTTGTCCAAGATTTTTTTTTTATTTCCCCAACATCCAGACACCCAGCGCTACCTAGGAAGAGATGTATACTTACCTGATCCTTGCGGACCCATTCCAGTTCTGTGGCTACCAGACTGTCTTCACTGGACTTTTGGTCCTTGTCTGTCAACTTCCACAGAGAAAGGGTCACGTATGCTGCTCAGCCAATGGTTGTCCTCAGCTATGAGATATCCCCAAGCAGCACATCACTACTGAGTCATGTGAGACATAAGAACATGTCACCGGTGAAGCCAGCCATGATCCTGTCCATGCAGAAGTTGACAGACAGGGACTAGAAGTGCAGTGTAGACAGCCAGGGAGCCACAGAGCTGGATGCAGTGGCAGGGAACAGGTAAGTATAGATCCCTCTTAATAGGTACTGCTGAGTGGCAGGATTGAAAAAAACATCCTTGACAACCCCTTTAAAAGATACCAGTCTAGTTGCCTGCAGCCACCACTAGGGAGAGCTTAGGTGCTGACTGGATACTATTTTATTATAGCTAAATGTATAAACTATCTGGAGTGAGATCATGAGCTCCTTCTAGTGGTGAGTGCAGGCAGCCTGAATATAATCATTCAGCATTTTGTCTATGAAGGGGATTTGGAGCTCTGTATCACAAAAACAATGCTCCTACCACTATGGAAATTCTCCCAAGTCACATTTATATTAGGTCAACGCTCTATTTAGATTTATTTTTGCCCTCAGTGATATTGGGGACCTGGTGCATTTCCAGGCTGGCAAATTATAATTAGATTTATCTGTAAATTACTAATGTCTGATTACAATTAAGATGTATTTTGTCTATAATTCCCTAGGAATATCATTTGTATGGTTTTCACCTGTTTCTCATAAATTTATATGACACATCCAGGACAAAACAAAAATCATTCTAGCCCAGAGCCTCTGAGTGGCCGCCTTAGGACATAAAAATATCTATGATGTGACAGGATAAGGTGAAAATCAGCTGTGTCCTCAAAGTGGATTTACTTGGTGCATAGAATAATAGAAGGGATGAAGAAAGTGACAACCACAAAAGCTTGGTTGTCAGTGGTTGTGGCTGAAATTCTCTGAAATCCGAAACTTTGGGGAAATTTGCAATGCATTTTTATATTTTGCCATGTGGGTGCACTTGGCCAAAGGGGTGTTACTGACCAATATAATTAACATAAAAATCATGAAGTTACTTTTACGATCTTAGTTGTTTATGGTAGTCAAGGTAAAGTAGGCACCAATCCTGACCATTCCTGGCCATCCACTTATACGGCATATAGATATTGGTGGCTATTAGGGTTGAGCAAATTGAAGTATCCAAAGTGGACTTCAATCTGAATATCAGGGAAAATTTGATTTGCCACGAAGCGGAATTTCCTCGTACTTCCCTCGTATTTTCCCTGAAATGGGGGGAGGGGGAATCGTACTTACCTCATCCATTTACACGCAAAGAGGCCGACGTGGCCTTCTTGATTGAAGATCACAACACCACGTGAGATTTCACATGGTGACTTCAATCAAGATGGCCGCAGCGGTCTTTTCCCGATCAAGTGAATAAGGTGAGTATTTTTTATATATTTTTCCCCACTGGATTAACCCCTGAAAGCCCTCAATATTCATCTCAGATGCAATCGCCATTCCCCATCATTGAGCCTGATAATTGCCAAGAAATGCTCTTCGTGCAGAGGTAGTCTTTCTTTGTGAAATTCGGCTAAGCAGCCAAATCGAAGTTTTGATAACTTCACTCATCTCTAGTGGCTATAGTGAACCTGACTCTATAGTGTTGCAGGAAATATCATTCTAGTCTACCACAGCCTGTGGGGAAAGATGGACTTCTGCATGACCAAAATAGAGGCATCTTTCCCACATCCTATTATGTTAGCACAAGGAGAGGAGTCTTTATAGGGTAGGGCCTCATTTAAAATAGGTCACCTTGCTGTGGTGGATGGGCACAAATAATTTTGATCAAAATATATGGTAGTTGCTCATTACTGTACCTCATATTTATTCTATATAGTGAATGAATATATGAGATCATATATTCAATGCTTGCAGAGTAGTGTGGCATGGTGTGACACAGTTAAACATGGCAGCAAAAGTATCATGTTCCCCAAAAAATCATATTTTTGAATGTACTGTACTTAAAAGAACTCAATAGGCACTGTGTAACCCTTATACACCGAGAGGACACCTGAGCTCTCTCTTAGGAGTCCTTTCCATTGTGTGGGCATTGGTAATGTATTACAACTAGTGATGAGCGAAATATTGAAAAGTTTGATTTGGCTGCTTTGCCGAATTGTACAAAAAAATTTGCTTTACAAAAGAATTACTTTGTCACAAAGAGCATTTCTTGGTAAGTAGTGGGTGCAATGACAAGGAGTGGCGATTGCGCCGCCACCCCTCAGATGCTGCATTCATAGATTATTGTGGCATCTGATATAAACAAAAAAGACGTAAAATTTAAAAAAAATAAAAAATCATACTTACCTGATCCATTTGCTCACGAGGGGCCACCATCTCGCTCGAACATCTGACGCAAAGTTCGCTGATAATGTCATATGTCACCACGCACAGGATTTCGGACGAGATCTTTAAGTAAGGTGGCAGAGGCTGGCCCGTCACTGGTAAATGGATCAGGTACAGTAGGTATGATTTTTTTGTGTGTTTTTTACACTATTTCTGGTTAAATCGATTTGATACCATGAAGCACAAAGAAATTCAGCTTTGCGGCGAATTGAATTTATCCTGAAATTCGGATGCTCTTCGAATCGCTCAACACTAATTACAGTGATAGTTTGCGGGGACGGATAGAGGAGGAATGGGGGGAGTATCATCATGAAAATTAGCAATCCAGACTCTGCAGGAACAGTACTACCTACAGCTGCCGCTTATAGCACTTTAGGGAAGTGACAGACTCATTTTAATGCGTCGTAAGCCAGGATTTTTGCATATGTCAAGTATATAAAAGTCCCAGATAGCATTTTGCATATACCCCAGAACCATACGCTGGATGTCCATGGTGTGAATATAACCTAATACATATAAATACTTATGAAGGAATTTGATTTTTTTGTCTATTATATCTAGGCACATTAATGTACATTATTTCTTTTCTATCTATTTTCAATTTTCAAAATTGAATTCTATCAGAACATCAAATGATAGTTAAAAAAAAAGGAATTAGAAAATAAAAACTGTTGACAATTTGCTGTTTTTCTAAAGCAACACAATTGTTTCATCAGAGATTTCCAGAATGTGCCAATTAAAATGTGACAAATTTTGCAAAATTACCGTGAAAAATGTCACAGACATCACTCACATCCAATAGATGCACATTGATATTAACAGAGAGAAGCAATTTTACTAGAAAGCTCATATACATGTCGCCCAGTGCATTTCATTATGGTGCTAATATAAAAGTCATATCCATTACTATAATGACTCCGGGAATTCATCATTCCTCACCTTCCAACAGGCAACATGGAAATATCAAGGTGTCAGTTTCCAGTGGGAAAATAGGGGACATAGGACTCATTATATGTTTATCCAATTTCTCTCTATTTTCATTGCCTTTTTACAAATGTTTTATCGTATATGTTATAAAATATAGGCGGAAAAACATGTATTGCACAATATCCCTCCAAACAAATCATAAAATGATAAACGCATAATGTTTATTGTCTGATCAAATGAATTAATTTTCGTTGTTTTCCCTTTTCTTTTCTTTTGTGCCTTTGAATTTGGAATCTAATATTCATTTTATATAGAGATAAGCGAATCATGCAAAATTTTATTCGACGAACATTCGACGAACTTTTCCTAAGATTCGTATATTCGACGAATAGATTCGTTGAATTTGCGTACAAAACATACGTAATTATATGGCTTTTAGCGAACATTCTCGCACTAATAACGAACATTCAGGTAAAAATGGTACGCAACCTCTTTGAACACATACACATGAGCGTACAAATTGCGCACAAATACTCAGCGTACTATTGTCTAGTGATTACGTAATACGCAGGCACGCACGCATGAGTTGAGAGAGGCAGAGCGAAGTTTTACAAATGACATCCAGGCGATCATCAGCATTTAGCTCTGCAGAGCTGAAATACATGATCCGGCTGATGGACCGGCAGGATTACGATGGCACACCGCTACCCGAACCAGCATAAAAAGGAGGTGATCCAGCAGGTGATCCGAGGCTTGCGCAATAGTTTAGACACTGTGCGGACCCCGGGCCAGATGCAGCGGAAATGGTCCGATCTGAAGTTCAACTGCTCAGAGCGGCTTAATGAGATCAGCGCAGAGATACGGCAGGATGAGTATTGTGAATACTACTAGTAGATGCTCCGGCTATAGGTCCTTTGGAACTGCTGCCCCGTGCCACCTTCTCCTTTTTTTAGAGCTCGAGGTCTGGCTGGAACTGGACCCCATTCCCAACATTTTTCAATTCACTCTGTGGCCCTGCAGCTGGTCTTTGTCCCTGTATCTCCCTGTCTCTCTCTCCCTGCCTGATTAATTACTAGCCCTGAACTGGCCCTGCACTTGCCCTGCAGTATCCCTGATATGTGTAATATGGATTCCCAGAGCAATTACACCTCAATTTTCACAAAACAGGTCTCAGAGTCTCAGAACTTCACACTCAGTGCTTCTGCTCATCTCAGTCGCAGCAGAAGTGATGCGTCACTGGCTTACCGAGCCTGAGCCAATCAGAGCAAGCCCTGCCCACTAGGTCAGGTGACCGCTTTCTTCCCAGGCTTTTGTGCACGATAAACGAACTAACAGTAAAAGTTTGATAATGAATTGAATTTGTACGCAACATCGTATAGAGTAACTTATGCGTAGCAATAGCGTATAATTTATAGGACAACTACGTAGCAAATGTGTACAAAGCCAAAGCTAATCACCTAATATTCGGCTTCGCAGCTGAAAATTTCCAAGATTCAATACGAATCAACGAATCGACAAATCGCTTCACTCATCTCTAATTTTATATTTATTTATTATTTTAATTCTTTTTTTTATAATGAATTTTTGCATTAAAACAACTGAGAAATCTGACTTGCAATACCCCTCCAGACCATGTGGTGTGCTGTTGAGACAAAAAAATTATGAGCGTTTCTACCAGCAAGAACATGGTGATACTTGGGACTCACCAGTGGTTGAAATTACAAACGTTGCTCAATTTATATTTAATTTTTCTGCAGAACGCAGTTTATTTTTGAAAAATACAGAATCATTTGTTACTACCTATAAGTGAGATACTGTTAGCGGAAAGGCCTTTGTAGCTTGAAAGATCAGTATATATTCACTCCTCCTCAGTCTCACCTCGGCAACAACTGATATTTTTTTGTGCTGGAACAGTGAAATTGTATTTTAACCCTACATTGCAAAAGAACAAAAGTCAAATATCCCACTAGATTATTCTCTTAACTACCTCACAGACCATTTTTTTATTTCTTTCTTGCTTTTTTGAGTGTGTATATGAGGTTATTATTATAAATATACTATTTATATTATATTTTAATATTATATACGGTAAACTTTATTATTTTATTAGAGTAAATTGTGCGCAAATTTCTGATTTTTATTATTTAATTTTTTTAATTTATATTACAATGAAGTATTACTGTATAATATGAAAAGTCTTGGCTGATGAGGCAGGCTTTGAGGGTTTTTTTTCTTCTCTTCTCTTTTTTTCTTTTATTAATCACAGGCTGACATATAAAGGGGTTGTTCTAACCCCATGATTTTTTTTTCAAAAACATCTTACAAATTGCACAACACTTTCCCACTCCTTCACTGGTCTCTGTTCCACTTGCTTTAGCCATGATGTGTTGACATGACAAGTGACGGATGCAGCCAATCACACCACTGATGTCATAGCTATGAGCAGTAAAATACCGCAACAGTCACATGGTGTGGTGACATGTCATCGCTGGAGCAGGAAGACCAGCTGAGTGCCAGGGAAGCACAGGAGCAGCAGGGGAATGGTATGGTATTACTGGAGTGGCAGGGGAATGGTATGGTATTACTGGAATGGCAGGGGAATGGTATGGTATAACTGGAGTGGCAGGGGAATGGTATGGTATAACTGGAGCAGAAGGGGAATGGTTTGGTATTACTGGAGCGGCAGGGGAATGGTATGGTATAACTAGAGTGGCAGGGGAATGGTATGGTAAAACTAGAGTGGCAGGGGAATGTTATGGTATACCTGGAGCAGCAGGAAAATAGTATGATATACCTGGAGCAGCAGGGAAATAGTATGATATAACTGGAGCTGCAGGGGAATGGTATGGTTTAACTGGAGTGGCAGGTGAATGGCATGGTATTACTAGAGTGGCAGGGGAATGGTATAGTATAACTGGAGCAGCAGGGGAATGGTATGGTATTAGTGGAGCAGCAGGGGAATAGTATTGTATAACTAGAGCGGCAGGGGAATGGTATTGTATAACTAGAGTGGCAGGGGAATGGTATGGTATTACTGGAGCAGCAGGGGAATAGTATTGTATGACTAGAGCGGCAGGGGAATGGTATTGTATAACTAGAGTGGCAGGGGAATGGTATTGTATAACTAGAGTGGCATGGGAATGGTATGGTATTACTGGAGCCACAGGGGAATGGTACGCTATTACAGCTTATGTTATTTCGCACCATTGTAAGCTGATTTGTTTTTGTTGATGGAATAATTCAGTTGTGGACATTGAGGAAGGACTATCTTTGTACTTTGTGCACTTCTGTAGGTCAATTCTTGGACATTCTGCTTACAATTTGATTTCCTCTACAGACTTATATTCAGGTCATGACATTATGACCGGGGAGCTCAGCACATAAGCAGACTGCAGGATCTACCAGTGGGGAAGACACCGGTTGTGCTCCCCCCCAGTTGGGAGGACCATATGAGACTTTGAATGTTGGTAGTCACTTGGTCTCCAAGAATATGGTTGATTTTCAGTTTTTATCCAATTTTTTATCCTTTAAAATGTCCTAGAAGCTCCGATAGGGTATAAATTTGAAGAAGTAGCTGTTACAATTGGCAGCCTATGACAATGGCGTGAGGTTGCTAAGGTCTTCACAATGACCCATTCTTCTTGTAATACATGTCATTGATAATATGTAGTGATTCTAATGGTTATGGTTAAAATGGCTCAACCCACCGATGGAAGGGGTACTTAACAGAGACGTAACTTTAGATTTCTGGGCCCCAAAATCTATCAGGACCCCCATCTACCATGTGTTATTTTTATGTGGCAGAGGGTCCTATGGGCCACCAAGAGTACCTGGCCCAAGGATTACTGTTATCTCTCAAGACTTATGACCACCCACTGGCCAGGGGCATAACTACCATAGCGGAAGACTATGCGACTTATATCTTAGTTGAGTTTATCTCCTCTTCTACCGGGGATGAAAACTTGTTCAGGACTCTAGCCTCTAAAGGAACAACTTTTTGCAGTGAAAAATTGGCCCAAGGGTCGTTGAAAAGGTTCTATGCGGAAACCCTTCTGTCCTGTGTGTGTGGGGGTCTGGTTTGATCTTTGCTATGGGGCCCTTAATTCTCTATGTACGCCACTGCCACTGACTACATCTACCCAAAAAGTACATAAGGCCATAATTGCATATATCTAGGTGGTTGCTGATTGGTTTTATCATTGTATTTTGTACACTTGGTTTCTTTTTTCATATTCATTGCCTCTCTTTTTACTGCTTGTAATGTCACCTCTTGCAGTTTAATGCCAATAATCCGTGATGAACTGGAAGCAAAATAATGGTTTCTATTTTTCTGATTTATGGGCACAGAGAATCCTGGCCGAGCCGTTTCCATGCCCCATATAACAATGGCTGTGCCTTCATTTTATCTTTCTCAGCCTTTAACAAAGAGCATTCAACAAGCTACGTGCTGTCACATCGGCTTCATTGAAATTCGAAATTAATTAATTACGACTTTATCTTCATTCTCACCAGGATCAGCATTTGCCATAAACCACCCAGAATTCATTGCTAACATCTGGAGAGCCTCGTTTTTATGGGTAAGCTCCGAGCTGATTATATCAGCAGTTTTTACAGACGATTCCTTCAGTAGATGAAAAATAAAAGGCACACAAGTTTTGTTCAAATTAGACTTAGAATGCAAGTTGGTAAAAAGGTGTAAAAATTTGTGTAAAAAAATGTTTTCCTGTTTTTTCATTCCTCCTCATTGGAGCTGCAATACTGGACCCAACCAGTGGACAAGTGTGGCACTGTTTTTGGAACAAAGTTGTCATGTTTTTCTAATTCTCGACAACCCCTTTAACTTGGTGTCAAGGGTTCCCCTAAAATGTTCTCATAAACAGCCCCCCCACACCTAACGTTGGTCAATGCTCTCAAGCTATGGTTGAAGCTGAAGGTCACTTAGTGGGGCACTACATCAGTGAACTGATGTCAGAAAAAGAGGCCGGGTTATAAGAACTTGTTGCGGATGTGGATCCGCTGCGCCACTTGAACAGATTTGACTTGGGCGCTTCTCCTAAAGGTGTTATCCTGGTCCCCTGGTATTCACCCTTTAACCCCTATATGAGGATCTAGTCTTCACTGTAGGGGAACCACCAGACCACCATCTCCTGAAGTAGTCTCTGTTCAGTGACTGCTGACTCACTGGGGTCAAGAAAGAACGGCATGGAACACCAAGGGAATAGTCAAAATCGTAATCAGGAAACAAGCTGAGGTCAGGGCAGGCAGAATATGTGCAATCCAGTAAACAGTTCAAGGGTAAGGGCAGGCAACACAGGGTCAAAACAGGGAACTAGTGTGGCATCAAAGGGTCAAATCCAGAAACAGGAGGAAGTCTGTACACAGTCAGGCAAACAGGACAATAGCACACCTTTCCAGGAAACAAGCTAACAAGAACCTATTGCTCAGGCACCTTCCTACATGGGAAGTTGCCTTAAATTCTTTGAGGTGGCCAGTCATAGGCTGGGGAAGATTAAGGTGTGTGTGCACTATCACTTTTAGAGCTGGAGGAAGCACATGGCCTAGTGAAAGTTGTGGAGCAGTGAAAGGTTGGCCTCAGCCTGCGTGAATTCAAAAAAGTAATGTGGCTCCAGCAGCCGAACCCACCGGAGGGAGCAGTAGGGGAAAGTAGGTTAGTGCTCCAGTGTCTGTGTCCGCCGAGAGGAGAGAAGCAGTGTGCTGCCATTATAAAAGAATTACTTCTGCAAGCCCAGTGATGTGCAGCAGAGGTTGTTGAATCTTCGCCACACAAACAAGGATAGGCCAACACTAGTAGATATGTCGAGATTTGACAACCAGCACCCCACAGATCAGTTGTTTGGTGTAGCTCCTACACGGCACCATCAGCATTGAGTGGAGGAAGCGCACTTCTATAGTACTGCTCCCATTGACTGCCCCGATGGGGAGAAGCGCTGTAGTAGCGAGCTCCTTCCAATTCCGGCAACAGAGCTACACTGAATAGGTAGTGAAGATAGGCCTGAGGATAGGTCATCACATACTAAAGGCTGGACAACCCATTTAATGGAAATCATCTCTCTAGACCTCCTAGTGGGCTTGTGGTGGGCTTGCGCCACTACATAGCAACCAAAAAAAAAAGCTGCCGCCTGAGCCAACGATGATATATCATCAGGTGGATTTCAGGGTACTACAGTCTCCATCTACCATGTACCATAGCACACTTTCTAGGTCAGCTATGGTAACAGATTTCAATTCAGAATATTATAGTCTGCGAAAAATGAAATCTCTTCTAACAATGAATGCATGAAAAAGGGTGGCCTGTTGTGGACAATTTTTATTTCTTTTTATTAGAAGGGTCCCTGCTTCTGCACCCCAAATGATCAGAAGATGGATCTGGTAGCAACTGTTCAATTTCTCTGCAGCACCACCACAGGTTGTGTCTGGTATTACAGTACAGCTCCAAAGAAGTCAACAGAGCTAAGCTGCAATACTAAACATAATGTGTGCATAGATGTCATGTTGTTTTTCAGAAGCAGCCACGTTTTTATGATCTTGGGCAACCTCTTTAAGGCCTGGATGTGTTTAAAGTCTCCTGGTCAGTTTTAGAATTTGCATTTTGTTCCCAGAGAGACATTTTTTATCGGACAGTGTACACAACAGGATGACAACAGCTCCATGCTCTGTGTAGTGGCCATTGTTGAGTACTACAGCTCAGCATTTTTTCCAGATATAGAAGATATCAGTGGCCAATCTGACACCTACTATGTCTGTAAACCATGAGGTCTCCATAATATCTCAGTGGTATTTATGCAACAATGTGTCAATGTCATATCAATAGTAATAAGTCAGAAAAACTGGACCTGTATTTTGTCTTGAAGATGTTGCACTAGTTTTCTTACTGGCTTTCTCAATTAGGAGAATGACTTGAACAAGAAATCTCCAGAATTACACACTGGTGACTCATGCTCCATTCAGAATGGTTATCAGTGGCCAATCTAGTACCTACTATGTCTGTGGTACAATGACTATGAAGTCTCCTTAATATCTCAGTTCTACTTATAAAATAATATGTCTATGCCATATCAATAGTATTAAGACGGAAACTGGACTTGTATCTTCTCTTGAAGAAATTGTGCTAGTCATCCGACTGGCCTTCTCAATTAGAATGACTTGTAGAAGAAATTGCCAGCATTAAATACTGGTGACTCATGGTTCAGTCAGCATAGTATCAGTGGCCAATCTCGTACCTACTACCGTGTTTCCCCAAAAATAAAACCTACCCCGATAATAAGCCCTAGTGCTATTTTGCCCTGTTTTTGGAGTAGGCTTAAAATTTAAGCCCTACTCCAAAAATAAGCTCTAGGTACATTGAGGATACATTGAGGATACACTGAGAATAGGGTTACGGTCCGGGCCCAGGGGGTTGGGGGCGCAAAAATGAAATATATGTTCAGTGGGGGCAAAAATAAGACCTACCCCAATAATAAGCCCTAACCCTTTTTTCAGAGAAAAAAAAAAGAAATAAGACCCTGTCTTATTTTTGGGGAAACATGGTATGCCTGAAGTCCTATGACCATGAGGTCTCTTAAATATCTCAGTCCTGCTTATGAAATATGTGTATGGCATATCAGTAGTAATAAGTCAGAGCACTTGGACTTGCATGTTCTATTGAAAACATTGCGCTAGTCATCCAACTGGCTTCTCAATTAGAAGAATGACTTGGAGAACAAATCTCCAGAATTACACACTGGTGACTCATGCTCCAGTCAGCATAATCTGTTATTATGCTGACTGAAGCATGCGTCGCCTGTATTTAATTCCAGAGATTTCTTGTACAAGTCATTGTTATTGAGATAACTTGCACACCATCTTCAAGAGAAAATATAAGAAGTCCAGTTACTCTGACTTAAATACTACTGATATGCCATGACCTGGAATAATGGGAACCTTCACCGACAGTAAGTCTATGAAATAAAATATTCACTGGAAGCCTCTTATATCCCCTAAAAAGGGAAAAATTCCAGTGATGCACGCAGGCACACAGGCAGCACAGTATATAAACCTAGCAATACCAGCCGGATGCACTTTGATCCCCATTATATATATATCTGCTCCCGCATGTGCCTCCTGCAATTGGCTCAAGACAGCCTGAATTATAGTGCCAGTTTGTCACCGGACCTCAATCACGGGAGAAGAAAGTGTACTTTATCTTCCCGTGTCACACAGTCATTTTGTCGTATCATCCTCGACTTAGAATGGAGAACACTTAATCAAAATGTCAGCGGGTTGATTTTCTTGTTCTGTATTGTGTTATCTATGTATAACTTGCACATATATTGGTAGAGCTGCTTGTGCAATTCAGTTCTTCTCTCTTATAATTTATCATAGACGTTTCTCCGGCCAAAAAAAAAAGGCGAATGATTGTGTGTCTTTTCAGCTCGGCGGAGGAGAGAGCTGTTCTATTTCCAGACTTCTATTTCTGCTCTCCATTTCTAAAGGCTCAACACAAGTTAAGGCATTATCTCCCACGTAAAGATAATCCACTGCGACAATGTGCAGGTGGAGTAGCATACAGTGTGTGTGCGTGCGTGAGCCCAGGCAAGGCACATTGTTCATAGGTGGTTTAACCCTTTAATGATTACTTTTTTATTTTTTAATTGAGCACACAGTGGTTTAACAGCCCATTAACATTTTTTTTTATTCAGAATGTATGATTTTTGCAACATTGTTTACATGACACATTTATCAACCCCTTCCTGACAGATTAATTTTCCATCTTTTCATTTTTTTTTTTAAATCCCTGCCTTACCAGGAGCTATAGTTTTTTTTTTATTTTTTTTATTTATTATAAATAATTTATATATTTTTTATATAACATATTATTCACCCTATAAGACGCACCTGCCCATAAGACACACCTATGATTTAGAGGAGGAAATTAAGAAAAAAGATATTTTTCATATCCCTCAGCTCAGACCCCCAATGTTAATAAGACCCCTATTTAGACCTCAGATAAGACCCCTAATCAGACCTTACGTCTGATGCTCAATTTTTAGAAGTCCTCCAATCAGACCTCAGATCAGACCCCCCAATGTCTATAAGACCCCCCCAATATCATCTTAGATCAGACCCTCAATGTTTCTATGACACCCCAATTAGTTCTCAGATTAAACCCCCAATGTTTCTAAGACCCCTCAGTCAGACCTCAGATCATATCACCAATGTTTCTAAGACCTCAGATCAGACCTCAAGATCAGACTTCAGATCAGAGAAAAACAATAAATAAACTCACTTCTGCTTCGGACCCCAACGCCATTCATGAGATCCAGCGCTCTTCCTAGTCTTCCCGCTGTGCAGTGGCCTGACGTCGCACAGCGTGAGGTCACAGAGCGCCGACCTCCTCACGCTGATGTCCTTTCAGGACACAGCACAGCATGCAGCCGAGGAAGACCAGAAAACGGTGAGTACAGATCTCGCGAGGGGAGCAATGTATTCACCGCACCACATTCCTCCTGTACTGGTTTCAAAACAGAAGCAATCATTAGTATTTGCATCATATGTAAGATGTACTGACATTTTCCCTCCCCTCTGGGGGGAGGGTAAAAAGTGTGTCTTATACGGTGAGAAATGTGATATATTTCTATTATATATCATTTATTTTTTATAATGTTTCCATTCACATAGCCAAGTTGTACTTTCTAATGACACTATTTTATATTGCACACAATGTAGTGGAAAGCTGGAGAAAGAATTCTAAATGGGGTGGAATCGGGAAAAAATGCAGTTTGTTATGAGTTTTGTAAAAAGTATGATTATAGCAATACCAGATTTTTATAGTTTTCTTTGTGTTTTAATACTTAACAAAAATGAAAACTTTGAAAAAAAAATTGTTTTCTTATGCATCACCATACTCCGTTTCTTATACATTTTGTATATTTACCTCTACAGAGCAGTACAAGGTCATATATTTTTCAGGGTGATCTGTATTTTTTTGATACTGTTTGACTTTCTGATCACTTGTTATTCCATTTTTTGGAAGGCGAAGTGACCAAAAAAATGTTGAATTTCCAACTTAGATTTTTATTCCCATTATTACGTTCACTGTACTACTTTTATATTTTAATATTTGGGGCATTTTTTTGAAACGTGACAATACTAGTGTTGTTTATGTTTTATTTATTTTTTAAAAAGGGAAAGGGTGGTGATTGAATTTGTATTTTTTTTTTCAATTTTAAAAAATGTATTGTACACTTATTTTTAGACCCCTAGGGGACTTTAACATTTTATTGTCTGGTCGCTTCTCCCATAGACTGCAATGATTTACCATTGCAGTCTATGGTAAAATCACTATGTCTCTTCTATTTAACGAGCATAGACACCCATTTACGCTACATGGCGCTACATGGTTGACTCTTCATTGGCTGATCATAAAATTACTCAACAAGTTGGATGGTGCATCTTCTTCTGCTGATTCCCCCTCTTAAGGCACCCATAAACATAAGAGCAAAGTTTCCCGAAACCACAAATTTTGGCCATGTTTCCTCTCCCCATTGGGAACTCATCCACTCTCAACAAGACATTGCATACCATTACCTATCTTTGGGAAAGTCGAAATTAGAGATAAGCAGATTGATTCTAAAATTTGAAAATTAGACTTGAATTTTCCAAAAATGTTTGATTGTGTGTGATTCAGTTCCGGAAAGAGAGAGAAAGACTTTTCAAGGCAATTGGGTCACTGTCGATTCTGGTCAAATTCATTCAGACCCAAATAGAAACTTGACCACCGATTAGGCCAAATTGGATTTTAGTCAAAAGAAATAGCAGTTTTCCGAGCGAGTGTTTGGCCAGCAGCAGTTGAGGGGGTATGGCCAGCTTTATCGTGTGCCGGATGGTGCCCAAATAATACTGTCCAGTCAACGTAGCAGTATCTTGTGACGATTGCTTTCCACAGGATCACACACTGAGTCTGGGATTAAGGGTGCAAAGTCCAGGCGCCCAGACCATCAGGACCACCTTTTGTAGTGACAGTGGGTGGACTCCATAGGACCACAGTGGTCGTACCACTAATGCCGGCCCTCCTATCCAATATAATCACCAGAAACTAAATGCAGTGGCAACAAGCCATCCATGTGTCGGGTTTATACAACAATTCAAAGCCTTTTTTCAGCTTAGTTAGTTATGAAGCGTAAAGTGTTTGACAGGCATTGTGGGATTTCTTCCAGCTCGCTCCCTTCAGTGTCAAAACAGAGCCTGCAAAAGTACGTAACGCCGTCGAAAAGCAAGCGACTGCAAATGCCTTCAGATAGCAGTTTTCATTGATGTGTTTTGTCTCGGCAAATCACTTTACCCCTGAGAGACACTTGAAAGACCCGCAATTACAGTTTGTATATGACCTGCGTAAACACCAAAAGGTTTCTCCTTTAAATTGCTGCCTGTGAATCAAAAAGCAATATGTTACTGAGCATACTGACATGGAGAGGATGGTGGAAGGGGGTTGTGAAGTCTGTCTGGCTCCTTAAACGGAAACCTCTCAGACTTAAAGATGTTTTCTCATCACAGACAGAGTCCTCCAGCCACCACCTTGTGGGGCTCCATTCCCAATATAGGTGTGGGTCCCATCAGTGGGACCCGCACCTATAAGACAATGGGGGCATATCCTAGCGATATGCCCCCATTGTCTCAGATGAGAATACCCCTTTAATCTCCTAAGCCCAGAGCAGGTTTATATATATATACTGTATATATATAAAAAAAAAATATATATATATTATTTATTTATTTTTTTATTTATTTTTTTAAGAAAGGTTTATAGAAAACAGACAATTCCTTTAAAATGATAATTGACCCTTTAAGTGCACCTTATGCAAATTAGCTGATACCAGACAAACCGGGGATACCCATCTGTAAAGGCAATGCTCCACGGGAAGAAGTATTCAGATTAGTCCATACTGTCCCAGCCACTTGTCTGTTTAGGCAATGCACCATGGGAAAAATCTGCAAATTAGCTGATGCCAGCCAAAACAGAGCCACCTTTCTGAATAGGTGTCACTAACCAGTGGGTGTGGACCCACTCTGCCACGTGTCCTACCTCCTCTAAAGGCGTTGTCTAAGTGAAACCCTCGTTCTTCACAATACCCCAGACGGTGGGGATAGATTTTCCAGAGGGGAACACCAGGTCACTACCTCTTGAGAAGGATTGGCACATGAGGCAGCGGACCCGGACCAGGAGGGACCTGAGCAAGGTACCAGAGGAACAATCGTATTCAGCATGCCGAGTCGTAGCCAGGAGCAACAGTGCAGGACCGAAGGATAAGGCAGAGGCAAAGTCAAACAAGCAATAGGTCAGGGCAGGGGGACACAGGTACAGGTCAGGCAATCCGGGTCGGCAACAGGAGAGGCAAGGCAAGCAGGAAGGGATCAAACAGGTAGAGTCAGGTATACAGGAACACAAGTACAGATAACAGCAACCTTTGCAGGATACAAGAACCTTGACACTAAGGCATCTGGGAAGGGGGCTGAGCCACTTATATATGTGCAGGAGGGCTAGGATTGGTCAGCGAGGTCACATGATCTAACCCATAAAGCACAGGAAGTGATGAGCGCTGGCCCTTAAGGAAGTGCTGCAAGAAGTTTTCTGTGGCCAGGGCTGATAGGAAACTGTGGAGCAGATCCCAGAACAACAGTACCTATATGGACAGAGTCCAGGACTGTAGCGGTGAATGGGGAAGCACTGGCAGCACAGCAGCAGCCGCTGTTACGATAGGTAATGCTCCATCGGGGAAAATATGCAAATTAGCTCATAAACACCAAACCAAAACACCCCTTTTTCCATGGAGCATTGCCTAAACAGATAAGAGTCTCTAGTTTGGCTGTCATGATCTCATTTGCATATTTTTTTCCCATGAAGCATTTCCTGAAAAGTCTCTTTAATAAGAACCAGTACAATAGAATAGAATGTAGATCTGTTTGAGTTTTTCTCCAGCTGTAATTCTGAATTGAGGTGATAAAAATATAATATGAAATTGAGAAACTGCACACAAATACTCCCTCTAGCGTACTTTTACTGCCCGGGTCATAGATCGATATACACGGCCATTTCCAGGCCAATTCAAGATATAGAAATGGCATTAATCATAGGTATTTAATTTTGTACAGAACATAAAGGGAAGGAAATCAGCGCCTTCAGAAACATTACCCGGGAACAATAGCGTGAGGCCCTTTTCAGCTTGTCCTGGGCAATGGAATAAAATCTGAGCTATTTATCTCACAATGGAGAAAAATGCTGCATGTCAGGCCCTAAAGAGAAGGAGAAATATTTCCTATTAAAAAAAAATTATATCTCCTCCAGTACATGGAGCGTAATTAGCTTGTTCAACCGGAGCCATAAGAAATACGAAATGTTTAGGTTAAATAAAATGTCACCGATATAAAGTGAAATGTACATTTTCTCTAGCCTACAATATATATGTACAGTAATTTCCCAAAAAAATTTATGTTATTTTCTCCATTTTTGCCTTGACATTTGTGTTTTATGAGCCTTGTGGTGACCATCCATGTATAAATAATGGGAGAGGCCAACATGGAGTCGTGGGATGCACATGGACAGTCCATTAATCATACCTACAGGAGCATGGAGACCATATGGCCACCACCAATGGACTATGGAGGTGTAAGATAGGTATAGAATAACAATTTTGGATAAAATGTTTAGAAAGAAATTAAAAAGAGAATGGTGCACTCCATGGTAGTTGATCTTTGTGTTGAGGAAGTAGACACCCTAGTTGCTACTTTTGCCCAACTACTCGCGTTGCGCTTGTATAGGCTCAACACATTGAAGTGCGTTTAGGGTAAGGATCAGTCCTTCGATGGTTAATAGGATTTTTATCTTGTGTTTTGGTAAAAATCAGGGGCGTTGCTGTCAGTACCCAGAGACATGGCCACATGTAAAGGGCAGTATATTACAGCAAGCTTTAATGTATGTAACACATTTCAACCCAATGGTATGGTCTTCGATAACATGGAAAGAACAGTGTTGAACAGGAGTACTTTGGTCCACCAAGGAAAATAATTTTAATGGCCCCACGTCTATCTTTACAGAATCACTGCAGGTTCAATTCTATTGTGCATGAAGGATAGATCGTGATTTGCCTTAAAGGGGTTGTCCCACAAAAATATTCTACAAACACAGCTCATCAATTCTGAACATTTGCATCATACAAAAGAGGAAGAAGAATAAGAGTTCTGTTCACACTGGCCACAGTGCAGTCGAAGACTGATTAAAAAGAACCTGTCTCTTTTATTGACATGTCTATTTTAATACATTCCCCTTGTGATAACCATTCCAGGGCATCTATTTTTATGACTATTCATTACATTCTGCAAGTCCCTGCATCATGCTCTGCCCCCGCAGAGTCTATTAAGCATTAGAACCCTGCCGTGTATCTCTGGTTTAATTTCAAATAGAATTGATCTCTCAATGTATCCAGGTCCTCATAGTGTTTTAAGTCACTAAAATCAAATTACAAACTCCAAATATGTATAATACATTGTTATAGACAGTTATTATGCTCCTCAGGGGTGGAGCATAACAAATAGAATTATATAAATGCCTATCATGCTCCACCCCTGCAGAGTCCACTAGGCAGAATACAGTGTATATGTTTCACCTGGAGTGTTCCTTTAAAAGAGCTAGTAATTTTTTTATGCATCTAACATTTCTCTAAGCAATTTCTTTAAGGATAATTGTACAATATGGCCAAGGGAAAAAACAAAAAATAAAGAAGTGTTCTGAGGAGAACATCAGGTGCCGGAATACTCAGGTTTCCTTTGTGAAGTTAAAACGCATTAGACAACTAGACTAGATTCCTTGAAATAAGAGCGTAATTTTATGCTGTGCAGCGTGTGATTTGCCTTTCTGCGAAAACATCTTATCGTGTAATCAAAGGCAAACAAATGCAAATAGCCATACAATTTAATACGAAAACATGAAGAGCACGGCAAAACAAAGTGGTGTAAAAAGCAGGTTTCCAGAGAGGACCTGATTACTAATTCTACTGATGTCACGTCTGATTAATAATACATGAGCGTCGTCAGTCAATAGAGTTAAAAGGACTCTATAAAAGGGAGAGCAGCGCGGGGAAGAAATCCCTCCAAATTTACATGTATTCAAAATGCTGCTCTACAAGATAATAAGGGTCATTTAGGAACGACACAAGGGCTGAATTGATGAGAAGATGTTCGTGGTGCAAAACTACATCTATCTTCCAGCAAATCGGAATAGGCTTTGTAGGATTACAGATTACATCAGATGTGAAAATGACACGCTGTATGCCCCCAATGTGAACACTGCTTTCCTACCTAAAAGGTATGTGCCATCCAAAAATTCTTAAAAATTCTTTAAATCAAGCGTTTAAAGAAGCGTTTTCAAGGATTTTTAGGTGATTTTTTAAATCAATTTATCAGTATTTTAAAAAAATCCTAAGCAGTTTTCTCACTGGTCACTAAGCCTCAAAATAGGCTGACACTTCCTGTTCTGTAGAGATTACCTCTTGGCAGTCATCTCATCATCATCACAGTTATAGTGAAATGATACATTTACATTACGCAACACAGGATCCACCAATAACAATAGACGTCAAAGCTTATCTACTCCCCCTCACTGCACAACGGCCCCAGCACAGGTCATAGAGTATGCCCACAACATTCTTCCATATAAGTGAGTCATCTCCAGACTGCAAGTTCCTACAGTCCATGTGGTTGCTGTAAACAGGAACTTAAGCAAGAGGGCCATCCCCATAATCAAGTACACAAAATAGAGATGACTGATTTCCATTTTTTATGCTAATCATGGGAATATGCCTTTTGTTCGTCTAATCAATCGTAATTATAACATCAAAACATGCTACATTAGATGGCTACCGTTTGAACCCTGATGAGTGTGTGAAATAACAATACTCCTTTGAGGTAATCTCCTTTCTTTTCCACGGGAAGAGGGTTAGGATACAAATACAAATTAAATGGCCAGTTGGTCCCACCAAAATCAGAGGTTGGACATTTCAGGGTTGGACTGGGCCGTTGGCCCACCAGATGAAATTATTCTCTGGCCCAAACCTTGTTTCATTAACAAAGTCTACTAGACTTCAATTCAACGAAATAGACCTTACTGGTAAATTATTGTTTCCAAAGGTAGCTCCAAAATATATTTTTTTGTCTCTGACTTTTAGGGCCCATTATCATGCCAGAGCCTGGGCTCACTAGAGGATCTTCTGGTACTCTGGTGGTCCAGTCTTATACCAGACATTTATCTAATGGTATGGCCACCTGTACCCCATCTTGGAATCTGCCTTATGGACTCTATTTTATAAACATATAGTACCCCTTTAAACGTTGCTCGTAACAATAGGTCTCCTCATCGACCTGAGCAAGCTGGTTCATAACTATTTAAGCATTGAAAGATGAGAAATAAAAAGTGACAAAACACATTTTCCAACAAAAAAAAAGATGTAAAAAAAGATTTGCGTCTTGTTTTTTTCAATCCACGGCTGCACAGCGGTTTGACATCCCAGTGTTTCGATTTCACACCAAAGATGTCGCCATTCTATATGACAAAGGAGAACAAAATGCCTGAGGTGTCATCCTTTGTATCTCGTTCTTTGTATTGGATTTCCTCTAAACACAATGTGAAGCTCCACGACCGTCTAGTCAAATGGCTCTCCGTAAAGGCTCTTTTTTAGTTATAAAACTTGCATGCCTTTCATTAAATCCTGAATAGCTACTGAATTGAAAAGTAATCTATGAAAATGTTCTCCCAAAGTTCCTAGTAGAGATGAGCGAATCTATTCACTGCATCGTAGATTCGATACGAATCTTGGAAATTTTCTGCTGTGAAGCGAATCCGAATTTTTTGAGATTCACTCCGTTAGATTTGAAAATGTTCTTAAGGCTTTCTACGCATTCGCTACGTACTTGTCCAACAAATTGTACGCTAATGCTACGTATAAGTTACTCTATACGCTGTTGCATACAAATTCAATTAATTAGCAAACTTTTACTGTTCGTTATTCGTTCGACAAAAGCCCGGGAAGAAAGCGGTCACCTGACCTAGTGGACAGGGCTTGCTCTAATTGGCTCAGGCTCGGTAAGCCAGTGACGCATCAATTGTGCTGCAACTGCTGAGACGAGCAGAAGCACTGTCTGTGAAGTTCTGAGAGACTGATACTTTTTTTGTTAAAATTGGGGTGTAATTGTTCTGGAAATCTATATTACACATCAGGGATACTGCAGGGCAAGTGCAGGGCAAGTGCAGGGCCAGTGCAGGGTTAGTAATTAATCAGGCAGGGAGAGAGAGAGGTCCAGTTCCAGCCAGATCTCGAGCTCTAAAAAAAGGAGAAGGTGGCACAGGGCAGCAGTGACGAAGGACATGTAGCCAAAGCTTCTACTTGTACAATTCGCAATACTTGGCCGGTGTTCCACCGGGCTAACCCACCAAGGCGCAAAATTGTATTGGAGGAGAAAGTGGATGAGGTAGTGGAGTGGATGGCACGCTCATCTCAGTCTCAGCCTGACGATTTGCTGTCATCTGCTGATACAGTATCATGTAGCCAGGGGTCAGACTCAGAGCGTTCCTCCTGCTCCACCATTCCACTCCAGCAAAGCCCGTCATTTTCGTACGCAATTTGTGCGCTCATGCGTACGTGTTCACAGAAGTTGCGTACCTTTTAAAACTGATCGTTCGTTATTAGTGTGCGAATGTTCGCTCAAGACCACATAATAACGTATGATTTGTGCACAGATTCGACGAATAGATTCGTAGAATATTTTGAATGATTCGCTCATCTCTAGCTCCTAGTAATACAAGGCATGAAAAGTAACCGTAGGCACCCACCGCAAAACTTGTAATGGGTTCCCATTCCACCATTGAAAGATTCAGCAGTGGGTTCAGAAATTTCATATTTCTGGTTGCCAATATTTTTCAAAGGAGACCAAGCAGTGGTATCCTACAATCATCATGGAGAACGGTGGTGCAAGCTAACTCCATATGTCCATGGGAAATAGTAAAGAGTGTACACACCTTGATACTCTATACCAGGGATCTCAAACTCGTGGCCCTCCAGATGTTGCAAAACTACAACTCCCAGCATGCCCTGGTAGCCGAAGAATGTCCAGGCATGATGGGAATTGTAGTTCTGTAACAGCTGGAGGGCCACGAGTTTGAGATCCCTGCTCTATACCATTGTTCCCCACTCACTGGCCTCCAAGTAACATGCCACATGTGGCTACTGATCCACTGGACTGGGAACATTGGGCTGTGTAAAAATTATTGCCATCATGGAAGTCATAACATTATTAGCACTTGATAATACATTCAAGCCAAACCATTGGCATTTACCACCAGGCTTAACAAAATCATCATCTGCCATATCTGAAAGTGACTCATGAGCCACTGAATGAAGAACACTGAATGATGGTTGGAGACCACTGCTCTAGAGTATCCTGAGAATCTAATTGAGAATTTTCTCCAACATGGAGAGCCATGAGGGTTCTTGGAAGTTATAAGACCTAAAGTATTTTGGGTTAAGACTGAGGACAACCCTGTTCTTCTTTTAGTATTAGAAAGAACTTTCCATCATTGGTCCTCAGGGGCCCTGGAGTGGAGGGTCCAGCAGAAGAATTCTCTGCATCTCTAGTTCCTGTATTATTGTATTCATTTATTACAGATCAATTCAATGTCCAAGGTGCACCACAGGTGTTTAAATCTCTTAACCACTCCAGCGACGATGGTGTCCCACCGGCCAATGTTTAAATGGCAGCAATGATGTGTATTGTAGCAGCACATGACCACTGCAGCCAATTAATAACCACTACAATGATGGTGACTGAACCATACAGCTGGTGACTGTAACTCATTTTCTGTTGCAAAACCCTGACAACTCCTATACAAGGACAAAAGTTTCCATGAAAACCTGTAGTCCCACTCCACCAAGACCACCTTCTGCAGAAAGTTCACAACATGAAAGATTCTGATTATTTTCATCTAGTTAATGCACAGAAATAGTGGACAGTGATATCACAGTGAGGGATAATGCACAAAGTGACGACAAAGTACAGGAAAACTGCAAACTGTGATGTCATAATATATGGATAGGGCAAACTGTGATGTCACAGTACAGGGACAATGCACACAATGTTAAAGAAGGAGTATAATTCATACAGTGATGTCACAATACAGGGATGAACACAGTGATGTCACAGTACAGGCATAATAAACACAATGATGTCACAGTACAAGGATAATAAACACAGTGATGTCTCAGTACAGAGATAATAAATACAGTGATGTAACATTACAGGATAATAAACACAATGATGTCACAGTACAAGGATAATAAACACAGTGATGTCACAGTACAAGGATAATAAACACAGTGATGTCTCAGTACAGAGATAATAAATACAGTGATGTAACATTACAGGATAATAAACACAGTGATGTCACAGTACAGAGATAATAAACACAGTGATGTCACAGTACAGGGATAATATACACAGTGATGTCACAGTACAGGGATAATAAACACAGTGATGTCACAGTACAGAGATAATAAACACAGTGATGTCACAGTATAGAGATAATAAACACAGTGATGTCACAGTACAGAGATAATAAACACAGTGATGTCAAACTACAGGAATAATAGACATAACGATGTCACAGTACAGAGATAATAAACACAATGATGTCACAGTACAGAGATAATAAACACAGTGATGTCACAGTACAGGATAATAAACACAGTGATGTCACAGTACAGAGATAATAAACACAGCGATGTCACAGTACAGAGATAATAAACACAGCGATGTCACAGTACAGGGATTATAAACACAGTGATGTCACAGTACAGGATAATAAACACAGCGATGTCACAGTACAGGGATTATAAACACAGTGATGTCACAGTACAGGGAAAATAAACACAGTGATGTCACAGTACAGAGATAATAAACACAGTGATGTCACAGTACAGGATAATAAACACAGTGATGTCACAGTACAGGATAATAAACACAGCGATGTCACAGTACAGAGATAATAAACACAGTGATGTCACAGTACAGGGATTATAAACACAATGATGTCACAGTACAGAGATAATAAACACAGCGATGTCACAGTACAGGGATTATAAACACAGTGATGTCACAGTACAGGGAAAATAAACACAGTGATGTCACAGTACAGAGATAATAAACACAGTTATGTCACAGTACAGAGATAATAACCACAGTGATGTCACAGTACAGGATAATAAACACAGTGATGTCACAGTACAGAGATAATAAATACAGTGATGTCACAGTACAGGAATAACGTACAAAGTGATGTAACAGTACAGAGATAATAACCACAGTGATGTCACAGTACAGGGATAATAAACACAGCGATGCCACAGTACAGAGATAATAAACACAGTGATGTCACAGTACAGAGATAATAACCACAGTGATGTCACAGTACAGGGATAATAAACACAGTGATGTCACATTACATGGATACTTGCTTCTTTCAGTAGAAGAAGGGTATTCAAGCAGGCGCTGCACAAAGTGATTGTTTATTAAATAGTAAAGCTAAAAATTACATATAAAATACTAAAAACTGGACATAAAAAGCTCTTGTGAGCACTTCCTGGTCAAGAGTATTTTAGGGCAGACCGCTGCAGAAACACATCATGAGCTGATCAACTATTCCTCCTGAGCAGCAGCCTGGGACTGAACTGATCCATTTACAATGCTGTCTCACTGTGTCGTCCACGTTCCTGCACAATCAACTATGGTAAACCCTTCCAATTGGGTCCTTTGTTACCCTAGGGATTATGTAATAGGGGAACGCCCCTTTTTCTCTATTTCATATTACATGGGTAGGGCACACAGTTTTAAAGGGCATTTGTCAGCAGTTTTGCACCTATAACACTGGCTGCCTGTTACATGTGCACTTGGCAGCTGAAGACATCTGTGTTGGTCCCACGTTCATATGTGCCTGCAATGCTGAGAAAAATGAAATTTTAATAAATGCAAATGAGCCTCTAGGAGCAATCCACCGATGTGCCTATTTAAGCTATAGCATTACATCAAGTGTGGTTTTCTTTCTTTTGTTTCTTGGTTCGATGTCCTTATAAACAAATGGTTTCTTCTGGCTTTTATGTGTGCATTTTTCCATCTAGAGACTCAGATACAGCGTACTACGGATATAACACTATTTAGGTGCAGCTTCCCACAATGAATGTTACAAAACTGGCAATGTGTTAAAGAACATTGTCAAACTGACGCCGAAAAAAATGTTTTTCCATTTACTTTGCAGCTATTATGTCTGACGCAATGTCAAACTCTGTAGAAAGTTTCTTGGTTCATCTCTAATTATTTTACAAAGGAAACTTTTAATTAGATGCAGAGAAGAGTGAAGTAAGAAGACAATCACCTTAACCCTTTCAGCCCCGGAGGTTTTTTCGTTTTCACGTTTTCGTTTTGCGCTCCCTGCCTTGATACAGCCATAACTTTTTTATTTTTCTGTTCACATAGCTGTATGAGAGCTTGTTTTTTGCAGGACAAGTTGTACTTTCTAACGCCACTATTTAATATTGCATATGGTGTAGTGGGAAGCGTGGGAAAAATTCCTAATCGGGTGAAATTGCAAAAAAAATGCAATTCCGCCACAGTTTTACAGGTTTTTTTATTTACGGCGTTCGATATGCGTTAAAACTGACCAGTTACTTTCATTCTACTGGTCAGTACAAATCCGGAGATACCTAATATGTATAGTTTTTCTTGCATTTTGATAGTGATAAAAAAATGTATAAAGTTGGACATTTTTTTTTTTTCCAGTTCTTGACCCGTATAACTTTTTGGTATTTTTGTGTACGGAGCTGTATGGGGGCTCATTTTTTGCGGGCCGATCTGAACTTTTTATTGATACCATTCTGGGGGGGTGTGACAAAAAATGGCGAATCGGCCATTTTGACGCTTTTTTCCGTTTCGCTTATTTCCGTATGTTAAATTTTTTTTTTTATTTTTATAATATGGGCGTTTTCACACACGGCGATACCCATGATGTGTATTTTTTTAATTTTTTTAATACTTTTATTTTTATAGGGGAGTGATTTAAACTTTTACGTTTTTTTGTTTTTTTTTAAACTTTATTTATTTACTTATTTTTTAACACTTTTTTATAGTTCCCATAGGGAACTATAAGAAGCAATCATTTGATTGCTGATATCATAGACTCCAATGCACTTACATTGGAGTCTATGATGACTTTACTGCTTTCCTATGGAGCCCTATTACAGGCAAGGGCTCCATAGGAAAGCCTATGCAGCAGCCTCCTGTCATTTACTATGACAGGGGCTACTGCAGGCATGCTCCGGCTCCTCAGATCGCCACACGGGGGAGCCGGAGCAACACCGGAAGCGTACCTTTCCGGTGTTTGCCGCCTTCGGGCACCGCGGTCAGGCACGTTAGCCGGTCGCAGACGTTAGCCGCGGGTGCCTGCTAGTTGGATATGCAGGTCACCCGCACCATCTTTAAAGTCCCGGCCAGCTCCAGTACTAGTACGGCGCTGGTCGGGAAGGGGTTAATGGGTTTGCGTAAACTGAATAGGCAAATATAACTACTATAATACTGCTCCTATGTACAAGAATATAACTACTATAATACTGCTCCTATGTACAAGAATATAACTACTATAACTACTATACTATACTGCTCTCTCTATGTACAAGAATATAACTACTATAATACTGCCTCCTATGTACAAGAATATAACTACTATAATACTGCTCATATGTACAAGAATATAACTATAATACTGCCTCCTATGTACAAGAATATGACTACTATAATACTGCTCCTATGTACAAGAATATAACTACTATAATACTGCTCCTATGTACAAGAATATGACTACTATAATACTGCTCTTATGTACAAGAATATAACTATAATACTGCCTCCTATGTACAAGAATATAACTACTATAATACTGCTCCTATGTACAAGAATATAACTACTATAATACTGCTCCTATGTACAAGAATATAACTACTATAATACTGCTCCTATGTACAAGAATATAACTACTATAATACTGCTCCAATGTACAAGAATATAACTACTATAATACTGCTCCTATATACAAGAATATAACTACTATAATACTGCTCCTATGTACAAAAATATAACTACTATAATACTGCTCCTATGTACAAAAATATAACTGCTATAATACTGCCCCCTGTGTACAAGAATATAACTACTATAATACTGCCCCCTGTGTACAAAAATATAACTACTATAACACTGCTCCTATGTACAAGAATATAACTACTATAATACTGCTCCTATGTACAAGAATATAACTACTATAATACTGGCCTCCTATTTAGAAAATATAACTACTATAATACTGCTCCTATGTACAAGAATATAACTACTATAATACTGCTCCTATGTACAAGAATATAACTACTATAATACTGCCTCCTATGTAGAAAAATATAACTACTATAATACTGCTCCTATGTACAAGAATATAACTACTATAATACTGTTCCTATGTACAAGAATATAACTACTATAATACTGCCTCCTATGTAGAAAAATATAACTACTATAATACTGCCCCCTGTGTACATGAATATAACTACTATAATACTGCTCCAATGTACAAGAATATAACTACTATAATACTGCTCCTATGTACAAGAATATAACTACTATAATACTGCTCCTATGTAGAAAAATATAACTACTATAATACTGCCCCCTGTGTACATGAATATAACTACTATAATACTACCTCCTATGTACATGAATATAACTACTATAATACTGACTTCTATGTACAAGAATATAACTACTATAATATTGCTCCTATGTGCAAGAATATAAACTACTATAATACTGCTCCTATGTACAAGAATACTGCTCCTATGTACAAGAATATAACTACTATAATACTGCCTCCTATGTACAAGAATATAACTACTATAATATTGCTCCTATGTACAAGAATATAACTACTATAATACTGCTCCTATGTACAAGAATATAACTACTATAATACTGCTCCTATGTACAAGAATATAACTACTATAATACTGCTCCTATGTACAAGAATATAACTACTATAATACTGCTCCTATGTACAAGAATATAACTACTATAATACTGCTCCTATGTACAAGAATATAACTACTATAATACTGCCTCCTATGTACAAGAATATAACTACTATAATATTGCTCCTATGTACAAGAATATAACTACTATAATACTGCTCCTATGTACAAGAATATAACTACTATAATACTGCTCCTATGTACAAGAATATAACTACTATAACACTGCCTTCCAATGAAGTAATAAATATAGTAATATAGTAACCGTAAGTGGACGTTTATACAGTGAATTTGTAGTATTACACAAAGAATTATTGTGCTGTATTATGCTGGCACTGATTTTCTTTGTCAGCAAATATAGAAGAAGAAAAAGAAAAGAATTAATCTGACAAGGATTTACCCTTAAATACTGTAACGGAGCCAATATACAGTATGTAGTCAAGTCAAGGTCAACAATAATGCCAGGAAGAGCGCCACTGAAGTCAGTAAATATTCCTGGGTCATTGGAGGCGGCAGGTGCAAGCAGACAATAAATTATTCCGCAATATAACGAAAACTGCTACAGATACCAGAACTGGGAGTACAGTAAATAACACCGTTGTACATCCTTAGCCACCTGTATAATACCGCACATGTATTGTCAGTGCAATGCAGCTGAATCTGCTGAGATTGTCGGCAGGACTTCTTACATTTATCACATGGGGAAGTAGTGTGTGCAACATTTATATCTTACAAGTGAATCACCTTTTTTGGGGGGCAGAGGGGGTCAACTGGTAATTTTATGCCATGTTTGGTGAAAATTCAATGCAAATTTTGAAAAAGTTCAAGTTTGAAAGAATTCTAATTTTATTTTGTAATTTATGGAAAGAGAGAAATATTTCCAGGTAATCAGGGCACTTGTGATTCAGGTCAAATTTATTCAGACCTGAATCATATCGGAAGACCAATTCGGCCATTTTGAACTCAAATTGAATTTTAAGAAATTTGCTCCGGTCTAAACATAAACTGTTGGGACTCATGGCTACATTATAGGTTACTCCTTTATTAAAGCAGAAGTTGAGATCCAGGATGGTGTATGCAGGGTCCTTGAATGAAGGACTGTTTCGGCTGTCCCTCTACCCATCATTGACATTAACAAAAAGTAGTGGTAGATCTCTTGGACAAATGAGTCAGCCTAATTAGACAAGAGCTCCAGCTATGGAGACTTACACGTTTCAGGTCCAAGCAAAGCTCTGGTGACTACCGGCCATCCTCTATCTGTCACCCTATGATGGGTGGAGCTGTGCTTTAATATGGCAAGGCATCCATGGGGAAATTAAATTCCCTGCAGCTGCTCTGATGACATCATCAGAAGGAGATAAATTACACTGACAATAGCTTTACTCTATCCAGTGGGGAAGCAGAGGAGCTGCTGTCTACCATGAGAGAACTTCTGCTCTAGTCCAGAACATTAAAATCATGAAAATCACTTTTACACCCGAGCCAAAAGACCAGACCTAAGATAAAATTGATTTCCCACTTCCATCATTACCTCGTTCACTTTAGCTCAGCGGTCTTCTAACCTACTGTTCTATGTCTCTTGCAAAACTACAACCCCATCGGGTTCTGACAGTTGGAGATTGTTAGGCTCTGCTGGCAGCATTAGTCTTTTTCAGGTTTGTCAGCAGTCATCAGATTATCATTAGTGGGATTACAATGAATGGTATCACCTATATTATAAAGCTGAAAACATGCAGCACAGGATCACACCTGATAAAAGGTGATGGAGACAGTTGGACTGCTCCTCCTTTCTCCTCCCTCTCACAGCACAGCCACTATTGTCTATAACACAGAGCATGCCCGCTATCAGTCAGTTTCTGATAAGGTGATACATTCCCTTTAAAGGGATTACGGAGTAGAACTTCACATAAAACAAGTACTAAACAGAAACCTTTACAAAAGGCATATGTAAGAAACACTTAATGAAAGTTTACTCTATAGGACGCTTACATTTCGAAGACTATATGAATCACGCGCCAAAATGACTCATAGCAGTCCCGTCATAGATCCTGCTTAGTCTTGTACCAACACAATTAGTTTCCATTGAACTTAAGGCACATAATCATGGCGGGGGGTTCATTCTTCTGTGTTTTCTTATGTTCTGAATTCAGTCTTTCACATTCAGAAACTTTGATGTCACGGAAAGCTCTGATGCATCAACAGTTCGCAGCTTCATGCCGAAAATAAATAATGTCGGCCATCAAAGTCCACGTCTGGGGTGATGCTGTTATTCAAACTGCCCTGCATTTTTCCATTACAATGACAAACACATAGCAAGTGGGCACATTGTAATTTGAAAAAGGACTGACGTTAAGTGATTCAAAGGATGCTCTCTCTTACTAAAACCACTTTCCGTCTTTGAATTTGCAGAGTAGCAGTTTGAGATATTTTTTTCTCTCTGGGATTTCAACCTTGGACATCTACATGCAAGGCTGGCCACTTACCTCCAACCTATAGCCTAATCATATTGAGAAGAGTGCTTTTCTATACTTAGAAAACTAAAACTATACTTAGCAAACTAATATATTTATTGTGCCTGTGAATAAACCAGTAATAATATATCAATTAGCTTTCTAAGCATAGAAAACATCTATTCTTAACATGGTAAGGCTATAGTAGGTAGTGAATATTATATGTACATGCTAGAACACATTCTAGAACTCAGCATGCGGATGTCTAGCCTGTCAGTGAAGGGGAAGTGGGAGCGTGCAAAGCACAAGGATGTTACGGAAGCAGTGCTTCAAGGATTCAGTCCCACCCCTAGTGCTCCACCATGCTCATTTACATATGAATAAAAATGCAGATATCTCTGCAGCTGTTTAAAATACAGACAAAAGAAAGGTTTCATTTTAATCTGCATGATCAACCCTACCAGGCAATATGCCTGGTTTAATAGGATTGATCTTGGTGACAGAGGCTTTTAAGGGTACATCCATGGAAGAAGGTCGACTGGGGAACCTTGGGCCCAAACTCAACCTAGCCTTTTCTACTTATGTTATACAAGGTCTAAAAGGTTATGAAGACTGGCTCCAAAGTGATTGACTTCAAAGTAAAAGTCATTTTACATGGACAGATTCAATAGGAACAAACCAACCGTTCCCAATAATTGCCTGTCAATGGAGGTGAAGCTGCATTTAAGGACGTTTTACGTGAACCAATCATTGGGTCAATTATTGGGCACTAGCGAGCAAATGCTGATTCCTCAGCTGATAATATCTTTCAGCCTCACCTCATTTCAGCAGAAATGATTGCTGAATGTAAATGCAGCTTCATCTCCACTGATGATCAGTCCTTTATCAGGAAAGTTTGGTTTGTTCCCAATAATTGCCTGTTAAATCAGTCTGTATAATAGGACCTTCACATCATCTTTATTGTATGGGAATGAGTGATCACTACTGCGAAATGATGATTTTAGTTACCAGACGAAAGACACGATCACCTGCCGAACAAGATTTTGCTCATTCGATGGGTGATCGTCGCAACTTTACACAAGCCAAATATCAGGAACGACAGTT
The DNA here is from genome assembly GCA_900303285.1 of Rhinella marina. Classification (NCBI taxonomy): domain Eukaryota; kingdom Metazoa; phylum Chordata; class Amphibia; order Anura; family Bufonidae; genus Rhinella; species Rhinella marina. The sequence continues at coordinate 257,995 of ONZH01001912.1, forward strand.
TCTACAAACACTCATTCCTGATGATTGACCCATTGATCGGTCCATGTCAAAGGACCTTAAAGGGTTGTCTGGGAACAAATCATTTTTCACTGATGCCAGCAGCAGCCAGTAGTAGTACTTGCTCCCTGCAGCTCCAGTCCTGCTCACTGACTCCCACATTTCCACCTTCTAGTCTGCAGCTTTTTTACTTCCTCCCCAGCATGGGCATGGGCACCAGCTCGAGTGGAGCTAACCACTGGCCTCAGTGGTGAGGTGTCTCGTGAACACATCACCGCTGAAGCCAGTGGTTGGCTGCAGCAGAGCAGATGACCATGCCCATGCCAAGAGGAAAGTAAACAAGCCCTGGATGGGAAGAAGGACACACAAGTGCCAGCACACAAGACTGGAGTGGCAGGGACTAGGCAAGCCACAAATTGAATTGTCTTCTGCTGTTGCGGCCTTGATTCTTTTTTTGCACGAGAACCTGGGACCACTTGAAGATCCTTAGTACTCTGATTGTACTGCCCAATCCTGGTGCCAGGGAGCAGACAGAAGAAAGGTTGAAGAATTTAATCAGAATTAGAAAAGATTAGACAGGGGCCAGGGACAAAGCCACATATCAGGAAAACAGATGCATGGGCAAAGGACCATCAGATTGACTGAGAGACCAAGAAGATTCAGGCAAGGTCCTGATGATGTCATCAGTTAGGGACAGAGCAAAACTGTCACACGCTTGGAGTTACTACTAGACAAGGAGATATAATGCCTACCAAAGGAATTTGTGAAGCCTATGTTACAGATGAATACCAACTTTTGTGACTACTACTTCCTCTCATTTAATATAGGTGGAAAAAAGTATTACGAAACCTTCCACCTACAGTTTGCCAACCAGCTCCATGCCGATGTACACAGGACCCAGGGCTGTAACTTGGTCAGGACTCTACCCTCTAGTCTAAGGGAACAACTTTTAGCAAATGAGGCAATGGAAAAAATGGCCGAATGGTAATTGAAAGGGGTTTAGGCAGAAACCCTTCTGTGCTGTATGGGGGGCCTGGTTTGATCTTTTCTATGAGGCCCTTACTTCTCTATGTACGCCACTGACAGGACCAAATCCTAGAAGTTCATATTCATCAAGTACATAGAGCCTGAAATGGACACATAACCCCAGGCAAGATATTGACTGACCTCAGAGCATCTTGGACATTTACTAAAGAACAAAAGCTGAAGAAAAATGGAATATTGACTGAAAATTGATGAGATAATCAGGAAGAAAATACCATACACTTCATGTAAGTGTATAGAAAGCAATGAGCTCAAGGTAAGTAGGAAATCCTCTCAGAATATTGCAATATGTCCTGTTGGGAGACAGAAATAATGGGGGATCTGACAGGAGGAAGATATTTATTCTTACATAATAACATTGGAATAGAAACCTGGAAGAACAGAAAAGAAATGAGATCCACCTCTCTCATGCTGACCTTCAAGTGAACCTCCTCTATCACCACAAATCGCATTGAGCTGGTGAATTAAACAGATTTATATTCCACATAGCGGCACTCCATGGGATGTCCATTCATCTGGAGGAGGGACTTCATTGGAATAAACATGCAATTTTTTAAAAAAATAATCTGTATTAACAAATCTCCTACCAATTTGTATTTCTATGCAGACCTATTTGTCTCCATGGTTACAGACTACAAACAAACCCTGTGTGTAGTCTGATCCTGCAATCATTTGTTACATTCTTCCATCTGGCTCTTGTACTACTTTCTGCAGGTCATCAAGAAGATGGGACAGATGAAAGGGACAGAATATGCAGGGTCAGAATATGCAAAGGATTTACATAGGTCTGCCTAGGAACTGTGATGTTGGTCAAGAGGTCCAATCAGAGGATCTTCTAGTTGGGCCAAAAGTACCATATTTGGTGACTTGAGGTGACTTTGGAGCCAATCACTTGATACTAGGGTCTATTTTCTAACCTATTAGACCAGGGATGGCCAACCTGTAGCCCTCCAGCTGTTGCAAAACTACAATTCCCAACATGCCCTGATAGCTGTAGGTTGTCCAGGCATGATGGAAGCTGTAGCTTTGCAACAGCTGGAGAGCCGCAGGTTGGGCATCCCTGTATTAGACCATATAGATGATATGTAATGCAAGTGCAATGACAAAGATTACAAGAAGATAAACTTGTTATGTAAAGCTGAAGGACCTCACAAACATTACCACTGGTGGATCCAATGAATCCTAACCCAGTATTTACTGGGCCCCATTTGCTATTTTGCTATGGGATAAAATGTCTACTTGTAAGCACGTGGTGACCAAGAACATTAAATATACTATTACAGACAATGATGTTGACCATGTGAGTCCTAAAAGCCAAACAATAGAAATTACAGAGCTGATGAGATTCCAGAACCCACTCATGAGGATATTTGATGCTACTTGTATCTTCTCTTCCATTCTTCTTCCTTCTATCTACAGGACCCTGACCCTGACTCCATAAAACCTGTTTAATGTCCATTAGAGTGATCCATACATGGAGCCGTTCAGTGGGTAAATGGCTAATTTGACAACAGGTGCTCAATAAGTGGTTGTACAGATGACACCTGCAGTACTGATGGGATTAGTCCTGGAATAGTCAATACATAAATGGGAACCTAAGAAAATTGTTCTGGCCAGGAATAAATCTTCAGGTTGTAGACAGAACAAAGAATCGTCTTATGCTTCTTTTTAAATACTTCTAATTTTAAAGGAGTCCTGTGGAGTGGTGAGCTGAGAAATGAGAGATTACAGAGAGGATAATGAACCCATTATCATAAAAAATATCTTCTCACATTATTTTTATGTCCAGCATTGAATGAATGACATGGACCACTACACATCAAGGTTTCCATTAGTTGAGGTGTATATTACGGTGTGTTACCCATGCATTGCCAGACATGCTATGCAACCATGCAGTGCCAGATGCAAAGTGCCCCCATGTAGTGGCATTCACAAGTATGTGCCTTATGGATTGTCAGCCACATTGTGCCGGCATACAGTACCAGCCACAGTGCACTACCATACAGCGTGAGCCATGATGTGTCCCCATGCACCACAATACAGTGCCAGACATAGTTAGCTTGTCACTCATTCTGTACAAGTCATATTTTGTCCCCCATACATCACCAGCCATTTCTTCCCAATACAATACCAACTATAGTTTTCCACTTGCAGTGCCAGCCACAATGCGTCCCCACACAGTCTCAACCACAATGTGTCCTCAGACAGCGCCAGCCACAGTTTATTCTCTTAAAGTCCAAACAACATTTTGCCTTGCATTCAGTGCCAGTCACTTGCCCCCTATAAAATGGCGGCCGTTGCTTTGCTCCATACAGTGATCACCACAGCGTGCCTTATATACCTCCAGCCACAGTGTACCCCTGTACAGTGCCAGCCACATCCTGCTCCTATGCAATTCCAAACAGTATGTTCCTCATGCAGAAATAAACCCATCATGCCCCTATACAGTGTCAGCCACAGTGTGTCCTCATACAGTGCCAGCCCCAGTGTGCTCCATGTACTGCCAGCCCCAGTGTGCTCCATGCACTGCCAGCCCCAGTGTGCTCCATGTACTGCCAGCCCCAGTGTGCTCCATGCACTGCCAGCCCCAGTGTGCTCCATGCACTGCCAGCTACAGTGTGCTCTATGTAGTGTCAGCCACAGTGTGCTCCATGCACTGCCAGCCACAGTGTGCTCCATGTACTGCCAGCCACAGTGTGCTCCATGTACTGCCAGCCCCAGTGTGCTCCATGCACTGCCAGCCCCAGTGTGCTCCATGCACTGCCAGCCACAGTGTGCTTCATGTAGTGTCAGCCACAGTGTGCTCCATGCACTGCCAGCCACAGTGTGCTCCATGGACTGCCAGCGACAGTGTGCTCCATGTAGTGTCAGCCACAGTGTGCTCCATGTAGTGTCAGCCACAGTGTGCTCCATGTACTGCCAGCCACAGTGTGCTCCATGCACTGCCAGCCACAGTGTGCTCCATGTACTGCCAGCCACAGTGTGCTCCATGCACTGCCAGCCACAGTGTGCTCCATGCACTGCCAGCCACAGTGTGCTCCATGCACTGCCAGCCACAGTGTGCTCCATGCACTGCCAGTCACAGTGTGCTCCATGCAGTGCCAGCCACAGTGTGCTCCATGTAGTGTCAGCCACAGTGTGCTCCATGCACTGCCAGCCACAGTGTGCTCCATGCACTGCCAGCCCCAGTGTGCTCCATGCACTGCCAGCCCCAGTGTGCTCCATGCACTGCCAGCCACAGTGTGCTCCATGCACTGCCAGTCACAGTGTGCTCCATGCAGTTCCAGCCATATTATATTCTTCTTCATACTGTACCAGCTACATTTTAACCCCATACAGTTCCAGCCCACCACCACCTGCTAGAGTTCACCTAATGCAGTCCCTTCATGCAGTGCCAGTCACAGTGACAGTCCCCAGTCCTCAAATGATCCTCTTGAGCTGCACCTCAAGCACCATCTTAGGAGATCATCAGGAATCAACAAGGAAATTGGGCCAAGTGGATCTATTGTTCCCTGTGCACAACTGTTTGAGACTATCTCAAAGCTAAATCTATGTCTTATAAAGTCTATAGGTAAACAAGAGGACAAAAGGGAGTGGAGTGATTGCAGGATTAGTCTACATACAGGGTTCATATGTATTCTGTAACCATGGAGATACATAGTTCTGCATAGGAGCTGTAATATAAAACTGAATATCATAATCAGAACTCTTTGATTAGTCACTTTATAGTTCGTTTTTGATGCACTGGAGGAATAAAAAAGAAGATGAAAAAGGTAAAAACATGCAGCATCCCGCCATAGAGCAGCAGTACACTGCAAAGTGCAAAAAAAAAGAGTTAAAATGTGTTTGCTTTAACATGTCTGTTGCCTGTATTTGGAAAAGGTACGAATAGGTGATATCCATAACCACCACTAGATGGGGCTGGTGTTATGCTCTTTATATAGAGAGGAAGGAACATTCTGGAGAGCAGTTAGTCAGTCCATCTGAGCTTGGGCTTAGTAGTGAGAGCAGCACATGTTGCTGAATCATAAGCCAGCCTGGACCTGGATCCATCCAGAGCTGGGCCAGAGAAAACAGCTGCAAGAGTAGGCCAGATATAAAAGAAAGATGTAATCAAAGCCCAGTAGAAATAACCTGTCTAAAAAGACATATTGGCTTTTGGCACATCTGTTCAGGATTTTTCCTCCAGAACTTGTATATACATTAAGGCAGAAGTATCCACATATCACAGCGGATTTTGTGGAAGCCTACTGTAAGTAAGAAACCTGTTCAAAAAACCTTCATCACCAAGGGAACCTCAACCATTAGGCAGGTGAACCTCAGAATCAGAAAGTTGAGACCTTCCCCATCACTGCATAGACCCAGGGACAGTGGCGTACATAGAGAAGTAAGGGCCACATAGCAAGGATCAAACCAGCCCCCACACAGGACAGAAGGGTTTCTGCCTAAACCCCTTTCAATGACCCTTTGTCTATTTTTCCACTGCCTCATTTACTAAAAGTTGTTTCCTTAGAGGGTAGAGTCTTGACCAAGTTTTTACCTCCAGTAGAAGAGGAGATGATCTCAACTAAGACTGGGCCCCCTCTTTCCATGGGCCCCATAGCAGTCACATGGTCTGTTGCTATGGTAGTTACGCCCCTGCCCAGGGAGCACCAGAACAGTGAGTACTACCAATATTTCCATCAGGACACCAACACACATACTCCCCTGCACACGCTGCAGACACCTTGTACAAAAAATACACTTTTTCTGGTGTTCACCTTTGCTATAATTTTTCTTTACTGTTTTGACTTGTCATCATATGTGAGAAATTGCAATAAAATAGAGACATACATTGGTTAAGACACAAGGAAACCAGCAATGGGCATGGAATACGGCTTATTACAGGGTGTTATCCACAGCGGGATTTTCAATTCCCACTGCTAATTCAATGTCATAGCACAATGCACACAGCCGCGCGCTCCGCATCAAGACATGATATTGGAATATGATATTATTCTGCATTGTTATTCAGGCTTAAAGCTCTGAGTGCTTGATTTGTGTTTAATAATTCAGTGAGAAAATTGATTTGTATACTGCATTTATTTGTTGTCTTAGATCGGGTGAACGAGTGTGAGGAGAAGATTGAACGTCGATACAAATGTTAATTTCAGTAATTGAAGTTGGATTTGTCATTGTTGTTTACTGTGACTCTGGAACTGATCAACTCCACATTTATTAAAGACGTGACTCGACCACTGTGACCGAGCAAACTTCCAAGAAATCTAAATGGCTTTATCCTATATTGTTATATCCCTGTCTAAAGAGAGCAGTATTATAGTAGTTATATTCTTGTACAGAGGAGCAGTATTATAGTAGTTATATTCTTGTACATAGGAGCATTATTATAGTAGTTATATTCTTGTACATAGGAGCAGTATTATAGTAGTTATATTCTTGTATATAGGAGCAGTATTATAGTAGTTATATTCTTGTATATAGGAGCAGTATTATAGTAGTTATATTCTTGTACATAGGAGGCAGTATTATAGTAGTTATATTCTTGTATATAGGAGCAGTATTATAGTAGTTATATTCTTGTACATAGGAGCAGTATTATAGTAGTTATATTCTTGTACATAGGAGGCAGTATTATAGTAGTTATATTCTTGTATATAGGAGCAGTATTATAGTAGTTATATTCTTGTACATAGGAGCAGTATTATAGTAGTTATATTCTTGTACATAGGAGGCAGTATTATAGTAATTATATTCTTGTACATAGGAGCAGTATTATAGTAGTTATATTATTGTACATAGGAGCAGTATTATAGTAGTTATATTCTTGTAAATAGGAGCAGTATTATAGTAGTTATATTCTTGTACATAGGAGCAGTGTTATAGTAGTTATATTCTTGTACATAGGAGCAGTATTATAGTAGTTATATTCTTGTACATAGGAGGCAGTATTATAGTAGTTATATTCTTGTACATAGGAGCAGTATTATAGTAGTTATATTCTGTACATAGGAGCAGTATTATAGTAGTTATATTCTTGTACATAGGAGCAGTATTATAGTAGTTATATTCTTGTACACAGGAGAAGTATTATAGTAGTTATATTCTTGTACATAGGGGCAGTATTATAGTAGTTATATTCTTGTACATAGGAGCAGTATTATAGTAGTTATATTCTTGTACATAGGAGCAGTATTATAGTAGTTATATTCTTGTACATAGGAGCAGTATTATAGTAGTTATATTCTTGTACATAGGAGCAGTATTATAATAGTTATATTCTTGTACATAGGAGCAGTATTATAGTAGTTATATTCTTGTACAAAGGAGCAGTGTTATAGTAGTTATATTCTTGTACATAGGAGCAGTATTATAGTAGTTATATTCTTGTACATAGGAGCAGTATTATAGTAGTTATATTCTTTTACATAGGAGGTAGTATTATAGTAGTTATATTCTTGTACATAGGAGCAGTATTATAGTAGTTATATTCTTGTACATGGGGCAGTATTATAATAGTTATAGTCTTGTACATAGGAGGCAGTATTATAGTAGTTATATTCTTGTACATAGGAGCAGTATTATAGTAATTATATTCTTGTACATAGGAGCAGTATTATAGTAGTTATATTCATGTACATAGGAGTACTATTATAGTGGCTATATTATCGTACATAGAAGGCAGTATTATAGTAATGATATTTTGTATATAGGAGCAGTATTATAGTACTTTCATGTTTTGGATAGAAAGTTTTAGAATCTAGGGATTTATTTTTACTTTTTTAGTTTAATTCTTCTTCTTATTATTTTTTTAACACCTAACCAAACACTGAAAATAGTAGAAGTAGAGCACAGAGCTGGATTAATGAGGCACATGCTCCAGAGTATCCACCATAGTATTATTGTTGTTTTGGTACTGTATGATAAAGAACTACATTTTGAAAAATTTGAAGCTAGCCAAGAAATTTGATTTGTGAATTGATGAATTAATTTGTTCTGAATCTCTATAAATAAGGTATACCCAGACCATTCTGCCTTAGTGTACAGCCACACGAAGTGGCCGTGCTGTGGGTGGGTTGTGGCCATGCTGTGGTGAAGAACTGCCCGGCCAATTAGCCCATAGCTGCCTTTCATTTAATAATGAATTAAAGGCTTCCATCTTATTGGTATTGAATTACATTTATGGCTGATGTAGGAATAAGTAAATATAGGAATAAATAAAATTGCAGTCTCCCTGCAATCTCCCTGTAGTCTCTCTGTACTCTCCCTGCACTCTCCCTTCTCCAATATATTACTATTAATTGTTTTCGGCAACACTGTCCCTAGCACGTGAGCGCTCACCACATTTTTCCCTATGCTCAGCTCAAAGGACGAGGGCGGAGACAGCATGGGATGAGGGTTTTATAGGTCTGTGACATCACAGGGGATGGCTCTCTGCGGATTAGTTGGCTGCACAGCATTATGGGTGATCTCGCATTCCCGAGCCTTTTACTTTCACCTTGTAACACATGCAGTCGCCATTTTAGGAAAAACTGGTTTGTTACCACAAAGCGCGAAAAAATTCAGATTAGTTGTGAATCGAAGTTTAGCTCGAATTTGAATGCCTCGCTTCTCTCAACACTAATAATACTATTTGGATACTTCATTGTTTTATTATATGTGTATTTTATGGATGATTTTGAAAGACTATTGTCATTCTGCTACTATTTTTAATATTTTTTAGCTTTATTTTTTTTTCTTTCACCTGTATATTGTATTTTTTTTTCTTAGCTGATGATGCTTTTTTCCTACGTTGAGGTCCTTCACAAAATGTATTACCTAGAGACATCCGCCAAACCCTGGCAAAGCCATAATAAATGATTTTCACCATGTCCACCCTGGTCACCCTTACCGCTTAAGGAACCAACATCTCCTACTTTTCCCAGCTCTAAAAAGATAAGCGGTTGCCTTTAGAGTCACTTCCAGACTCTTCCCGTATATCAGCCTGAAGAAAAAGCAGATTACAGGGAAATATACACTCCCAATTTGCAATTCATCTTGAAGTGATCAGGGAGCTCAATACTATTTACATATGAGATGTATGAGAATTGCAGTTTACAGACATCTGCCCAGTTAATGCAGGAGATGATGAGGTGTTTATGCGAGATCAGTTACCAACAAAACAAATATCACCTTCTGGTCTCTTTATCTCTACGACTGCCAAACTGGGAACCAGACTGAAGACGTCTTTATAATTATAGCCCCGCATCCACCACCTTCAATTTTCATAAAGCATTTGTTGCGAGTAAAGCATAGTAATCATCGCCATTTATTTCATAAGGAGAGAAAACAAATGGATTTGCTGAAATGGCGGATATTGTGCAGGGAAAAGTTATTCTGATGGGTAAGAAGTCTATGACCTTGTCTTTAAGGAGATCTGGAGAGCAATCTCCAGACAGCAGGAGGAGCTAAGCAGATTGGTATATCATTTTGTGGTAAAAGATTTAGTAGAACTTATATCTTCCTATGCTTAAAGGCGATGTACACCTTCGAAGGCAATTTTTTTTATGATTGCATTTTACTCATTTTTGGCTAAAAATCATTTTTTCAATAGGACTTTATTAAAAATACTGAGCCGATCTGTCACAAAAGGTTAACAGTTTTTCTAGCTGTGTGACTAGTACTTTCACTTTCAATTTGTGACGGGCATCTTATAAACCTTACCTCTAAATTACCATGAGATCATAAACACTTATTTAAGTCACATTCTTCTTAGTAGGATAAGGATTGAGCTTTAATGAGTGTTTATAAAGTCAGAGAGCAGAGATAAGGAGCCCGACAGCTCCTGGTCTGACTGAAAAGACAGAAAATCCAAAGGGTGCTAGTAGAGCATCTTAGCTCTGTACAGAATAAAGGATGCCATATTTTTAATAAAGGTCAATTTAAAAAAATATTTTCAGCTCAAATTGAGTAAAATGCAATAAATAAAAAAATGCCCTCAAAGGTGTACATAGCCTTTTAGGGTGAATGCACACGATCAGGATTACGTGCGGATTTTACGTGCAGATTTGCGTGCGGAAAATCCGGTCCGTAGGTCATGTACATTATATTCTATGACAATTTGAAATTCTCAATGCACACGATGCGGATTTTTTTAGTGCGGATTTTGACCTGCGGTGCGGATTTTACAATCCACAGCATGTCAATTTATTTTATTTTTCCTGTCCGGATTTCATGAGGATTTTCTCCATTCACTTGAAAAAAAATCTGCATGCAAATCCGCACGCAAATCAGCACCAATTGGTGCGGATTTACCGCACGAATTTCACTGAGAACACCTGCGGATTTCAGTGCGGATTGTCCGCAGATAAATCCTGATCGTGTGCATTTACCCTAAGAGTCCAGTGGGCGGTCTTACTCTGTTACTGATAGCTATCTATGCATTCACTGTGATAGGACCAACCCTGAACTCTTAAGTAGTGAAAGAGCAGAGGTTACAATGAATGATATACAAGTTCCATTGAATCTATTTCTACAAAACTACATATCAATCTGCTCAGCTCCTTCTGCTCTATGACATTCTGCCTGCAGATTGGACACCATCTTCTATATAACATAGTAACTTCAATGGGGCTGAGAGAGATACCAAGCACAGTCGCTATACAACGTACGGCGGTGTGCTTGGAGACCTGAGAAAGGGCCGCAGCGCTCACAGGAGTGCTGGTGCCTTCTCAAACAGCTGATCAGGGGGGTTCCCGGGTGTCTGAACCCCACCGATCAGATATTCAAGACCTATACAGAGGATAGGTCATCAGTATCAAAATCTCAGAAAACCCCTTTAAAGGGACTATGCTTTTGGGAGCAACTCCTGCCCATTCAAAAGTGCTGAGCTGACCTCCTTCCAATGAACGGATATAGATGTCTTATGTCTAGTCTACTCATCAGTTGGGGTCACAGGGGTTATCTGATTGGTTTGATACTTTCTTTTTTCTGAAACAGTGCTTCAAGTTTCCTGCAGAGACACAGGCAGAGATTTACTTACATATGCCAATCTAAACTATAAGGCCCTGATGTATCACACCTTAACTCCAGAAATCTGGTGTCAAAAAGTTGCAAAAATAGGGCTTTTGCGACTTTTTGCACTCACTTGCACAAAAGTGTGTAACTTTTCGCATTTTTAATGAGCTAATGAGTTTCACTCTAGATTTATCATTTAGACTTTTTTTAAAAGGTCACAAAAAAGTTGCAATCTCACTCCAGGTTGAGTAAAAAAACTGAAGTACTGTACCTTCTCTAGACAAAAGTGTTAGGTCTAAGGATAAGACAAATTTATCAAGTAACATGAGACAATTGATAAATGTGGCATAAAATACTCCAATGCAGACTCATGCTAAACTGACTTCAAATCTTCCCCTCATGATAAATCCTATGGCAGTCCAATCGCCTGAATATCAAATCTATTAAAGCTATGAGCCATTGTGGAAATTCCTATCTTTTACACAAATAGAAGTCATTTCGTGGGACCAATGGTGACTCTGCCCCTTCTGCCAAGCACCGCCTACTTTTTTGAAAGGTGCAGTGGAAAGTCATGAATTTTAGCACAGCATTTCACTTGTGCAAAGTTTGCTCATTTGGTACTCTAGAAAATTGTCATAAATTGGAAAGTAAACTCCACCACAACAGAGTCCATTGACAATATCCTGACTGCCACCAGCCACCACTAGGGGGAGATTAGGAGCTAAGGGCATACTGGTATATTACTGTGGTCAATATATGCAGTAAGCACAGAATTTTATCGTGGACTTGGATTTGCTGCTATTTGGTAGAATACTGTTTATTATTGAAGTATTTTGGTCATTTTTCAGATATCATGTTGAGTGGTGCAAGCTTTTTTAAAAGTTTTTTAATTAGTTGAAATTCCTTTAATTTGATCATCCAGAAAATCTGATTAACAACAGTTAGGCAAAAGAATTGCTTTCTTAGACATTCCCAAAATCCAAAAATTAAATAAAACCATTGTTACGTGGCAAATAGCAGTTAAAATGTTTCCATTAGTCATTCTTTGCATCAACTGCTTGCCTGGGGACCTTTTCTAAACCCCCAACGTTGGTTATCATACTCACTTGATCCCTTCCAGCACCATGGGTCTCAGGTCTCCCTACATCAAAATCCAGTTTTGTTGCACATCCCATGACCACTACAACCAATGACTGGTTGCAACAGTGACATGTCACCCATGCAGCACATGACCCAGTGACAGGACACATGGGTGACACATCTTTGCTGTGGCCAGTCATTGGCTGAAGCAGTCACGTGTCCTGTATCAAATCAGATGTTGACGTGGGGAGACTTGGGACCTGCAGACCCAGTGGGGCAGCTCAGAAACCAGTGGCGAGGATTAGGTAAGTATGATTACAACTGCAGGTCTGGCCATGCTGGGAAATCTGAAGAAAAGATTTCAGAACCTTTAAATAACGTGCATCAAAATACAAATCATACAAATCAGGTAAGTATTATTTATCAGTAAGTGTTTCAGTGTTTCAGCTTTGCTGTATAGGATGGATGCTGACCTAAAATTTGTATATTTATTCTTTTTTCCTGAAGAGTTTTCAAAAAAAGTTTGCATAGTGGCTGTACTTTTTTGTAAAATCACAACTGGTAAGGAACAGTTGTGTTTGGGCTTCTCTAAAGTATCTTTCAGCCATATTAGTCCCTGTTTCTGCAACACAGCTAGATGCATTTCTCTCAGAAGCAGGACTTTCACTCTTCTGCCAGCACTGAACTGCTATTAAATCCTTTCCCTTACTTCCCACTGTCTTTGTTTTTTTCTGAGGAGCTCAGAAAGCTGGTAAGGAGGAAGAGCTCACGCTTACAGAATGGCAGGAGGCTCCTATGATGTTCAGAAGCAATTTAGAAGCAGTTGTTTTATCAGACGCAGGATCTCAACTAGCAATGACATGCCCCCACTTTCTCTCAGCCATCTTATGAGTCTCTGTTACTAGGGTCAGATCTTGCCTAACAGCAGACAGTGGACTGCAGATTATGTGGAAGTGAGACCCCTGGTGGATGCAGGCATATTTTTTAAATTAAGTGACCTACAAATTGTGTGGAAGTACAGTGACTCTTTAAGGCCCCTAGTGTGCGACCTAATGAAAGATTCATACCTGTGTTTGTCCATCTTCCAGTTCTTGGCTTCTTTTGTTCTGGCTGGGGTGTGTATATGATCACCCTCTCCATCACAACCAATGACTGGCTTCAGCAGTAATGTATTCTAAATGGCATGTGACCAAGCAGTGACCTACCACTTGGGGGACACATCACCACTGAAGCCATTCATTGGCTCTGGTGGATTAGGTAACCATTTCCAAACCCCTGACAGAAGGAACCAAGCTGAGAATGAGAAGATCACCAAATGGAATCCAGGGAGTAGGACTGGAGTGGTGGGGATCATGTATGTGTGAGTCTTAGGTCCTGCACGCTAGGGGCCATAAGTAGATATTGGTAGAATTGTGGAAAAACCCATTTAAGGCTACTTTCACATTGGCGGCACGGGTGTCCGTCAGACTGTTCCGGCGGGTGAACAGCCTGCTGGATCCGTGCTGCCCATAGTCTATGTGTGAGGCCGGAACTACGCTCCATCCCCATTCACTATAGTGGGGACAGGCCGGAATTCCGGCACCAGCACGGCAAACATGCCGAGAGGCAGCCGGACTAAAATTACAACATGTCGTAATTTTATTATAGTGAATGGGGATGGAGCGTAGTTCCGACCGCAGACCTGCAGTAGCGGCAGCATGGATCTGGTAACATAGTAACATAGTAACATAGTTTATAAGGCCGAAAAAAGACATCTGTCCATCCAGTTCGGCCTGTTATCCTGCAAGTTGATCCAGAGGAAGGCAAAAAAACCCTGTGAGGTAGAAGCCAGTTTTCCCCACTAGGGAAAAAAATTCCTTCCCGACTCCAATCAGGCAATCAGAATAACTCCCTGGATCAACGACCCCTCTCTAGTAACTATAACCTGTAAGATTATTACCCTCCAAAAATACATCCAGGCCCCTCTTGAACTCTTTTAGTGAACTTACCATCACCACCTCCTCAGGCAGAGAGTTCCATAGTCTCACTGCTCTTACCGTAAAGAATCCTCTTCTATGTTTGTGTACAAACCTTCTTTCCTCCAGACGCAGAGGATGGCCCCTCGTCACAGTCACAGTCCTGGGGATAAATAGATCGTGGGAGAGATCTCTGTACTGACCTCTGATATATTTATACATAGTTATTAGATCTCCCCTCAGTCGTCTTTTTTCTAAAGTGAATAACTCTAATTTTGATAATCTTTCTGGGTACTGTAGTCCACCCATTCCAGTTATTACTTTAGTTGCCCTCCTCTGAACCCTCTCCAGCTCTGCTATGTCTGCCTTGTTCACAGGAGCCCAGAACTGTACACAGTACTCCATGTGTGGTCTGACTAGTGATTTGTAAAGTGGCAGGACTATGTTCTCATCACGGGCATCTATGCCTCTTTTGATGCAGCCCATTATCTTATTGGCCTTGGCAGCAGCTGTCTGACATTGGTTTCTGCAGCTTAGATTTCTGTTCACTAAAATTCCTAGGTCCTTTTCTATGTCAGAGTTACCCAATATTTTACCATTTAGTATGTACTGGTGACTTGCATTATTCCTTCCCATATGCATAACTTTACATTTGTCAGTGTTAAACCTCATCTGCCACTTCTCTGCCCAAGCCTCCAGTCTATCCAGATCCATCTGTTCCCGCCGGAACAGCCTGACGGACACCTGTGCCGCCAATGTGAAAGTAGCCTAAGCCAATCCCAGGTGACTGCAATATACGTAACTTCATTTTAGGGGCCATATCATGGCCACCAATTTCAGACCCTTGGACACCTATTGAACTTAGATCATCAAAAGGTTCTATGGGGTTTCCATGTATTGCAACAATAATACAGATCCCAACAGGTGGCAATATTAAGACCATTATTTTTTTTGTTTTTTTTTATTTTATTTTTTATTTTTCTAATTTAAAAAAAAAGTAGATTTTGGAGAGAGGAAAGTATCCTGCAAATTTTTGGCTTGTCTGTCTAATTAACACAGGTGTCACGACAGGGAAACAAGGGATAGTGTGCCCTGTCTGAACCCCACCTCTTTCCCTGCCTACTTACAGTAGATGCCCTAGGCGGCAAAACCGTAACTTGGAGACAGTCCCTATGCTGAGTACGTGCACAGGGAAGGGAAGGGAACACAGGGAAAGATGAACACAGACAGAACAAACACAATAGCAGAATAGTCAGCAAGCCAAGTCAAGAACAGGAGGTCACGTCAAATACCGAGAGGAATCACAAAAGCGTAGTCTAAGTCCGAAGCCAAAATCCAATAAACCAATAATCAACAGCAAGGTCCAACACACAGCACTGATCTCAGAAGACTAATCACAGGCATCTGAGTGAGGCAGTTGCCATCTTTAAATAGCCCGCCCAGGATCATGTGATGTGGCCAGCATCACATGACCTGAGGCGGAGCAAGCTGTCCAAACAATATGTAAAGTAGCCATGTGGTGTGATCAGCACCACATGGCTAAACCCAAACAGAGAATTAACTCATGAAGTGCTGGCTGACAAGACCAGCACTTCAATTCCCTATTGCTCGTCTCTAGGGGGGCGGAGAGGTCCGGCGATGTCGTGCAGAGGGAGCGCGACGCCGACCTCGCGTGACAGTACCCCCCCCTTCACGAGGGGCCACCGGACCCTTACCAGCGGGAGCAGGCTTATCGGGATGCTGCAGATGGAACTTTTGGATGAGCGAGTCTGCATGCATCCTGGTCAACGGTACCCAAGACCTGTCCTCAGGACCGAACCCCTTCCAATGTACGAGGTACTGGAAGAAATTCCGGACCCTTCTCACATCCACAATTCTGGCAATCTCATGCTCCATTTGTCCTGCTACCTCAACCGGAGGAGGAGACTGTTCCTCAGGACCAACGGGAGCAACATAACGTTTGAGCAAAGACACATGAAAAACATTATGAACACAAAGGGAGTCGGGTAAACATAACCTAAAAGAAACCGGATTGATCACCTTGGTGATCCTGTAAGGACCAATGAAGCGAGGTGCAAACTTGTAGGATGGTACCCTCATGTTGAGATTTTTAGTCGATAACCATACCTTATCCCCAACCTTAAAATTCACACCCTTAGAACGTTTTCTATCAGCCTTAGCTTTTTGAACTCCTTGGGCCTTTTCCAGGTTCGACTGAACCTGTGCCCAAACTGTGCACAGTTCTTGAGAAAAATCATTGACCTCTGGGACAACCGACGCAGATGGGGAACAGGAGCCAAAGCGTGGATGAAAACCCATATTGCAGAAAAACGGCGACATCCCAGAGGATGAATTAACACGATTATTAATTGCAAATTCAGCCAGAGACAGGAATCTGGCCCACACATGCTGGTTATCAGAAACATAACATCTGAGATATTGCTCAACGGATTGGTTAAGACGTTCAGTCTGACCGTTGGTCTCTGGATGAAAGGCTGATGAAAAGGACAAAGAGATACCAATCTTATTACAGAACGCCCTCCAGAACCTAGACACAAACTGTACTCCCCTATCAGAAACGATATTCTCAGGAACACCATGCAGTTTGACAATATTATCAATGAACACGGACGCCAAGACCTTCGCAGAGGGTAATTTACACAAAGGAATAAAATGACACATTTTGCTGAATCTGTCAACCACCACAAATATCACGGTTTTACCCTCAGAGCACGGCAAATCCGTGATAAAGTCCATGGACAGATGTGACCAAGGTCTGCTAGGTATGGGTAAAGGATGTAACTCAACCATAGGTCGTGTCTTGGAATTCTTGGACCTGGCACAAGTGTTACACGCAGTTACAAAAGCCTGAACAATTCTGGAGATTGACGGCCACCAATACTGCCTAGAGACCAACTCCTTGGTGGCATTGATGCCAGGATGTCCACACAAAACAGAATTATGGCACTCACCCAGCAGTCGCAACCGCAAATGAGCCGGCACAAACAATTTGTCATTGGGGGTACCAATAGGAGCAAGATGTTGTCCTGCCGAGATTTCAGAAGCGAGGTCAGATTAAGTAGCGGCCACGATGATATCAGCTGGCAGGATGGGCTCAGGAGGGACGTCAGGAGGCTGATACGCCTGGAAACTTCGGGATAAGGCATCGGCCTTAACGTTCTTGCTCCTGGGTCTGAAGGTAACACAAAAATCAAAACGAGTAAAGAACAAAGCCCACCTCGCCTGTCTAGGATTCAATCGCTTAGCCGATTCTAGAAACATTAAATTCTTATGATCCATGAGGACCGTAATGCGGTGAAATGCCCCTTCTAAAAAATGACGCCATTCCTCAAATGCCCACTTGATTGCAAGTAACTCCCTATTCCCAATATCATAATTCCTCTCGGCAGGAGAGAACTTGCGGGAGAAGAAGGCGCATGGCATAAGATTAGTTAAGGTGGAAGACCCCTGGGACAGTACAGCCCCCACACCATCCTCAGACGCATCCACCTCAACTACAAAAGGCTTATTTTGATCAGGCTGGACCAACACAGGAGCATTAATAAAACACTGCTTTAACCTTTCAAAGGCCTCAATAGCTGCAGGGGGCCAATTGACCAGATCAGCCCCCTTGCGAGTCAAATCCGTAATGGGTTTGGCTACCACAGAAAATTTTTTGACAAATTTACGATAAAAATTAGCAAACCCCAGAAATCGCTGGAGTGCCTTCAAAGAGGAAGGTCACACCCAATCCACACTGGCCTGTACTTTAACTGGATCCATTTTGAAAGAAAAAGGGGTGAGAATGTATCCCAAAAAGGCCACTTCCTGAACACCAAAGGTACACTTCTCCCCTTTAACGAACAACTTGTTTTCACGCAACACCTCCAGCACTTGCCTGGTGTGAGATACGTGACTCTCCCAGTCTGCAGAAAAAATCAGGATGTCATCAATATAGACAATTACAAATTTCCCAATAAATGGTCTAAAAATGTCATTGACAAAGTTTTGGAAAATTGCCGGAGCGTTACTTAACCCAAAAGGCATTACCAAGTACTCATAATGACCCTCCGGGGTATTAAACGCAGTTTTCCATTCGTCCCCCTCACGAATCCTGATTAGGTTGTATGCCCCCTTCAAATCCAGCTTGGTGAACCAACAGGCCCCCTGGACCTGATTCAGCAAGTCAGGAATAAGGGGGCAACGGGTATCTGTTTTTAACAGTGATTTTATTGAGCTCCCTGTAATCGATACAGGGCCTCAATCCTCCATCCCTTTTACCAACAAAGAAAAAACCTGCCCCCATGGGAGAAACTGAAGGCCGGATGTGACCCTTGGCCAGACTCTCTTTGAGATAATCCCTCATGGACTGACGTTCAGGAGTAGAGAGATTATAAATGCGACCTTTGGGATATTTGGATCCCTCAATAAGGTCGATGGCGCAATCATATTGCCGGCGAGGAGGGAGGAACTCAGTCTCGGACATGGAAAACACGTCCGAAAAATCGCCAATATACTTGGGCAAGGAAAGAGACTCAGTGGTACCTCCCAACTGCAATACTGATCTACAACATTTGTCACAATTCATTCCCCATTTTTCCAATTCACCTACCGACCAGTTGATCACAGGGTTGTGGTCCTGTAACCATGGCAGACCTAAAACAAGGTCGGCAGGTAAATCCTTTAATACAAGGAAGGAACAAGTCTCGGTATGGGTAATTCCTACAGTTAATACAACCTCAGGAGTACAAAACTCCACTCTCCCATTATTCAATGGAGTGGAATCCAGTGCGATAATTTGAATTACCTCCCTTAAAGGAATTATAGGCACACCCACAGATTGCACAAAATCATAATCAATAAAATTAGCAGCAGAACCTGAATCCACAAATGCTTCACCGGATCTCTTGAATTGGTTATAAGAAATGGAAATAGGTAACAAGATTTTCTTTCTTACCACCGCAGGGGGTACCTTACTTCCAGGAACAGACCTTTTTGAGAGCAGAAGTCTCGGACACTGCTGGAGCCAGTGGTTCATCTCACCGCAGTAAAAACAGGCCCCTCTCAGGCGTCTCTGATCCCTCATAGTAACTCCCAACTGCATAGGCTCCTCCTGGACCTTGATAGGAGACGGGCTCTGAAGAGGAACTTCGGACAACACGGCAACTTGAGGGGCAACAGAACGTTCCTTTTGTCTCTCCCTAAACCGTCGGTCAAGTTTGATAACTAAGGTCATAGTCGCCTCTAAGGTGTCAGGAGTAGGATAACTAACTAGTAAATCCTTCAGATGGTCAGACAGTCCCACCCTAAACTGGCTTCTCAAAGCAGGGTCATTCCATTTAGAGGACACACACCATTTTCTGAACTCAGCACAGTAATCCTCAACTGCACGGTTACCCTGCCGAATGTCTCTGAGCTGAGTTTCAGCTACAGCGGCCAAGTCAGGTTCTTCATATAAAAGACCTAGGGCCCGGAAAAAAGCCTCCACAGACAATAGACAAGGGGAGTCAGGTGGCAATGAGAAAGCCCACTCCTGCGGATCACCTTGCAGCAAGGAAATAATTATTCCTACCCGCTGCTGCTCAGAACCCGAGGAGTGTGAGCGTAAACGGAAATATAATTTACAACTTTCCTTAAAGGAACGGAAAGTCCTTCGGTCCCCAGAAAACCGATCGGGCAATTTTACATGGGGTTCAATATTGGGGTTTGGCATGGAGGGAACGACTGTGGGTGCAGTCCGCAGCTGCTCCTGATGTTGGAGTCTCCCGGCCAAATCCTGGATCATCTGAGCCATGTTACTCATCTGGTCCGTGAGTACTCGCAGCGGCTCCATTAGGTATGGCCTGTGATTCTGTCACGACAGGGAAACAAGGGATAGTGTGCCCTGTCTGAACCCCACCTCTTTCCCTGCTTACTTACAGTAGATGCCCTAGGCGGCAAAACCGTAACTTGGAGACAGTCCCTATGCTGAGTACGTGCACAGGGAAGGGAAGGGAACACAGGGAAAGATGAACACAGACAGAACAAACACAATAGCAGAATAGTCAGCAAGCCAAGTCAAGAACAGGAGGTCACGTCAAATACCGAGGGGAATCACAAAAGCGTAGTCTAAGTCCGAAGCCAAAATCCAATATACCAATAATCAACAGCAAGGTCCAACACACAGCACTGATCTCAGAAGACTAATCACAGGCATCTGAGTGAGGCAGTTGCCATCTTTAAATAGCCCGCCCAGGATCATGTGATGTGGCCAGCATCACATGACCTGAGGCGGAGCAAGCTGTCCAAACAATATGTAAAGTAGCCATGTGGTGTGATCAGCACCACATGGCTAAACCCAAACAGAGAATTAACTCATGAAGTGCTGGCTGACAAGACCAGCACTTCAATTCCCTATTGCTCATCTCTAGGGGGGCGGAGAGGTCCGGCGATGTCGTGCAGAGGGAGCGCGACGCCGACCTCGCGTTACAACAGGAAGCAAAAACATAAACATTTTGTCTTTCCAAACCTTTATGTAGTGTATTTTTTTGTAATTTTTTGTATTTTTTATTTTTTTCTCTTTACATTTTTATGTTTTCCTGTTTATATATCATTACTAGCTATTATTTTCCATGTAAGATCCTAATGTGCGTCCCATTTCTTTTCAAAGGTTGACCTTGAATAGAAATATGGAATTTTACTTAAAAATAACATGATATTCTTGCACTGCAGGTTAAGAGAAATATGAATTGATACTTAAAAACAAGATTTTCTTGCACTGGAGGTTAACAGAAAGCCTTGGGTTTAAGCTTTTAATTAAAGGTCCTCTTTAAGCCCCCTTCCCAGTGACACTGCAGCTGCGCCCCCTTTAGTGGATCCAGCCCTTGCTGTTGATATTTCCGTCAATACATGAGTGTGTTTTGTGGCGGATCGCTTTCTTTGGTCTATTGTGATTGTGTTTTCATATAATAACTTTTCTCCCTTTGATGGCTCGTCTAATCTTGAGACTTGATTCATTAGGTGGTATAATTAATCAGTGTCTCTAAATGTCATTACCATGGTTACTGCTAATGAACTGTAATAGGGCCTATCAATGGTGGCAGAAACCCAGAAAAATGCTGGCTGATGAAAGTCACAAAAAAGGAATGAAATACAATAAAATAAAAAATTGAGTTTAGGGGAAAAAACGAATGTATCAAAAAAATCTAAATAAATAGAAAAAACGTAATTCAATAATATTTTTTCAATATATTTTAAAATAAATTTGTTTGCAAAAAAATTGTTTTAAAAAATCCTAAATAAATAGAAAACATATTTGAATAAATAAAATCAATCTTCTTTAGTAATTAATATTTTTTTGTCATTATATTTAAACATATTTGGCTAGCAGAATTTCGGGAATTTTTGTATCATTGAGTTACTGGAAAATGGATTGAATAAAGCGAAACACGTGAAAAAAATATTTTAATAAATGATATAAACAGTGGCATACCTTAAAGAAAGGCTACGGGTCAGGGGGAAGGGGGACAGGAACTAAACTCCTCTTTCTGATGTGAAAGCAAGACATTTTCCTGCAGCCACCACTAGGGGGAGCTCAGTGCAAAGAGATTATTACAGCGTCTAATACAGTCAATTAAACTGCACTAATTCCTATGCACTGAGCTCCCCCCAGTGGTGGCTTCAGGAAGCCAGCTTTGTAACAGATGGAACACGTCGAAAACACCTAAGCTGGTGGTGGATCCGCTGAAGTTTTGAAGAGGCGCCAGTCTCTAAAACGCCAGTCTTAATAAATGAACTCCCATGTGTTTTCCTGTGTAGAGAGAATTCGACTATTGATTTTTGCATCAATTTTCCAATCAATCATCCATTCAACTTAAAGGGATTCTACACGTTAGATAATTTCAACATGTTAGAAGGGTCATTGGCAGGAAACTGATCACAAAATTCCCTTCCTGCTCGGACCCTCAGCGATCAGCTGTAATCTAGGAGAAAACTGGTAGTAAACATTTAGAAATTTCCCTGCAGCGCTACCGCAGGAGGAATGAAGCATTACACATTGTCCTTTCACATTTATGATTGACAACAGGACAGATCTTCTAGCATGAAAGAAGCTTTGTGCAAATGATCTCCACTCTGGCCAAAGGATGAGGACCATAAATATGAAAACACACTTTATTAACTCAGAATGCAAAAAAAAAAAAGGGTTTTCCAAACTAGACAGTCCCTTTAAAGTTTAAAGGGACTGTCTAGTTTGGAAAACCCTAAAGGGATTGTCTAGCCTAGAAAGCCATTTTTAAATAACACATTTTTGAGTTAATAAAGAGGCATCCATAATTTAGGACCATTAGGATTGGAAGGAGATGAAGCTGCATGTGGTCTCTTTCCTTATCTCTGAGAGTGTATGCTGTGAGAGGGGAGAAGGAGCAAAGGTGAGGACACATATGATTAGCTCTTCATACCAGAAGTATATCTGACCATTTAACAGGCATGGAGAGGAAAAGAAGGTACGCAAAAGGATGGAAAAGGCCAAAAACACTGGCTAGACATAACATTTCTCCCCTTTTTTCATGATATGTATAGCTAAGAGGTGAATGAGAGAATGTTCTTTTAATGTTAGGTTCACTTTAAGGGAACTGCGCTAAAAGCAATTGACTACAACATAATGGAAATATGGAAGATCTTGTAGCATTTACTTGTTTGGAATCTCAATCTGCCTACAGTTGCCCTACAAATCTGTAAAATATCCATAGGCTGTTGAAAACCTTTAGCCTGAATTGCATTTGCAATCTCTAGGTTGTCGCAAAGTCCCGAGAACAGCTACTTCTATATAGAGATAAAATTGGGCCTCACCATCCGCATGGGATGGAAAGCAGGCGATTGTGGTCCCTTAAAGGGGTTATCCAATACTATAAAAATGTCCTCCATATGCTGGGCCCCTCACTGTGAGGGGCCCGGCATATGGGGGACATTTTTATAGTATTGGATAACCCCTTTAGTCTCTACCCAATAGAGTCAGGGCTTCCTGGTTACCCGAACGCTAAGTTACATTATGGTATCTATTAGAGATGAGCGAGCAGTGCTCGCTACGAGCACTGTAACGCTCGGCTCCTCTGCGCAATGCCCGCAGGCATTCCGGATCCGTCCTCAGCTGCATATAAGTCAATGAGGACGGATCCGTTTAGTATGACACTCATACCAAACGGATCCGTCCTCCTCACCCGACTGAAAGTCAGTGGGGACGGATCCGTTTGGTATGAGTGTCATACTAAACGGATCCGTCCCCATTGACTTACATGCAGCTGAGGACGGATCCGGAATGCCTGCGGGCATTCTTTCGCAGACGAGTCGAGCACTACAGTGCTCGTAACGAGCATGCTCGCTCATCTCTAGTATCTATGTATCTTTTTCCCTAATTTTAGCGCTTAGCATTAGATAATCTTCTGCATCTAGCGTGGAGTCAACATGGGTTAAAATGCGTTAGCCACATTTTATTAGCGATAATGGACATTAATGAAAATGAGCTGGAAACCACAACTTAATAAGCCATGATTATAAGCACATCATGTTCACTAGGCTCGGCAAAAATGAGATGATATCTCATGATTTAAGCAATAGCTAGTCTGGCCGGGAGATTGCAGCTTTATGAAAGTGCAGCAAAAGAGCAGCATAAATGTAAAATTCAATTGATTGACTCAAAAGATAGGGAAATCTTCTTATTTGTCGAAGAAGCCTTTGCAACTGCGAATTCTGCGCTCCCTATAGTTATATCCATGGCTGCTCAGACATTTTTGGGTATTATAGAATCCCGTATGGCACCTCAATGAGAGGGCTCTAATTTAATAACATGACATAAGGGTACTGTGTTATATCTTGTAGCATACGGTACGAGACAAGCTGGGTTTAAAGAGGTCCAAAGCTTCAAAAAGTACGGCGGCTACAACTATTGCTGCAATGTATCTATCATAAGTTTGAAAAAAAAAAAAGATCTCCCACTGTTTGAGTCAACAGCTTTTAGGGAGACCTTTGTGTCTCCATGGTTACAGACTACAAACAAACCCTGTGTAGTCTGATCCTACAGTCATACTCAATTCTCATGCCGACATGTCCACCCTGCAAAGGCTTTTACAAACTCTTCACAACTGATGAACTATCCTCTGGAGTTAGCACTATGTTGGATACTGCTAGGGTGGAGCTCCCCAAATCGTAGTCCCTTTAAAGGGGTTTTCTGAGATTTTGATACTGATGACCTATCCTCTATAGGTCATCAGCATCTTATTAGTGGGGGTCCAACACCTGGGACACCAGCCGATTAGCGGTTTGAGAAGGCACCAACGCTCCTGTGAGCGCACTGTCCTTCTCTCAGCTTACCAAGCACAGCGCCGCATATTGTATAGTGGCTGAGATTGGTATCGCACTGAGCCCCTATCACTTCTTTGGGGCTGAGCTGTGCCTGGGCCATGTGACAGATGAATGTGACGTCACATGGCTTAGGGAAAACTGAGGGAAGGCTGATCGGTGGGGGTCCCCGGTGTCAGACCCCCACCGATCAGATACCGATTACTTATCCTAAGGATAGGCCATCAATTGTAAAGAGTTGAATGACCCCTTTAAGTTTCCTTGAACTAAGGACTCCAACTTTTCAAGATATCAATTCAATTAAATAAGCTAGCAAAACCGTAAAAGGGCTTCAAATTACATTACAGCAACTGGATGGCCACACTTAGACACATAAGGGACATTTATCAAGCCCTTCAACTCCAAATTCTGGTATCAAAAATTTGCAAATAGAGGCTATATGTCTTTTTGGGGTCACTTCCTTAAACATTTCGCAACTTTTTAAGCCATGCACCTTCCTACAGATGTGGAGTGAAAGTTTAGTCAGGATTTCATAGTATATCACTTCTGTGTCACAGTATGGCAAATTTATGTATTTTTTTTTTCAAAGCTGGTGATATTAAAGGCTATGTACACCTTTTGGGGGAAATTTTTTTATTATTGCATTGTACTCATTTTGAGCTAAAAACCTTTTTTTTTCAATTGGTCGTTATTAAAAATTTTGAACCCCTTTCTCTGTACAGCTTTAAGATTCTCTAGTAGCAGGATCTAAATTTTCACTCTGTTCCATCAGGCAGCTCAGCTGACGGCTCCTTATCTCTGATCTCTGACCTTATAAACACTCATTATAGCTCAATTCTAATCTTACTGATAATGAATGTGGCTGATTTTTAGCCCAAAATTAGTAAAATACAATTCTTAAAAAAAAAAAAAATTGCCCCCAAAGGTGTACATAGCCTACATAGGTGTGTTAAGCCACATATCTGAAGCTTAGAGATAAGGAAGGACACATCTGTATGGCTCCCTCTTCCTAACTATAGATCAGTAACAAGTAGGGAGCAGGTGGAAGGGTATGACTGTAGAATCATACTACAGAGAGTTCATTTGTAGAATGTTATCACAGAGACTAGGGATAAGCAAACCCACGAAAGTTTGAGTTCACCGGGTTCAGCCGAATTTCAGGTCAAAGTTTGGGTTTGGCATCCGAACTTGACTCCGAACCCAAACTTCACTTTATCATTTTCCATTATAACATGGTTGTGAGCGGAGTGACGTCATCGCGCACATCGCAGGTCCCTTGGCAGGTCCTGCTGAATGAAGATAGAAGAGAGGGCTGCAGCACGATCAAGTGGATGATGTGTGTTGTTGTTTTTTAACCCGTAAATGGCCATATTGTTTTGCATTCTGTCTTAAAAATGCTATTATTTTCCGATATAACCATGTTATAACGGAAAAAAATAAAATCACCCAAACACCAAACCCGAACCTGGACTTCAGTGAAAAAGCGAAACCGAACTTTGCAGTTTGGGTTTGCTCACCCCTAACAGAGACACATAACTCTGCATTAGAGCTGCGTACCAAAAGTGGTAGGATATTTTAAATCAAGATTACTGATTAGGTTGATTCAATATTAGATTAGATGTTTTTAAAGGGATATCCCACCATACGAACATGATGATAGGTGATAGGTATCTGATTGGTGGGGGTCTGACCTATGTGGTCCTCAGAGTGAATGGACAATGGTCTCTTGTGTGCGCTGCCTCTCCAGTTACTCTCTATGGGACAGCAGTCCCACAGAGAATAAGCCCTTGTTTTTGTGATTGTGGAGGTCCCAGAAGTCAGACTCCGACCGATCATCTGGTGGGACATCCCCTTTAAAGCAAGAAAATTGTAACAAAGAGAACATACAGTATAAGAGCCCTTTTAAATGGATCAATGCCAGGCAAATATAAGGAATGAACCAAATGATTCTGATCATGAGGGGAGGTGATAGCTGCATTTACACGTGCCAGTCATTCTCATACAGATTTCCTAGTTGCTCACAGCACAGAGTGACGTGCTGCCCGCCAACAATGATTTTATATACTGCACAAAAGATGTGATCGCCTGTTAAAGTAGCATTTGTTCAGCAGGCAGTTGTGCCCATGCCATTAGCTGTGGGAGACAGCTTTAAAGGGAGTCTGTCACCTTCATATGCCCCTATAAAGCACTTATATAGCCCCACAGCACACCTAATCACAAATCTAATGGTACCTGTGGCGCTTTCTTGTGACATGTAGAAGCTGCAAAAACGTAGTTTAAACCATATGTAAATTAGCCGTTGGAAGTGCCCGGAGGCAGCGTTCACTGCCAGGGAGCCCGGACTCCTGTGCTTTTTTTTCATGCTTTCCCCGCCCCAGCCATTGCCTCCGCCTGTCCTCCTCTTCACTTGCGTCCTCCGTCTGTTCCGGCGAGATCCCGCCCCTGTGCAGTCTCTCGCCGGGCCAGGGCATGCGCACTGCATTGCCCATTGTGGGCACGGCATCGCCGTAGCCAGTGCGCATGCGCCGGCCCAGCGGGAGACTGGAACAGACGAAGGACGCAAGAGACGAGGAGGGCGGGCAGAGGCAATGGCTGGGGCGGGGAAAGCATGGAAAAAAAAGCACATTAGCCCGGGCTCCACGGCAGTGAACGCCGCCTCCGGGCACTTCCAAGGCTAATTTACATATGGTTTAAACTACGTTTTTGCAGCTTCTACAAGTCACAAGAAAGCGCCACAGGTACCATTAGAATTGTGATTAGGTGTGCTGTGGGGCTATGTCAGTGCTTTATAGGGGCATATGGAGGTGACAGACTCCCTTTAATACAGACCTAGGCTCCCGCTGCAATGGCCAAGACCTCTATCTATAGATCCCACCTCTGGGACCCAGTCCAATCTGAAAAAAAAGACCCTTTCACTTTTTTTCACATTTTGTTATGTTGTGGCCTTGTGTTAAAATACGAACATCTTTCATTGACATAAGTATTCAGAGCAGGGGCGGATTGGCCATAGACTTTACAGGGTAATTTCCCGGCGTGACGTTGTCCATGAGGCCACATAAACCCTCCTCTCTGCCGCTGTTCGGGTACATAATGAGCTCTATGGTAATTAACCCTGTGAGAATCAGAAACTCATGTACCCCACCAGCGAACACACATGCACTCTAAATTCAACTGCTGTGGCCCACATCTCACTTCCTAAGCCCCCTGCTCCATATCTTAATCAGAGACAACTGGAAGAGGACAGAAAATGGCATCTAATGATGGCCGCCACAGAAGGACAGATTTTAGGGTAGTATATTGTGCTGCTCTGTGGTATATGTTTCTGCTGGGACAGTATATTGCGCTATGATATTGCTGGCCCTGCCTATTTGTGTTGCCCTGCTTTCTGTCAATTTGGACACCCCTACAACATGGGGCCACTTTTATATTTTTTTTTCCTGGGCCACATGGTAAGTATTTTTTTTTCCAACATGAAAAAATCACCTAGAGACGGGTGGCCATTTTATAACATATTGTACAGACAGGCAGCCATACAAATCCCCATATTAATGTAGTTACCGTAATAACCATAATAACAATCATGATTCCACCATTAGTTCTATTTTCTTATCACATAAATGTGTGCTATGACCTGACCCAGAACATGCATGTCATGAAACACTGCTGCTTACTGAATGTCAGGAATTAACCCCTTCCCAACCAGCGCCGTACTAGATGGTGCCCGCTCCTGCACAGGTGACCTGCTTTTCCCGCGGCTAATGTCCGTGACCAGCAGTAATGCCGATCGTGGACATTTAACCCCTTGGGTGCAGCGGTCAAGCCTGACCGTGGCACCCAAAGGCGGCAAACACCGGAAGCGCATGCTTCCGGTGTTGCTCCGGCTCCCCCGTGTGGTGATCGGAGGAGCCGGAGCTTGCCTGCAGCAGCCCCTGTCATAGTAAATATAGGGCTCCATAGGAAAGCACTATAATCATCATAGACTCCAATGTAAGTGCATTGGAGTGATATGATATAAGCAATCAAATGATTCCTAGTTATAGTTCCCTATGGGAACTATAATAAAGTGTAAAAAAAATAAATAAATAAAGTTTTTAAAAAATAAATAAATAAATAAAAAAACGTAAATTTCAAATCACCCCCCCCCCTTTCCGGAAAATAAATATAAAAGTATTTAAAAATTTAAAAAAATACACATTATGGGTATCGCCCTGTGCGAAAAAGCCCATATTATAAAAATATAAAAAATTATTTCCCATACGGAAAACAGCAAAACGGAAAAAAACGTCAAAATGGTCGATTTGCCATTTTTTGTTGCTTTTTTTTCTAAAAAAGAGATCAAAAAGTCATACACACCCCAGAATGGTATCAATAAAAAGTTCACATCAATACCAAAAAGTTATAGGGGTCAAAATATGACAAAAAAAATGTCCAACTTTATAATTATTTTATCACTATCAAAACACAAGAAAAACTATACATATTAGATATCGCTGTATTCGTACTGACCTGTAGAATAAAAGTAACTGGTCAGTTTTAATGAACATAGAACGCCGTAAATAAAAAACCCATAAAACTGTTGCGGAATTGCAGGTTTTTTTGCAATTTCACCCGATTTGGAATTTTTTTCCAGCTTCCCACTACACTATATGCTATATTAAATGGTGGCGTTGGAAAGTTGTCCTGCAAAAAACAAGCCCTCATACAGCTATGTGAACAGAAAAATAAAACAGTTATAGCTTTATCAAGGCAGGGAGCGCAAAACGAAAACGCAAAACCGAAAAAACCTCCGGGGTAGAAAGGGTTAAATAATGTGAAGAATGCCACATGACTGACGACATGTTTCAGTTAGGACATCAATACATTACGTAGGACTGATGCATGGGCTATACCATTCTACTGCATTTAAGGGTCAACCGCCTGATATAAGAAAGGCATGCATACAAATTTTTAAATATATATGTATTAAAAAACTTGCATGTTGTATGACTTCCTATTCCTTCCTAGATAAACAAATAAAAAAAAAATAAAATAAGAACTGGAATACCCCTTTAAGTTGTTGAGCAAAGAACATGTCAGACCAGTTATCAGCCAGAAGGTAGCGGAATATACTACATTGTACATTCTAGGGGGGTATTAATATTTATGAGAAATAATTGTAATTAAGACACACTGGTGAAATTCAGGGCACTTCTGTTCACATAGCACAATGTAGAATTATCACGATTGGTAGCAAATACATCCAAAAACAGCATTTCTACATTTGTAGCTGTTCTATCCATAACAGGAGAACACACCCCGCAGCAAGTACAGTGGTTTGGTCCAGTGAGCGATGACATCACAAACTGTCTCTATGATGTAACATTCCAAACGTTCTATCTCTAAGGTGACAACCCACTACCACATCACTTCATCTTCACACCACAACACAAGGGGTAAGTTCATTGCTAGGGTACTAAAACAAGGACCTATTCTTGGTCACTTATGGGGGCATGGGGTGACTGTACCATAGGAAGAGTTGTGCCAGCTGTCAGACAGCGCTTAAACATCTCAGGTGCTGGTGTTTCGGAGAGGCCCCCTGGGGAGGCCATAGACGGTGAAGCTTGTGCTGTTATTGAGGAAGAATTTTGCACCTAGATTGAAGATTCTTATTGAATCCCTTTTCCTGGATGGGGTTTATTGGTCTTTGGTTTAACAATATGATTTCCAGCTTCTTAAAACCTAGTGGTTGTGACAGGACGGATTTTTCTGCTCTTATTTACTTGTAAATTATTAATATGTTCTATTTCTCATTGCAGTGACGCCGAGGATAGGTGATAGGAAGGATGACACCACAGCTAGAGAGATCGACCGTCTGATAGCCCAGCTCGACTGCCCGCCTCTCCTGATGATCCCGCAGCTGTTTGAGAGCCGGGTGGAGGACATTGTCTCTAAAAGGGGGTCCCAGAGATGCTCCCAGCTGTTTGAGCGTCACTCCTATAGCTACACCCAATGCCCTAAGCACTGGGATGAGCTGGGATGCACCTCTGGACGGCTGTGATCATCCTATTAGTTAGAGAATGTCTGTGTGCGTGAATGAGCCAATAATGTGTGAATGTTTAGATGAAATGGCTACTAGGAGGCAGCCTGGAATGGATGTCTAACATCCCATGATCTCTGCAGCTTCTCTGTAGACTTTGTGAAGTAGGGGCTGTCTTAGGGGCCATTTCGGGGCAGGTATGTCAGATCAGGTTAGTTAGCAAATAGATGGGAAATACACATATGTATGAAAAAAATAAAATGGATTAATTCCACCACCTTGTCTGTCCTTAATGTCCTTTTGATTCATTCTGAAACGTATATTATAAAATAGATTCTACTGTACTTAAAGGGGTTGTGTCATCTCATACATTGGGGGCATAACGCTAGCACTCGCCTATTTTCGTCAGCCCCATAGAAATGAATGGACGATGGCCGCACATCCTTGGTGCTGCCCGCCTTCACTTTGTGGGCTCAGTTCTATAGATAGATGCAGGTCCCAGAGGTGGGATCCGCACCTATTAGACAATTGGGGCATGTCTTAGTCATATGCCCCCAATATATGCAATGATACAACCCCAAAACATTGTGCTCATAATGTGTTCTGCCACAAGAAAGAACTGGGATCCAGCCAACCATCAATGTCAGGACACTTCAAGAAGGCAGAAGATAAGGAAGCGCATCTGATCTCCACTGGCTCCTCTCCAGTATTGACTGTTCGCATGGTGATTGGGTCTTTTACAATGTTTAATAATACTGTAAAGACCATCCCTTGAAAAGACTCAAGCTCCAACGTTTAAAAAAATATATACTAAGACTACACTATATATATATATATTAGTATTGAGGGATTCTAAGTCAAACAAATTGACCTGCGAAGCCGAATTTCCTCGCGTTTCGTGGTAACGAATCAATTTTCCCTGAAATAGCCGTAAAAACATTTTAAAAAATCACTTACCGCATCCATTTGCTCGCGTAGAGGCAGTGGCAGCCATCTTGATTGAAAATACCGTGCAAAATCTCACGCAGGATTACGTATGACGTCACCACGCTGGAGCGCTGGCCGGGTGCAGTGACGTCATCACACCACCGCACAATATTGCGCACAGTGCCTTCAATCAAGATGGTCGCAACGGCCTGTACACGAGCAAATGGATAAGGTATTTTTTTAATTTTTACCCTGATTAATCCCTGAAAGGCCTAAATGGTAGCCTCAGATGCCACATTCATCACTGATCGTGGCATCTGACGCTATCATATAACTGGGGAAGGCGCGATTGCTGTTCCCCATCACTGCGCAAGCTACATACAAAGAAATGACGAAGTAATTCATGAATCGAATTTCTTCGTGAAATTTGGCAAAGCAGTCGAATTGAATTTTTCATATCTTTGCTCATGTCTAATATACATATATATATATAGAGAGAGAGAGAGCTAATAAATGTGCAGTAGACTAAGGGATGGAATCCATGGGGTAAACAGAGACCAATGGATAGATATGAAATAACATATTTTTGGCTTTATATGACGCACTTTTTTTCCCTCCAAAAGTAGTTTGAAAATGGCCGTACGTCTTCTAAAGCGAATATTAGTGAGCGCTTCCATAAAAGCGCTCACTGGTATGCATTAGGTGCCGGGAATGGGGAGTGAAGTGCTGTAAGCACTTCCAATACTTACTCTCCCTGGTCTTCTTGCTGGGGCCGGCGCTGCACTATCCTGACCCCTTACAGCGTCAAGGCGTAGGGAGCGCACTGTGACCCAACGCTGCACCCAGTCAGTGCCGGCCGGAAAAGAAAGGGGAACACGACTTCTGCTGGAAATGAAGTGGAGCCGCGGCGTAGGAGAGATAAGAGGATTTTTTTTATTTTAGTCTGATGGGGGTCTGAAAGGGCTGATCTGAGGTCTGAA
Source organism: Rhinella marina (assembly GCA_900303285.1). Classification (NCBI taxonomy): domain Eukaryota; kingdom Metazoa; phylum Chordata; class Amphibia; order Anura; family Bufonidae; genus Rhinella; species Rhinella marina. Next base: position 290,322 of record ONZH01001912.1, read on the forward strand.
AGGGCTGAAAGGGCTGATCTGAGGTCTGATGGGGGTCTGAAAGGGCTGATCTGAGGTCTGAAGGGGGGTCTGAAAGGGCTGATCTGAGGTCTGAAATGGCTGATGGGGGGCTGAAAGGGCTGATCTGAGGTCTGATGGGGGTCTGAAAGGGCTGATCTGAGGTCTGAAGGGGGTCTGAAAGGGCTGATCTGAGGTCTGAAGGGGGTCTGAAAGGTCTGATCTGAGTCTGATGGGGTCTGAAAGGCTGATCTGAGTTGATGGGGTCTGAAAGGGCTGATCTGAGGTCTGATGGGGTTCTGAAAGGGCTGATCTGAGGTCTGATGGGGGTCTGAAAGGGCTGATCTGAGGTCTGATGGGGGTCTGAAAGGGCTGATCTGAGGTCTGATGGGGGTCTGAAAGGGCTGATCTGAAGTCTGATGGGGGTCTGAAAGGGCTGATCTGAGGTCTGAAAGGGCTGATGGGGGCTGAAAGGGCTGATCTGAGGTCTGATGGGGGTCTGAAAGGCTGATCTGAGGTCTGAAGGGGGGTCTGAAAGGGCTGATCTGAGGTCTGAAATGGCTGATGGGGGGCTGAAAGGGCTGATCTGAGGTCTGATGGGGGTCTGAAAGGGCTGATCTGAGGTCTGAAGGGGGTCTGAAAGGGCTGATCTGAGGTCTGAAGGGGGTCTGAAAGGTCTGATCTGAGGTCTGATGGGGGTCTGAAAGGGCTGATCTGAGGTCTGATGGGGTCTGAAAGGGCTGATCTGAGGTCTGATGGGGTTTCTGAAAGGGCTGATCTGAGGTCTGATGGGTCTGAAGGGCTGATCGAGGTCTGATGGGGCTGAAGGGCTGATCTGAGGTCTGATGGGGGTCTGAAAGGGCTGGAATCTGAGGGTCTGACTGGGGGTCTGAAAGGGCTGATCTGAGGTCTGATGGGGGTCTGAAAGGGCTGATGGAGGTCTGATGGGGGGTCTGAAAGGGCTGATCTGAAAGTCTGATGGGGGTCTGAAAGGGCTGATGGTGGTCTGATGGGGGTCTGAAAGGGCTGATCTGAAGTCTGATGGGGGTTCTGAAAGGGCTGATTCTGAGGTCTGATGGGGTCTAAAAGGGGCTGATCTGAAGTCTGATGGGGGTCTGAAAGGGCTGATCTGAGGTCTGATGGGGTCTAAAAGGGCTGATCTGAGGTCTGATGGGGGTCTGAAAGGGCTGATCTGAAGTCTGATGGGGTCTAAAAGGGCTGATCTGAGGTCTGATGGGGGTCTGAAAGGGCTGATCTGAGGTCTGATGAGGGCCTGAAAGGGCTGATCTGAAGTCTGATGGGGGCTGAGTGGGCTGATATGAGGTCTGATTGGGGTCTGAAAGGGCTTATTTGAGGTCTGATGGGTGTCTGACATGGAGGGCTGATATGGGGGGTCTGATGTGATGTCCTGATATTTATGGGGGTCTGATATGAAGATCTGATATGAGGTCGGATGAAAGATATTTTTTTCTTATTTTACTACTCTAAAATCTGGGGTGCGTCTTATCATCGGGTGCATCTTATAAAGCAAAAGATGCGGTATGTACCATAAATTTCCTGGTGTGTTTGTAGTAAAACAAAATTTCTGTCTATAATATTTATATATACTGTATGTTAAAAAATAAAGGCAAAATTTAAAAAAAAAATCTTATGTGGTCATTTCATGAGATCAGGTGAGGAGGACGTTATCTCTATTTTACAGTCTTTATGTTGTGCTGCTTACTGTATATTTACTGCATTCATTTCCCCCCGTAGAGCGCGCCCACCCCTGCTGGTCGTTAGCTCTTTAAATTGCATTCCATTTCTTGATTTCTCATTTTTCTGCCTTCTTCCATGTTAATGTTTGCTCATTAAAATTTATAAACAATATGTTGTTAGATTACTCCCCGAGAACTGCAATAAAGCATGCGAGTGGTTTACAAGATTCATGGCTCATACCTGGCAGGAATAACAATGTCTCCATTAAAAGATAAAAAAAAAAAAATAGTATTTAAGCATGGCTGCCTCCCGTAATTCAGTCCTCGTGTCACAGGGTCACGTCGTAAGGGACAAATTGTAGAAGAAAGTAGAATTGCGGTTTTATATCCAGATAAACACATTTGTGTCAAGAAGATTCGAGAGTAAAAGGGTTCAACAATTTCTTATTAAAGACACAACTTGACCGAGGAAAACTCAAATGTAAAGAGAGGCGCACAAGCTGAAGGAAAAGCTGATAGCACAATGTACGGTATTATGTGCACTGCGAGGACCAGTCATTTATCTTCTATGTCTACATGTAATACGGGCTCAAGATAGATGGATAGATAGATAGATAGATAGATAGATAGATAGATAGATAGATAGATATGTAGACCAATAGATAGAAAGCATGAATGAAAGGAAGGCGATAGATAGAAAGATAGAAAGATAGATAGATAGATAGATAGATAGATAGATAGATAGATAGATAGACAGATGAGATATATATGTAGACCAATAGAAAGAAAGAAAGAAAGAAAGAAAGAAAGAAAGAAAGAAAGAAAGAAAGAAAGAAAGAAAGAAAGAAAGAATGAAAGGAAGGAAGGAAGGAAGGAAGGAAGGAAGGAAGGAAGGAAGGAAGGAAGGAAGGAAGGAAGGAAGGAAGGAAGGAAGGGAACAAGAAATTAAGAAAAACAGGCGATCGATAGATAGATAGATAGATAGATAGATAGATAGATAGATAGATAATATATAGGTATGAGATACTGTAGATAGATAGATTTGAGATACATAGATAGATAGATAGATAGATAGATAGATAGATAGATAGATAGTTTGACAGATTAGATACATATGTAGACCAATAGATAGAAAGAAAGAATGAAAGGAAGGAAGGAAGGAAGGGAGGGAGGAAGGAAGGAAGGAAGGAAGGAAGGAAGGGAGGAAGAGAACACAAAATAAAGAAAGACAGGCTATAGAAGATAGATAGATAATTTATAGATATGAGATACTGTAGATAGATTTGTGATAGATAGATAGATAAATGTGAGATGGATAGATAGATAGATAGATAGATAGATAGAATAAATATGTAGACCAATAGATAGAAAGCATGAATGAAAGGAAGGCTATAGATAATGATAGATAGATAGATAGATAGATAGATAGATAGATAGATAGATAGATAGATAGATATTAGATAGATAGATAGATAGACATGAGATAGATAGATAGATAGATAGATAGATAGATAATAGATAGATAGATAGATAGATAGATAGATAGATAGATAGATAGATAGATAATAGATAGATAGATAGATAGATAGATTGACATGAGATAGATATTAGATAGATAGATAGATAGATAGATAGATAGATAGATAGATAGAATTAAAAATATCAATGTTAATGTTAGAAATAAAGCCTGTAGTGTATGGTGGATTTATAACACTTGGATATTAAAATCTCAACACTTTACCATAAAAAAACTGTTGTCTGTAAAATGCTCACGAAAGGAAAATTCATGATGTGCAGAAGAACTTTAATTACCATAAAAGTGATGAGATAACAGCAAAATCGTTTCTAGTGAAAAATCATTAATGAAAAAAATCATTAGTTTTTTACAGCAGCTCAGCCCCATACCGGCCGAGCCCCTGGGAATCTCAGATCTTTTTTCCCCCCTGAATATGAGAATTAATCGTTCTGTGTTAGGAATGTGCTGATGTACCCTCAGAAAATTATCTGTCATCTCAAGCAGGTTTTTTAAATTTTATTTTTAAACAATTTTATTGAGACCAAGATAAAGTGTAATCATACATGGTGAGTATGCTGCATACAAAAGTACATGTTCTACAAGAGCTCATACAAGATGGAAATGGCTCAGGCGCTCACCAGGCACTGAATAAAATAGCATTATGTCTCCTTACTTTATAGAAAAATTCCCTCCTAGAACCCATACTTTCAGTAACAAACCCCCCCCAAAAAAAATCCCCATGACCACCCCTACAGGCTTTGAAACCATTAAGTGAGGTGCAATCTTCCCAATGTGAATTTCAATTGAGTCATATATACCACATGGTAAATCTAAAAGGTTCCATACGTTTCTTAATATCTGGGTCAGTCAGCTTTACTGTGCAGACTGGGACTTGTCAGCTGAGGAATGTCATTATCATTACAGCACTGGTAGGATTACCACATAACAGTTGCTATGGTACCTGTGGTATCAGGGAGGCCCAAGCTGCCCCTGCATACGTTTTTTAACATCTGAGTCAGTCAACTTTACTGTGCAGACTGGCACTTGTCAGCAAAGGGATGCCATTATCATTACAGCACTGGTAGGACTACCACATAACAGCTGCTATGGTGCCTGCAGTATCAGGAAGGCCCAAGCTGCCCCTGCATAAAATATTCTGAAGCTAGTCAGCATCTCAATTGTGTGTGCATGTGGCTGGAAAAGAGGAGACAAATCGGGCTGGAAGAGAGGAAATGCGTGGTCAGTGGCTCCAGGGTTTGGACAATGTATAAAACTCTATATTCACTTTCTTTTTGAAATTGTTCAGTGGGTACAAGTTCATACACACCTATAGAAGGAGACAGGTCAAAAGATGGTTTATGGTGGATTTTTGCTTTAAAAGGAAACTGTCATCAGGTAGGCTCTTTATGTTAAATACTGTAAAGCTTTGATGTGAATTAAAAGGACCAATTGCACTTTCTATAAAAAAAAATTCCATGAGGGGTCTGTAGAATGTCAGGCCTCTCATATAGATAAATAGATAGATAGAAGATAGATAGATAGATAGATAAAGACTATAGATGATTGATTGAATAGATAGATAGATAGATAGATAGATAGATAGATAGATAGATAGATAGATAATTAGATAGATCATGCTTTCTCCCCTTTACATTCACAACACATGCATGCTGAGCTGAGCCAAGTGTGCATGTGTATGGGATATGGTTATATGATAAAGCAAGTCTGAAGAACTACATCTATTGGACATGTAAACATCTATTTAGTGGAGCTCATTGTATCATTTCGTAGATTTGGATATAATTGTGACTCTGTGTATAATACACAGAAGCTTCCTCTATCCGTGTGCCATGCTGGACCTACTTAATACCGCCATACAGTGCTAGTGCCCACCTACAATGTCCTACACTGAGAGAAGGCTTTACCCCGTTTCCTGCTTATGTTGCCAGTCTCGAATCTTGTGATCGTCTCAGAGCGCAGGCCTAACGAATCATTCACAGATCACCGATCGTATCCTCTGATGGAAGAGGCTCCGGTTAATGACACAATGAAGCCTTTCAAGATTAACATCAGATATCAACAAACGTGTAAAGCAACATAAAAGTGGTAGACCGTAAAACGCTTGAGCGGACGCCCGGCTGACGACTCATGGAATGCATTATCTCCTGATGGGTCAGATGACATTTTGAACGCCATCGAGATCCGTGACCTTCCTGTATAACATTTTTGAGAAGCGATTTTATTTACATTTTTAAGTCCTCGTAAGGCTGAAATATTTCCGTGCGGCAAAATGGAACTTGTATTTACAGCGAGGACGAGGGCAATAAAAAGATTCTGCCAAGGTCAAGTACAGTATGCGGCAAAGATGAAGGCAGCCTTCTGGTAACGGTCGCGTCAAGATACTGAGTTACGGACGCCTCTGTTCTGATTATTCACTGAAAAATATAGAAAATGTGTTAAAGGGGTCGTCTACATTTTTCAAACCAGCACCTGGGTGTGAATATTTTTGTAATTGCATGTAATTAAAAATTTATCACAGCTTCAGAGTTATTCACTGAAATCTATCTGCATAGCGCCACCTGCTGTTTGCTCTTTTTTGAATTTCTTTGTCCTGCTCACTGAGGTGGCCACACATGCTCAGTTCCATCCTTCAACTGCCGCTAGCTGCAGAAGACAAGACACACCCTCTAAGAAAGAACACACACCCGAGCTGCCAGTTTGAAATAAATCTAGCGGAACAATTAGAGCAATGAATGTGTCGATCTCTGGATCTATGTGAGGTACAGGGCTGGTTCTAGATTTGTTAGAAAGAGGTTGTCATGTACTATATGATGTCTCTCTTTTGATGGTGATAGTAGTCACATGGCTTTGGCAGACACGGTTCTGGACACCATGTTTGCTCTGAGGGCTTTAAGACCCTGAGATGTGTTGGCAAGGAGAGCACTGGAGAAGGCCCAAGACAGACCTGTTAGATCTATGGGAGTACTTTTCTACCCTGGGGGTTGGGTGACATCCACACCTGCTGAGGACTGGTTTCTGTAAGTGGATCTCTGACCCATTGCTGTAAGTCTGGGAAAGACTGCTGGAAGATCACATGTGGAAAAGCTGCCTAGATTTGGTGTCCCATGGTCTGTGCAACAACTGTTGAGGTCTATGCCAATGTGTCCTTCCTTCCCTTGCCTCTTGGATTCCAGATATTCCTAGAAAAAGTTTGCAAGATGACCAAGTTTGGGGCAGTGGATGTAAAAGTTCATCACACCACCAGAACTGAGCTAAGCTTCTGGTTAAGAGAGAGAGAGACACCCGATTGGGGGTGTCAATAGAGGGAATCAGTTAACACTCGGTCTAGCCAACGGTACCTGAGCGACGTGTCCATAGACCTTTGTTGAGCCTGCCTCCTTCAGCGAGGAGAGAGAACGCGGTAAATGAGTGCTTCTCTCTCCTGAACATATCCATAGACCTCTGTTGAGCGTGTCTCCTTCAGCGAGGAGAGAGAGTGCTGTAAATGAGTGCTTCTCTCTCCTCAACGTGTCCATAGACTTCTGTTGACCCCATCTCCAGCAGCGAGGAGAGAGAACGCGGTATATGAGTGCTTCTCTCTCCTCGACGTGTCCATAGATGTCTGTTGAGCCTGTCTCCTGCAGAGAGAAGAGAGAGCACAATATATGAGCACTTCTTTCTCCTCAGTATGTCTGTAGATGTCTGTTGAGCCCATGTCCTGCAGCGAGGAGAGAGAGTGCGCTATATGAGCACTTCTTTCTCCTCAACGTGTCCATAGATGTTGGTTGAGCCTCTCCTCCAGGAAGGAGAGAGCATGCAATATATGAGGCCTTCTCTCTCCTTATTCTAGTGATCGTGGGTGTCTCAGCACTCAGAACCCCACAATCAGAATACAATCATCACATATCAAAAGTTTTTTTGAGAGACCCTTTAAGACAACTGAGAGCGCAATCTCAACCCTGTACACCAAGTGGAAGGGTGCTACCAATGCAGAATCAGTAACAGAAGCCCCCATCTATCATGTGCTTTTTATAACACTGGCATCTTCTCTTGGAGCAAAGGGACCTCCTCAAGCCAAGGTCCAAGTTCACTTCCTGTAGATACACCCATGCCTAAAACCTCAATGTAAGGAGAACACTTTCCAGTCTTCAGAACTGGATAAAGACATGAACCTGTGCCATTATACATTTGAGGAGACACTTCAAAATGTGGGGGGTGAGAATGAAAAATCTCGGGGTATATTATAAAACCGCTATTTTTGTAAAGTCAATGAGATGGTAAACATCTTGGTATTGTCCTCCTGAATCATATCTTCTGGATCTACAAAATGCCAGATTTTAAAGAAATAGCTTCCACTTCTTTATGACACATATGGATTTGTTGCCTTGAATGAAAATTTAATCTCAAAAATGTTATTGTTTTTGCACCGATTTTCAGTTATTTCATGGCATCTAAGAGACATAGAGGTACCATATAGCACCACTTGGAGTATACATGACAACAGTCGAGATTTTGGTGGGAAAATCCCAGTAAATGGTTGAGAAAGAGCTAGGGTTTATGCAAATTTATCCCAAAAGTGGGTGTTTTCGGAGGCAATCCCGGGGACAGTTAAACTGATATGGGCAGATTTTTTTTACAATAGCATTTTAATTATTTTAATATATTTTTTTTGCAATTGGTCTTTATTTCAAATTTTCAGCAGTTTTTGTGAAACAGGGGGTAAATTTCAGTCTATTCGCAATCTTTCTGTTCAAATGTAGTGCTCTTATCTCTGATCTCCTGACCTCATTATAGCTAAACTCATCAAACTGATGAGATATAGCTTAAATGGATGTTTATGAGGTCATAAGATCAGAGATAAGGCTTCACATGAGCTGTCAGCTGATGGGACTGAGAAGCGATACTCTGCAAACAGACAGATTTTTAACCCTTATATCTCAAATGGCTGAACATTTTTAATAAAGACCAATTGAAAAAAAAATAATTTTCATTCAAAAATGAGTAAAATGTAATCATAAAAAATTTCCCGAAGGTGTCCATAACCTTAATCTGTCAGGGAGCTGCTCTGCCGGCTCGATATTAGCCCTTGTCTCTAAACTTCTGACAGCTCCTAAACACTCTTTACAGCTAAATTTGTACGAAATTGATAAAGAATGTTTAGGAGCTGACAGGAGTTCAGAGATAAGGGCAGAGCAGCTCTCTGAAGCATTCACTGTAAAGCGGAATGCAATAGTTGCAAATACACAGAAACTGAAAGCTGTAAAGGACAAATTTTTAAATATTTTTAATAAAGACCTAATTGAAAAATGCATTGTTTTGCCTAAAATGAGTAAACTACCTAGGAATATAAATGTTGGTAAATATAATGGAGTACATACAACTATAATATGGATCCATAACATGTTTGTCCCCCAACAGAGTTCAACTTTGCCACCTATTGTGCTGCCTCCGAATGTTCATAAATATTAACTATACATAGTAACAGTCCCAAAAAATACCACAAAGGACATAAACACTGATGAGAGTAAGAATTCTGAGTCTAAGGGCTCATGCACTCAAACGTGTGCATTCACTGCCCGTGCTGTGGCCTGCAATTTGCGGTCCACAATGCACAGGCACTGACATTGGGGCTGCCACATCCCAATAGGGTCAGCGATCCGCATCTGATGGTCCGCACTGCAAAAAAGTAGTGCATGCGCTACTTTTTTGCGGTGCGGAGGCAAGGCCAAAGACACCACGGAAGCACACCGTAGTGTTTCCGTGGTGCTCCGATCCGAGCCTCCGTTCTGCATCTCCGTGATTGCGGACCCACTGAAGTGAATGGGTCCACCATCCATAATGCGGGCTGCACATTGCGGCCCACATACACCGGGTCCGTAGTACACGGGCACAGGCCAGCACCGGTCGTGTGCATGAGCCCTAAGGATCATTTTCCCTCCTGCCTAGCACAATCAGGTACTTGTATTTCCAAGGACTGATCACAGTATTCATCATACATCTCTATTGACCGTGCAGCCATCTGGCATTGAGTGGCGTCGTGGAATATTTTGCATTTGATGCAGGTTACGTTTTAGAAGTCATTGTCTCAGTTTGCCCGGTTCCAGCCACCTACTACATATATATGGCGTCTTGTCGGATCACGGACAATTAACAAAACCGCACAATAACGATAATTAAAAATCTGACGGCCTTAATTAGAGATGACACAGACAGCTGTACGCAGGAACCCGGGTGTCAGTATCGCGCTGAAGTTCATAGACGAACTCGTGGCGGTTTTATTCATAAATAATTTCCGTGAACAACAGATGACAGAGATTGTTTGCTCCTAATGCATTCTATGCAAATGCTAATTTATTTTAACGAATCCCGTGTAATTATAGCTCCTCGCGCTGACAATGTCAGTCCGCATTTGTAACCGATATGGTATTCCATTACCGGCAAGGTTATGACAGCAGAGACTCAAATATGAAAAAAAAAATTCAAATCCCGCAAGGCCATGTTAATTAATAATTTAATAAAGTCTGGTAAATGAAAGGAACTCAATAAACTTCCATCCGTCTAAGGTACGGTAAGAACACGGAGGCATCCTACCGTATAGTAGGGTTATTCCAGCAATGAACTGTCTGAAGCGAATCTGTCAGCAGTTCTGATCATGCTAAACTGCTGACAGCACCAGGAAGGGACTGGGGAGGACAGGACAACATACCACTTGTGGAGCTTTAGCGTGAATATGAACTTTTACGCTGCAGATTCTGCTCCTCTATGGGAGGTTGTGAGACAGCTGAAAATATTAGACCTCTGTGCTAGCACTGGGTGGAGATCCTGGTGGTCAGACCTCCACAGACCTAGAGAATTAAAAGGAGTCTGTAAGAAGTTTTGACCATGGTAAACTGCTGACAGCACTAGGTAGCCACTGGGGGGAGCAATGAAAACATACCTTTTGTGGAGTTTTAGTGTGAATATGACCTTTTATGCTGCTGATTCTGCTCCTCTATGGGAGGTTGTGAGACAGCTGAAAATATTAGACCTCTGTGCTAGCACTGGGTGGAGATCCCGTTGGTCAGAGCTCCACAGACCTAGAGAGACCTAGAGTCTGTCAGAAGTTTTGACCATGGTAAACTGCTGACAGCACTAGGTAGGCACTGGGGGGAGCAATAGAAACATACCTTTTGTGGAGTTTTAGTGTGAATATGAACTTTTATTCTGCCAGATTCTGCTCCTGCAAGTGTCGGACTGAGCTTCATGATGAAGGGCTCTCTGCGCTGAGCTTCTTCACAGTCCTCTGCTCTGAGTGACATGTGTAGTGGTCTCCTGGTTGGATGCTCCAGCTGTGAGAGGAGTTGTGGAGCAGCTCAATGCAGAGAGCAATTGTCAGTGAAGCTCCACCGCCTGAGCACTTGCAGGAGCAGAATCTGGCAGAATAAATCTTCATATTCTCACTAAAACTGCACAAAAGGTGTTTCCAATGTTCTGCCCAGTGCCTACCATGCTCAAAACTGCTGACAGACTTCTTTTAATTCTCTAGATATGTGCAGGTCTGACCACTAGGACCTCCACTAGCACAGAGGTCTCATAGGTTCAGCTGCTCCCATAGAGTTTTATGAATTGCTAACACCCATGTTTGACTACTGCTCCGCAGATGACCTCAGGATGCAGACGCGCTTCCCCATTTGGGAGGAATAGGGAACAGAGGATCCCCCTTCTAGCAAAGGGTGGGAGTCCCAGCTGTCTGACCCCTAAGTGTCCATGGATGGAATAACTCCTTCAGCTGATTATGGAGGTGCCAGGTGTCGGAGCCCCACCGATCAAATATTGATGACCTATCCTGAGGATACGTCATCAACTTGTACTCCCAGAAAACTTTTATAAGTGCCCAGTCTAGGTGGCAAGAACATTCAAGGGTTGGTAGATAGACAACTTACTGTTCTGTCCTCCAAACAGAAGACAGTCTTATCATCTCATGTTGTCTACAGAGCTATGGCACGTGCCCAGCCCATGTAAGACGGTGCTCTAGTGAAAGGCATTGTGGAACGGCAACCAAAAACCTAGTGTAAGTGATAAGACAAATGCATTTATCGTCACCATGTAGCCACCTAAAATTGCTGATGTAGCAGAGCTGGATTTGTCATATACAGTCCTGACAACTCATCAATCAAAAATCTGAAAAAAGACATTGTGACATCATAGGCAATTATAAACTCAGCTTTGCTGCATATGTAATTATACTCTTAATTAAAATACACATTATTTTTTCTTTGCAGACATATCTAGGAAGCAACTGTGCATGGTTATTAAAGGGCATCTGTCAGCAGTTTTGTACCTATGACACTGGCTGACCTGTTACATGTCCACTTGGCAGCTGAAGACATCTGTGTTGGTCCCATGTTCATCTGTGCCTGCATTACTGAGAAAAATGATGTTTTATTATATGCAAATGAGCCTCTAGGAGCAATGGGGGCGTTACCCTTACACCTAGAGGCCCGTTTCTCTCTGCAACTGCTGCGCCCTCAGCACTTTGATTGACAGAACCAGGCAGTGTAAACGTCATCACACCTGGACCTGTCAATCAAAGTTGAGAAGGTGTAGCAGTTGCAGAGAGAGCTGATCCTTTAGGTGTAATGGTAACGCCTCCGTTGCTCCTAGAGGCTCAGTTTCATACCTTAAAGCTTCATTTTTTCCCAGCAATGCAGACGCATATGAACATGGGACCAACACAGATGTCTTCAGCTGCCAAGTGCACATGTATCTGGTCAGCCAGTGTCATAGGTACAAAACTGCTGACAGATGCCTTTGAAAATATCTACAGTGCCTGATAATGAACACATTGTAGCCATATGGGCTCAGTGATTTAGTTCTATGGCTGAAACATAGACCCCTTGTGTGACATAGGTGGGGTCGTTGATATCAAAAGTGGCCCCTATGTAAGATCATTGAATATTTGTCATTGAATGTAATAATATCCGATAATATAAAATTATCATCATCGCTATTATTATATAGTGTGGATATCGATACAATAGTTAGTATTATATAATAGCTGCAAGAGAATTCAACTCCACCTATGTTCTTCTCCATGCTTTACACTGCAGCATTGGCTATACACATTGACTGCTGTAGACAGCATAATCAACATATATCAGGAAAATAGAATATGTTGTGCTGCATATTAGAGTGAAGACAGTGAATACAGACAAAGACAACAGAGCCTTAAAGGGGTTGTCCAAGTTATTTTTTTTGTCCTTTGTATGCTTCTAACTAGGCAAATGTGATGGTTTTTCAATGCACTTACTTTAACTTCAGTGGCTCCTTTCTCAGATTTCACTTGAGGGTCACATGACCTGTGATGTCAACTTCTCTCCCTGCTCTGCTGATGTTTCCTACACAAGCCTCAGAGATCAGATAAGAGTCTGTACATGAGACGCCACTGTGCTGGCCACACCCCCTGCACTGCCCACTGCTGATCTCTACCTGGATTTTTTCAGATAAAATTTTAACCCCTTCAGTCAGCACAGACTCAGGGCTGAAGGCTTTACTGAGTAGCTGCACAAGAACAGGTAGGGGGAAGTTCCTGTGTGTATCTGCGGTATCAATGTACAGCTGGAACTTGTAGTCCTACACATACAGCATGCTGCTGAGTATCCCAGCAGACAGACATGTCACTCAGGTCAGCACTTGTATTCACTCTCTTTACAGAGCGGGGGAGGGGGGGAGGGGCAGAGATTGTTGTTATTGCAGGTACACAAAGTGCCAGAATAGAACCAGAGAAATGGTGAAATATAATTTTTGTTTGCCTAAAACTTGCTTAACTTGCTTAACTTGTTATATATTGCTGCCCATTAGATTTACAGTGCTATATTTGTTTCCATAACTCGGACAACTCCTTTAAAGGGAAGGGGGAGGCTGGAGAATAAGACATTTAAAAGCAGCTTCTACAACCAATCTTAAACAATTTCCAAGTGAATGGAGAATTTCTATAAGTTAATACCAGGTGCACTATATAGCTTTGTCACAAGACATGGCCTTCTATTGTACGACTTAAAACTTGAAGCTCAATAGGAAACACAGGGGGAAGTAATTGTGCTCCAGTGTAATGACACAAAATGAGGCTGCACAATATAGATCAACAGGCATTTAAGATTCGGCTTTACTTTACATAACGTTCTACACCACAGACAGATCAAAGTCATCAATACTCTATGTTCACAATGAGCCTGGAATTTCACAGACAATTGTAGGACACTGCTATTATATCAATGCTGTATTTAACCCGAAGATGATAGATATTATAACACTGATGCTATGTACTAGAATATAACTACTGCTCCTATGTACAAGAATATAACTACTATAATACTGCTCCTATGAACAGAAATATAACTACTATAATACTGCTCCTATGTACAAGAATATAACTACTATAATACTGCTCCTATGTACAAGAATATAACTACTATAATACTGCTCCTATGTACAAGAATATAACTACTATAATACTGCTCCTATGTACAAGAATATAACTACTATAATACTGCCTCCTATGTACAAGAATATAAACTACTATAATACTGCCTCCTATGTACAAGAATATAACTACTATAATACTGCCTCCTATGTACAAGAATATAACTACTATAATACTGCTCCTATGTACAAGAATATAACTACTATAATACTGCCTCCTATGTACAAGAATATAAACTACTATAATACTGCTCCTATGTACAAGAATATAACTACTATAATACTGCTCCTATGTACAAGAAATATAACTACTATAATACTGCTCCTATGTACAAAGAATATAACTACTATAATACTGCTCCTATGTACAAGAATATAACTACTATAATACTGCTCCTATATGTACAAGAATATAACTACTATAAATACTGCTCCTATGTACAAGAATATAACTACTATAATACTGCTCCTATGTACAAGAAATAACTACTATAACTGCTCCTATGTACAAGAATATAACTACTATAATACTGCTCCTATGTACAAGAATATAACTACTATAATACTGCTCCTATGTACAAGAATATAACTACTATAATACTGCTCCTATGTACAAGAATATAACTACTATAATACTGCTCCTATGTACAAGAATATAACTACTATAATACTGCTCCTATGTACAAGAATATAACTACTATAATACTGCCTCCTATGTATACAAGAATATAAACTACTATAATACTGCTCCTATGTACAAGAATATAACTACTATAATACTGCTCCTATGTACAAGAATATAACTACTATAATACTGCTCCTATGTACAAGAATATAACTACTATAATACTGCTCCTATGTACAAGAATATAACTACTATAATACTGCTCCTATGTACAAGAATATAACTACTATAATACTGCTCCTATGTACAAGAATATAACTACTATAATACTGCTCCTCTATGTACAAGAATATAACTACTATAATACTGCCTCCTATGTACAAGAATATAACTACTATAATACTGCTCCTATGTACAAGAATATAACTACTATAATACTGCTCCTATGTACAAGAATATAACTACTATAATACTGCTCCTATGTACAAGAATATAAACTACTATAATACTGCTCCTATGTACAAGAATATAAACTACTATAATACTGCTCCTATGTACAAGAATATAACTACTATAATACTGCTCCTATGTACAAGAATATAACTACTATAATACTGCTCCCTATGTACAAGAATATAACTACTATAATACTGCTCCTATGTACAAGAATATAACTACTATAATACTGCTCCTATGTACAAGAATATAACTACTATAATACTGCTCCTATGTACAAGAATATAACTACTATAATACTGCTCCTATGTACAAGAATATAACTACTATAATACTGCTCCTATGTACAAGAATATAACTACTATAATACTGCTCCTATGTACAAGAATATAACTACTATAATACTGCTCCTATGTACAAGAATATAACTACTATAATACTGCTCCTATGTACAAGAATATAACTACTATAATACTGCTCCTATGTACAAGAATATAACTACTATAATACTGCTCCTATGTACAAGAAATATAACTACTATAATACTGCTCCTATGTACAAGAATATAACTACTATAATACTGCTCCTATGTACAAGAATATAACTACTATAATACTGCCTCCTATGTACAAAGAATATAACTACTATAATACTGCCTCCTATGTACAAGAATATAACTACTATAATACTGCTCCTATGTACAAGAATATAACTACTATAATACTGCTCCTATGTACAAGAATATAACTACTATAATACTGCTCCTATGTACAAGAATATAACTACTATAATACTGCTCCTATGTACAAGAATATAACTACTATAATACTGCTCCTATGTACAAGAATATAACTACTATAATAATACTGCTCCTATGTACAAGAATATAACTACTATATACTGCCTCCTATGTACAAGAATATAACTACTATAATACTGCTCCTATGTACAAGAATATAACTACTATAATACTGCCTCCTATGTACAAGAATATAACTACTATAATACTGCTCCTATGTACAAGAATATAACTACTATAATACTGCTCCTATGTACAAGAATATAACTACTATAATACTGCTCCTATGTACAAGAATATAACTACTATAATACTGCTCCTATGTACAAGAATATAACTACTATAATACTGCTCCTATGTACAAGAATATAAACTACTATAATACTGCTCCTATGTACAAGAATATAACTACTATAATACTGCTCCTATGTACAAGAATATAACTACTATAATACTGCTCCTATGTACAAGAATATAACTACTATAATACTGCTCCTATGTACAAGAATATAACTACTATAATACTGCTTCCTATGTACAAGAATATAACTACTATAATACTGCTCCTATGTACAAGAATATAACTACTATAATACTGCTCCTATGTACAAGAATATAAACTACTATAATACTGCCTCCTATGTACAAGAATATAACTACTATAATACTGCTCCTATGTACAAGAATATAACTACTATAATACTGCTCCTATGTACAAGAATATAACTACTATAATACTGCCTCCTATGTACAAGAATATAACTACTATAATACTGCTCCTATGTACAAGAATATAAACTACTATAATACTGCTCCTATGTACAAGAATATAACTACTATAATACTGCTCCTATGTACAAGAATATAACTACTATAATACTGCTCCTATGTACAAGAATATAACTACTATAATACTGCCTCCTATGTACAAGAATATAACTACTATATAATACTGCTCCTATGTACAAGAATATAACTACTATAATACTGCTCCTATGTACAAGAATATAACTACTATAATACTGCCTCCTATGTACAAGAATATAACTACTATAATACTGCTCCTATGTACAAGAATATAACTACTATAATACTGCTCCTATGTACAAGAATATAACTACTATAATACTGCTCCTATGTACAAGAATATAACTACTATAATACTGCTCCTATGTACAAGAATATAAACTACTATAATACTGCCTCCTATGTACAAGAATATAACTACTATAATACTGCTCCTATGTACAAGAATATAACTACTATAATACTGCTCCTATGTACAAGAATATAACTACTATAATACTGCTCCTATGTACAAGAATATAACTACTATAATACTGCTCCTATGTACAAGAATATAACTACTATAATACTGCCTCCTATGTACAAGAATATAACTACTATAATACTGCTCCTATGTACAAGAATATAACTACTATAATACTGCTCCTATGTACAAGAATATAACTACTATAATACTGCTCCTATGTACAAGAATATAACTACTATAATACTGCTCCTATGTACAAGAATATAACTACTATAATACTGCCTCCTATGTACAAGAATATAACTACTATAATACTGCTCCTATGTACAAGAATATAACTACTATAATACTGCTCCTATGTACAAGAATATAACTACTATAATACTGCTCCTATGTACAAGAATTATAACTACTATAATACTGCTCCTATGTACAAGAATATAACTACTATAATACTGCTCCTATGTACAAGAATATAACTACTATATAATACTGCTCCTATGTACAAGAATATAACTACTATAATACTGCCTCCTATGTACAAAGAATATAAACTACTATAATACTGCTCCTATGTACAAGAATATAACTACTATAATACTGCTCCTATGTACAAGAATATAACTACTATAATACTGCTCCTATGTACAAGAATATAACTACTATAATACTGCTTCCTATGTACAAGAATATAACTACTATAATACTGCTCCTATGTACAAGAATATAACTACTATAATACTGCTCCTATGTACAAGAATATAACTACTATAATACTGCCTCCTATGTACAAGAATATAACTACTATAATACTGCTCCTATGTACAAGAAATATAACTACTATAATACTGCTCCTATGTACAAGAATATAAACTACTATAATACTGCCTCCTATGTACAAGAATATAACTACTATAATACTGCCTCCTATGTACAAGAATATAACTACTATAATACTGCTCCTATGTACAAGAATATAACTACTATAATACTGCTCCTATGTACAAGAATATAACTACTATAATACTGCTCCTATGTACAAGAATATAACTACTATAATACTGCTCCTATGTACAAGAAATATAACTACTATAAATACTGCTCCTATGTACAAGAATATAACTACTATAATACTGCTCCTATGTACAAGAATATAACTACTATAATACTGCTCCTATGTACAAGAATATAACTACTATAATACTGCTCCTATGTACAAGAATATAAACTACTATAATACTGCTCCTATGTACAAGAATATAACTACTATAATACTGCCTCCTATGTACAAGAATATAACTACTATAATACTGCTCCTATGTACAAGAATATAACTACTATAATACTGCTCCTATGTACAAGAATATAACTACTATAATACTGCTCCTATGTACAAGAATATAA
>ONZH01001913.1:0-39511 GCA_900303285.1 Rhinella marina
CAACTGTCCATCTCGCAGGCGTTCGACCGCAGGCGGAAGTACGCCTCGAGTCACCCCCAAGCCCAAGCCTTAAACTGCCACATCTCCAAACTGCTGGCCCTGGAGATGTTGCCGTTTAGGCTTGTGGAGACGCAGGCCTTCCGCGACCTGATGGCGGCTGCCGCACCTCGCTATTCCGTCCCCAGCCGCCACTACTTTTCCCGGAGTGCCGTCCACGCCCTGCACCAGCACGTGTCGCGTAACATCAGGCGGGCTCTGAGGTACGCAGTCAGCGCAAAGGTCCACTTGACCACCGACTCGTGGACAAGCGCTTGCGCCAGGGACGATACATCTCTTTGACGGCACACTGGGTGAATGTTGTGGAAGCGGGGACGGGGTCGCAAACAGAGACGGCCTACCTACCACCCCCGCCCAAGATTGCCGCATGGGTTCTGATACACCCCTCCTCTTCCTCCTCCTCTGCCTTAACATCGCCCTCAGCCGCTAGCTGGAAGCGTTGCAGCACTGGCGCGGGGAGACGTCAGCAGGCGGTGCTTAAGCTCATCAGCTTGGGCGACAGGAAGCACAGCGCCCCAGAAGTGAGGGACGCCATATTGCAGCAGACGTAGATGTGGCTGTCGCCGCTGCAGCTAGGACCAGGCATGGTCGTGTGCGATAACGGCCGTAACCTGGTGGCGGCTCTGGAGCTTGCCGAACTCAATCACGTACCATGCCTGGCCCACGTTTTTAATCTGGTAGTCCAAAAATTTCTAAAGAACTTACCCCAACCTGGCAGAGCTACTGGTGAAAGTGCGGCCGCTGTGCGCTCACTTTCGGAAGTCAACTGTAGCTGCTGCTAGCTTAAAAAAACTCCAGCAACGCCTCCATTTGCCTTGAACATCGGCTGTTGTGCGACCTGCCGACTCGCTGGAATTCCACCTATTCCATGTTGGCCAGGCGTGTGTGAGCAGCAGAGAGCATTGATGGAGTACCAGATTATGAATCCCACGCGTGCCTCCCAACTTCAGCTCCCTCAGTTTGCCAACCACGAGTGGCCATGGATGGCAGACATATGCGATGTACTGCGTATCTTTGAGGAGTCCACCAAGAAGGTCAGCAGCGAGGACGCTATAGTGAGCGTAACCATCCCGCTCCTATGCGTCCTTAAAGAATCGCTCATCGCAATAAGGGAGAACACATTGCACGCAGAGGAGACGGGGTAGGAGGAGACGCAACGGAGCTACACAGTCAGACCACACTTTTGTCTGCTTCACGGTGGCAGTTGCAGGAGGAGGAGGATGAGGAGGAGGACGACGTGGAGGTGGCTGTGGAAGAGGAGGAGGATGCTGGCGGCGAGGGTAGCAGTCAGGCTGTGTGCGTCCCATTGGTTCAGCGCGGATGGGGCGGAGAGGAGGCGGAAGAGGAAGAGGAGGAAATGGCAAGTGATCCTTCTGGTGGGGACAGTGACGTCATGCCTATTCAGAGTCTGGCACACATGGCTGACTTCATGCTGGGCTGCTTTTCCCGGGACACACGTGTTGTCCGGATAGTGGAGAACAAACTGTACTGGGTCTTCGCAATCCTGGACCCCCGGTATAAAGATAACGTCTCCTCTTTTATTCCGGTAGAGGAGAGGACGAATCGATTGCTGGAATACCAGAGGGAACTCGTGCAGAACATGATGGAGATTTTCCCACCCACCATCGCTGGCGGCAGAGAGGAGAGGGTCTCCCAGAGTCCCACAACATCGATCAGGCCCACAGCCACCAGGGGAACACTCTCCAAGGTGTGGGACACGTTCATGGCACCCCCTCGTGCAACTTCCATCACTGCGGGGCCCGCTATCAGCAGGAGGGACAAGTATCGGCGGATGTTGCGGGAGTACCTGGCAGACCGTACCCCTGTCCTCCCCGATCCCTCGGCGTCCTACACTTACTGGGTCTCCAAGTTGGACACGTGGCTGGAAACTGTCCCTGTACGCCTTGGAGGTGCTTTGCCTGCCCTGCCGCCAGCGTGCTATCAGAAAGGGTGTTCAGCGCAGCCGGGGGCATTATAACCGATAAGCGCAGCCGCCTGTCAACCAACAGTGCCGACAGGCTGACGCTAATCAAAATGAACAGCAAGTGGATTGACCCGGACTTTGCTTCTCCAACAGTGGAAAGCAGCCAAAAGTGAAGTTGCCATCTGTATGAAGTGCCATTTCCTCCTCCACCTCCTCCTCCTCCTCCTTAACCGCCGTAGAATTGCTCCGTAAATAAGAAAAATTATATATTTATGGCTCACCTCTTGGGCCTCCACAAAATTTTTAACAGGTCTCACCTCTTGGGTCTCCACAAAATTTTTAACAGGTCTCACCTCTTGGGCCTCCACAAAATTTTTAACGGGTCTCACCTCTTGGGCCTCCACAAAATTTTTAACAGGTCTCCCCTCTTGGGCCTCCACATAATTTTATCAAGGTCTCACCTCTTGGGCCTCCACAAAATGTTTAAGAGGTCTCACCTCTTGGGCCTCCACAAAATGTTATCAAGGTCTCACCTCTTGGGCCTCCACAAAATTTTTAACAGGTCTCACCATCTTTAGCCTCCACACAGTTTTTTAAGAGGTCTCACCTCTTGGCCTCCACATAATTTTTTAAGAGGTCTCACCTCTTGGGCCTCCACAAAATGTTTAAGAGGTCTCACCTCTTGGGCCTCCACAAAATGTTTAAGAGGTCTTCACCTCTTGGGCCTCCACAAAATGTTTAAGAGGTTCTCACCTCTTGGGCCTCCACATAATTTTTAAGAGGTCTCACCTCTTGGGCCTCCACATAATTTTTTAAGAGGTCTCACCTCTTGGCCTCCACATAATTTTTAAGAGGTCTCACCTCTTTAGCCTCCACACAATTTTTAAGACGTCTCACCTCTTGGGCCTCCACATAAATTGTTAAGAGGTCTCACCTCTTGGGCCTCCACATAATTTTTAAGAGGTCTTACCTCTTGGGCCTCCACAAAATGTTTAAGAGGTCTAACCTCTTGGGCCTCCACAAAATGTTTAAGAGGTCTCACCTCTTGGGCCTCCACATAATTTTTAAGAGGTCTCACCTCTTGGGCCTCCACATAATTTTTAAGAGGTCTCACCTCTTGGGCCTCCACATAATTTTATCAAGGTCTCACCTCTTGGGCCTCCACAAAATTTTTAACAGGTCTCACCTCTTGGGCCTCCACAAAATTTTATCAAGGTCTCACCTCTTGGGCCTCCACAAAATTTTTAACAGGTCTCACCTCTTGGGCCTCCACAAAATTTTTAACAGGTCTCACCTCTTGGGCCTCCACAAAATTTTATCAAGGTCTCACCTCTTGGGCCTCCACAAAATTTTTAACAGGTCTCACCTCTTTAGCCTCCACACAATTTTTAAGAGGTCTCACCTCTTTGGCCTCCACATAATTTTTAAGAGGTCTCACCTCTTGGGCCTCCACAAAATGTTTAAGAGGTCTCACCTCTTGGGCCTCCACAAAATGTTTAAGAGGTCTCACCTCTTGGGCCTCCACATAATTTTTAAGAGGTCTTTCCTCTTGGGCCTCCACATAATTTTTAAGAGGTCTCACCTCTTGGGCCGCCACATAATTTTTAAGAGGTCTCACCTCTTTAGCCTCCACACAATTTTAAGAACGTCTCACCTCTTGGGCCTCCACATAATTTTAAGAGGTCTCATCTCTTGGGCCTCCACATAATTTTTAAGAAGGTCTCACCTCTTGGGCCTCCACAAAATGTTTAAGAGGTCTCACCTCTTGGGCCTCCACAAAATGTTTAAGAGGTCTCACCTCTTGGGCCTCCACAAAATGTTTAAGAGGTCTCACCTCTTGGGCCTCCACATAATTTTTAAGAGGTCTCACCTCTTGGGCCTCCACATAATTTTTAAGAGGTCTCCCCTTTTGGGCCTCCACATAATTTTAGGAGGTCTCACCTCTTGGGCCTCCACAAAATTTTTAACAGGTCTCACCTCTTGGGCCTCCACAAAAATTTTTAACAGGTCTCACCTCTTGGCCTCCACATAATTTTATCAAGGTCTCACCTCTTGGGCCTCCACAAAATTTTATCAAGGTCTCACCTCTTGGGCCTCCACAAAATTTTTAACAGGTCTCACCTCTTGGGCCTCCAACAAAATTTTTAACAGGTCTCACCTCTTGGGCCTCCACATAATTTTTAAGAGGTCTCACCTCTTGGGCCTCCACATAATTTTTAAGAGGTCTCCCTTTTGGGCCTCCACATAATTTTAGGAGGTCTCACCTCTTGGGCCTCCATAAAATTTTTAACAGGTCTCACCTCTTGGGCCTCCACAAAATTTTTAAGAGGTCTCACCTCTTGGGCCTCCACATAATTTTATCAAGGTCTCACCTCTTGGGCCTCCACAAAATTTTTAACAGGTCTCACCTCTTGGGCCTCCACAAAATTTTATCAAGGTCTCACCTCTTGGGCCTCCACAAAATTTTTAACAGGTCTCACCTCTTGGGCCTCCACAAAAATTTTTAACAGGTCTCACCTCTTGGGCCTCCACAAAATTTTTAACAGGTCTCACCTCTTGGGCCTCCACAAATTTTTAACAGGTCTCACCTCTTTAGCCTCCACACAATTTTTAAGAGGTCTCACCTCTTTGGCCTCCACATAATTTTTAAGAGGTCTCACCTCTTTAGCCTCCACACAATTTTTAAGACGTCTCACCTCTTGGGCCTCCACATAATTTTTAAGAGGTCTCACCTCTTGGGCCTCCACATAATTTTTAAGAGGTCTCAGCTCTTGGGCCTCCACATAATTTTTTAAGAGGTCTCACCTCTTTAGCCTCCACACAATTTTTAAGACGTTTCACCTCTTGGGCCTCCACAAAATTTTCCATGAGCCTCTGGCCAGCCCACGGCCTCTTCCTGCCTTTTGCGGTCCTACGCATCCCTCAACATCCCCACTGCTTTACCTGCTAGACATGACACTGGGCCAGGTCGGGTCACTGACATCTCAAGCGCCAACAATTTGGGCATTTTAAGGCTTCTGCATGTGTTTGAGTTGTTTTTACATTTTAAAGAAGACATGTCTGACCACATCTCACACACACACACAATGACAATTAGGGGTGGGGTCTATTTGCTTTCCCCCTTGCCTATGCCATCTGTGGTTGTCATAGGCAACGTGATTTTAAGGGGTGCAGAATTTTATCTTCTTTTTTGTCTAGTATGGCTTGGGGTCCATGGCAATGTAGAGGAAAGAAGGTTTCCTTGTATGGTCTCACTTTACAGAGAGGTTACATTGTCTTTGGAGTGTATTGTTGAGAGGCTGTGATAGTGGCGTAATAGTGCGACTTGGGCGCGTTATATGCACCCAGACATGCTTCCCCTGCTGTCCCAGTTGCATTCCAGCAGTGTTGGCATCCTTTTCTGAGGTTTCAGGGTGGACTGGTGACCTCCAAGTGGTCGAATTGAGATTTCCAAGTGGCGAGCATTTTTTTCCCATAGACTTTAATGGGATTCGATATTCGGTCGAATAGTCGAATTTCGCGGTCTATTCGAATCGAATTTCGAACTTTCGAATATTTCACTACTCGCTCATCTCTAATAATAACGTTACCCTGGTAGCAAAGGGGCCTTTCAGGGATGCCATTGGGGTGTATTCCACCTTATCCTCCACATAAAGGCTGTGACGGGGTTTCACTGACCTGCGACCCACAAAGTACTCCTTGCCGTCCTAGTCATCCTGCAGGAAGCCAGAGCCTCGCTCCACATAAAACCACAGGACGGTTCTCTTTCGCCGCTCCAGTGTAGGGTTTCCCGACCTTGGATGGTCCAGTACCTGGATGACCCAGTCCTCCACTGCATTCTTGTAGTCTCATAGGGTCTGGGTGTGGGGCGTCACCGATGCTGGCACAATTGGGTTCTGCCTAATGGAAGGTGTTGTTCTCCTCCTGGGCAGCGAAGTGGACGCTCCCGCGGCCTCCGCCGCACCAGCTGCACCAGCCGGCAAGGCGAGTATGGAGTCAGGAGCCAGTGACACTCTCTTGCACAGTTGTTCTGCTCTGATCTCTGGAACAGGCGTGGTTCAGGGTACTTGTCCCCAAAGACCATCTTCCACACTTGGGTCGCAGTTCTTTCGCCATGCTGTTTGCTGTGGTCTTACTCTGGATCTTGTTCAGCGCTGGCTTGAACTGGAGTGGAGGGTGGAGTAATGAGGGAGGAGTCTTCACTCCCTATACGTGCAAATAGGTAGTTCGCGGTGGGCCAGGCTGGTTTTTAGCACTCTTGGGGGGGCGTATCGTCATTTTCCCGCTTTGGGGGGCCGGGGGAGGGGGCAAGAAGAATGCGTATGTTGCTTACGTAGCGTACATAGCGTTAGCGTTCAAAATTTTAAGAACATTTACGAATAATACGAAGAAAATTTGACAAAATCTGGATTCGCTTCGGAGTAGGAAAAATGGAGGATTTAATACGAATCTACGAAGCAGCAAATAGATTTGCTCATCTCTACTCTTAGCCATCCTTGGATGTTTTTAGCTGTGTGTTTTGGGTCATTATCCTGTTGGAGGACCCATGACCTGCGACTGAGACCAAGCTTTCTGACACTAGGCAGTAGATTTTTCTCCAGAGTGTCTTGATAGTTTTGATATTTCATTGCACTCTGCACAGATTCAAGACTGTGCCAAAGCAGCCCCAAAACATAAACAAGCCTCCTCCATGTTTCACAGTAGGTACAGATGTAGTAGAGTTAACACACATGCTTTCTGAGACGTGTTATCTAAACTAAATGCGTTAAGCAAACACCTTCAATTGATTTTCAATGGCTTTTGTTTCAAGATAACGCGATGAGTTTAATTTGAGTTAAGGGTTTGTGTGTTAACCCTGCTACATCCTACATTGTTCTTTTCCTTGTATGCTTCGTTTTTGCATCTGTGAACATAGAACTGATGTGACTCCAGTCTCCACTGGACAGTCCCCAGCTTTGTCTCATCTGTCCAAAGGACATTCTCTAAAAGTCTTTGTGGCTTCTCAATATGCATTTTGGCAAATTAAAGTCTCATTTTTATGATTTGCTATCAACAGTTTCCTCCTTGGTCATCTTCAATAAAGTCCACTTTGCCTAAGACAGTGGTGGATGGTGCGATCTGACACTGATGTACCTTGACCTTAGAGTTCACATCTAATATCTTTGGAAGTTGTTCAGGGCTCTTTGTTTACCATTTGTTTTTTTCCCGCTCTTCAATTTGTCATCAATTTTCTTTTGCGGCCATGTCCAGGGAGGTTGGCTACAGTCACACAGATCTTAAACTGAATAATATGTGCACCTGTAGTAACAGGAACATCAAGCTGTCTGGAGATTGTCTAATAGTCTTTACTGCTAACATTTTTGTCTATAACATTCTTTCTGATTACAAGCTTGAAGACACCTGTAATTACAGGACACACCTTAGTTTACCATGTGCCTATGTTCAAATTATTTTCAATGTTTTCTATGAGTACAATGATTTTTGTCCAGGCCAGTTTCATTAATTTGTTTTTTAAAATTATTCTGTTGAACCACAATTCAAAATCAGTTTCTGATTTTCATTAGCGGATTTTCAGTAAATATTTCTTTATTATTACTTTTGTCCATTTCAAGTTATTTTAGTGACCATTATGCGTTTTTCCTTATTTAGCGGAAGGGTACCGACAATTTTTCTTTCTGTGTATATTTCTTCTTAGTTCATTATCCGAAAGAACGTTGAAGCCACAATGATGTCCAATCCTGGTTTAGAAGGAGTTAATATATGTTGTAGCAGTCTAAACACATGCTTTTCAATCCCTTCTGTTAGCTGTAGATTTACTCTGCGTCAGTATTACAGGTCAATGTTCATGTCAGGTCTAATTTATCACCATGGAACTGTACAGTGCCCCAAGATTTAAGTAGTGGCCCCATGGCAGAGTGGGGAGGGTGGCAGCAGTAACAGTGATAATAGTGGCCCTATAACGGAGTGGAGATGGGTGGCAGCAGCACTGACAATGACTATAATGGCCCCATGAAAAAGTGGGATGGGGGAGCAGCAGCAGTAACAGTAAGGCTGTGTTCAAATCACTGTTTATTTTTCCATTCTTCTGAGCTGTTAGAAGAACAAAGAACTGAAAAAAAAAACAAGCCTATATTTTGAGCATCTATAAAGCCTCTTTCAGTATTTGATCAATTTGATCAGTAATTGTAAGCCAAAACTAGGAGTGGGTCCAAAACAAAGATAAAATATAATAGAAATATTTGTGTCTCTTCTGTTTTTTGGACTCACTCCTACTTTTTGGCTTACAAATTATTTTCAAATTCATTTTCCTGTATTCCTGTATTTTGCTTCAGTATTTGATCAGTATTTGTAAGCCAAAAATAGAAGTGGATGGAAGTATTTGCATCTCATCTGTGTCTTTAACCTCACTTCTGTTTTTGGATTACAAATACTGATCAAATACTAATGTTGTGAAAGAGGTTTTACGGATGCTCATAATACAGTAGCCTTTTTTTCTGTTCTTCTGATGGATAAGAAGAATGGAAAAATAAATGGTGATGTCAACACGGACAATAATTGTGACCCCATAGCAGAGTGGAGATGGGGAGCAACAGCATGGACAGTAACAGGAACAATAGTGAACCCATAAGAGTGTGGGGATGGGGTCTAACAGCAGTGGCAGTAAAAGGGACAATAGTGACCCCATGACAGAGTGTGGGGGGGCAGCAGCAGTGACAATAGTCACACCATGACAAAGTGGGAAGAGGGGCAGCAGTAGTGGCATACAGCACAAGATGGTGGTAGATCACAGTAGTAGCAGAACCCAAAAACGTCAGTGTAATAGCAAGGCCCAGTGACATGATTATCTTTTTAATAATTAACATGTACATATAAGTAAGCCAAGAAGCCCCATTGTAGGAATGGCAGTAGAGGTAGCAGGCGGGTGGCAGCATCAGAATGGTGACAGCAGCACGTGGCCAGAATTAATGGCCCATTTTGCAGAATATTCTGGTGTGAAAGCTCACTAAAGTAGAATCTTTAGTGGCAGAATTATTTATTCTGTTGCATCAGATACCGGCATCTGGAAACTGGGTTGATACATGGCTGATTCATCTTTTTGAAGGGTAGTCTCTCAAGATTTTGGGTGGAAAGACAAGTTCTCCTAGGGCTAACTATGCTCCCTGCCTCACTGAACACCCACTTAGATACCAGACTACTGGCTGGGCAGGAAAGCCTGTCCATGGCAAACTTGTCCAGTTGCAGCTACACTTTAAGTTTGCTGCATATGGAGCTGGTGCTTCTCCTGCTCCCCCATCAGTCATGGCAGTGGAGCATAAGCACAGAGGGTCCCCCCAGTCAGGACATCTTGAGGCCAGGCAATTGCGGCAAAAAACAAATGCACCCATTTTTGACCGGTAGCAAGGGTCTAACAATGTTACATAGTTACATAGTTACATAGTTAATACGGTTGAAAAAAGACACATGTCCATCAAGTTCAACCAAGGGAGGGGGTAGGAGTGATGAAGGGGAGGGGGACTGGTAACCTTAAGACATGACTCTACATTTCTTAATATGTGGTGACCTTCTTTTTCTCTAAGAATTTATCTAAGCCTGTTTTGAAGCCCTCAGCTGTCTTTGCTGTGACCAGCTCCTGCGGTAGACTGTTCCACAGATTCACAGTTCTTATAGTAAAGAAGGCTTGTCGCCCCTGGAGTCTGAACCTTTGCTTCTCCAGGCGGAGGCAGTGCCCCCTTGTCTTTTGAGGGGATTTTACCTGGAACAGTTTTTCACCATATTTTTTGTATGGGCCATTTACATACTTATACAGGTTGATCATGTCCCCCCTTATACGTCTCTTCTCAAGACTAAACAAGTTTAACTCCTTCAATCTTTCTTCATAGCTAAGATGCTCTATGCCCCTTATCAGTTTAGTTGCCCGTCTCTGCACCCTTTCCAGCTCCAGGACATCCTTCCTATAAACCGGAGCCCAGAACTGAACAGCATATTCCAGATGAGGCCGTACTAATGCTTTATACAGTGGTAATATGACATCCCTGTCCCGCGAGTCCATGCCTCTTTTAATACATGACAATATCCTGCTGGCCTTAGAAGCAGCCGATTGACATTGCATGCTATTCTGCAGTCTATGGTCTACAAGGACACCCAGATCCTTCTCTACAAGTGACTCTCCCAGTGTTACTCCCCCTAGGACATAGGAGGCATGCAAGTTGTTAGTACCCAGATGCATAACTTTACATTTATCCACATTGAACCTCATCTGCCAAGAGGATGCCCAAACACTCAGTGTGTCCAAGTCAGCTTGTAACTTCTGCACATCTTCCATAGACTGGACTCTACTACAAAGCTTAGTGTCATCTGCAAAAATTGAAACAGTGCTGTTAATTCCTCCCTCTATATCATTAATAAATAAATTAAATAAAAGTGGACCCAGCACTGAACCTTGGGGTACACCACTTATAACTGGGGACCATTCAGAGTAGGAATCATTCACCACCACTCGCTGAGTACGCTCCTTCAGCCAGTTCTCAATCCAGTTACAGAGTAGATTTTCTAATCCAACCGACCTTAATTTACCCGTCAGACGTCTATGAGGGACCGTGTCAAACGCTTTTGCAAAGTCCAAATACACAATATCCACAGCCGCCCCTCTATCCAGACTTCTACTCACTTCTTCATAAAAACCAATCAGGTTAGTCTGACAGCTTCTGTCCTTAGTAAAACCATGCTGGTTATCACTTATAATACTATTATCCAAAACATATTCCTGTATATAGTCCCTTATTAGACCCTCAAAAAGTTTCCCCACAATGGACGTTAAGCTCACCGGTCTGTAATTCCCCGGGGATGACCTAGAGCCCTTCTTGAAGATGGGCACCACATTTGCTTTACGCCAGTCCCTCGGCACTATGCCAGTCACCAGAGAATCTTTGAATATTATATACAAGGGCAAAGAAATTACTGAACTAAGTTCCTTAAGAACTCTTGGGTGTAACCCATCCGGTCCTGGAGCCTTATTCACGTTTACTTTGTTTAACTTAGCTTTGACCATATCTATATTGAACCAGTTGAGTATATTACATGAAGTATCACCAGCACTTACTCTACCGACAGCAGCTCCCACCTCTTCATGTGTATATACAGAACTAAAGAACTCATTCAGTAGCTCCGCCTTTTCCTGATCCCCAGTAATCAATTCCCCATCACTATTATTCAGGGGTCCTACATGCTCTGACCTAGGTTTTTTTGCATTTATATATTTGAAGAATTTTTTGGGATTGGTTTTGCTATCCCTGGCCACCAGCCTTTCATTTTGAACCTTTGCTGCTTTTATAGTCCTTTTACAATCTTTATTAACCCTTTTGTAGTTATTAAAGGCTATGGCAGACCCCTCTGATTTGTATATTTTAAATGCCCTTTGTTTTTCATGTATTGCCCTTTTAACATCTGCATTAAGCCACGCAGGGTTTAATTTTAAGCGTTTGTATTTGTTCCCCCTAGGAATAAATTCTGCAGTATAGTTACCCAGTGTAGATTTGAAGGTCTCCCATTTATCATCTGTGCCACTATTTGACAACAGCTGCTCCCAGTCTATGTCCTGGAGTGCGGCCCGTAACCCTGGGAAATTGGCCTTTTTAAAATTAAATGTTTTTGATCTCCCAGCATGTTTATGCTTTCTACACTTTAGGATAAAAGTAACTATATTGTGGTCACTATTACCAAGGTTTTCCCGAACAATTACCTCCTCAACTATCTCTGCATTGTTAGATATAACCAGATCCAACAGTGCATCACTTCTTGTTGGTTCTTCTACAAACTGACCCAGAAAATTATCCTGCAATAAGTTAAGAAAATTTCTCTCCTTTGCAGTTGAAGCCGATCCATGACCCCAGTCAATACCAGGGAAGTTAAAATCTCCCATTATCACTACTGTACCCGCCTGGGCAGCCCGCTCTATTTGTCTATGCAGCTGATCCTCTATTTCCTCAGTGATGTTTGGGGGTCTATAAATTACACCAAAAATAATTCTTTCATTGTTAGTCTCCCCTTGTAATTCCACCCACACGGATTCTGCATTCACACAATCATCACCCACTATTGTCTCCTTCATACTCGCTTTTATACTACTTCTAACATACAGACATACTCCTCCTCCTTTCCTAATCTCCCTATCCCTCCGAAACAGAGTATAACCCTGGAGATTGACAGCCCAGTCATGCGAAGAGTCCAGCCATGTCTCAGCAACTCCAACTATATCAATTTCCTCCTCCAGTACCATGACCTCAAGCTCAGCCATTTTGCCTGCTAGACTTCTGGCATTTGTGAACATACACTTTAAATTACCATGTGTTTGTGTACATTTAGGTTTAGAAATGTAATTTATTGATGTTTTCTGACTAGACATGTTTTTTCTGCTGATTTGTAACACATGGATCTCCTTATCCACTGCTGTTATCCTCCCCCCGTGGTCCACTTCTCCACCCACCACTCTGTTCTGACCACTCTCTAACCTATCTACCACTGCATGCTTTGCTTTATTTTCTGCTTGTCCTCCCCCCACATCCCTAGTTTAAAAACTCAGCCACCCCCTCTAGGATTCTCTCCCCCAGCACAGCAGCCCCTCTTCCATTCAGGTGCAATTTATCCGCAGAATACAATTTGTACCCCAATGAAAAATCAGCCCAGTGCTCTAAGAACCCGAACCCTTCTCCCTTACACCAAGACTTGAGCCATGCATTCAACTCCCTCAGCTCCCGCTGTCTGTCCTGCGATGCGCATGGCACAGGCAGTATTCCTGAGAATACAACCTTGGAGGTCCATCCCTTCAACTTGGCTCCTAGTTCTCTATAATTATTCTTAACAGACCTCCACCTACCATTAATTCTGTCGTTGGTTCCCACATGGACCACGACAGCTGGGTCATCCCCAGCCCCTCCCAGTAATTTGTCCACCCGTTCCACCACATGCCGAACCCTGGCACCAGGGAGACAGCAAACCATTCGGTTGAGGCGGTCTTGGCGACAAATTATTCTATCCGTCTTCCTGATTATGGAATCCCCTACCACTACTAGCTGTCTTGGCCTGCCTGCTTTACCATCCCCCAATGTGGATAGCCAGTAGTCATCCATCTTCCAAATCCTGACAATGTGGCTGTCGCTACACAAACATGACAGCAAACATGACAGCATGCATCTAACGCCACTGTCTGTTGGGGTCATTTACGTAGTCTTTGTCGTTGCCCTACAGTTCCTTATACTCTTTCTGCTCCTCTCCTGTTGCTTGGGCAGATAAACCACCTACTAGTGTATAAAATTCCTGGGCATTACACACGGAGTAGACCTGTCCATCTGCAGCATTAAGAAATCGTTGACTGCCTTCCTCTGCATGTACAAGTTGTCTAACATATGGAGCATGGAGTTCTAACCGGTGGAAACGCTGCATATCAGGAGATGTTGAGCACTTTACCATTGCAGCTCAAGGAGGGAGTGTTTTGCACGGTATGAGTGGCTGAAGTGCATGCACAGTTTCCTGGACATTTTTAACAGCTCTTGCAGTTCAGTGGAAGATTGAGGAACCGGTTGACAATGAGGCTGAAGATGTGCGCCATGCAGGGTGCATGGATCAGCCCTCCCTGACGCAGCACAAACAAAATTTGCTTCCTTTTGTCAGTAACCATCTACAATTGGTGATGAAGCACCCCGAGTTTAAATTAATTCATTGATGCTGCTGAGCAGTTCCTCCCCAGTGTGGTTCTGTTCACCTAGGCTGACATAGTGTAAAACCACGTAACAATGCCTAGCTTTGCATAGTTGATATGGAGGATAACTGCAAAGTGTGCCTAGAGAGGAGAGTGAGGACAAGGTGGAGGATGAGGAGGCAGAGGAAGACATTGGTGCAGAAATCCCAGCATTACAACTCGGAGGCGGCATTGCCATCACCTGGCCAAGTTGTTGGTATGCCTGGGCTGGAACGACATTTACCCAGTGGGCTGTGAATGGCATATATTGTCCTTGCCCATAGTTACAACTCTATACTTCAGTGCTGGAGTGAACTCCACCAGTTAGCAAGAGGCCCAAGGGCTGGCCCACCATCTGCTCATCGTACATGTGCAGGGCTGGTACAGCTTTTTTGGGAAATTAATGTTGGATTGGGACTCTTCACCCTGGGTGGGCAGAAGCCATCAATTCTCTGAAATGAGAATATCTAATTCGGGGACCCATACACCGGTCATATTTGGTATTAGAGTCAACGACCTGATAAAATATGTGCTATTAAAACATGTTGGGGGCCCAAATATCCATTAGTGTTGATGGGAAGACATGTTTTATTAATATTTTATTCTTGCCAGCCGAGGGATATAGGTGGAGCATGTACCCATAATGAAGGCCTTCCCAGAAGGCTGGGCCAAGGATGGGGGGAAATTCTTAACTAAAACCTCCGAAGGGTTTTAGCCGAAGGGGGATAAAAATGACTGGTTTTGAACCTTTCATTGACATAATTTGGGCATCTGATCTAAATTGGGTTCTGTTCCACGTTCTCCTGTGCCTGGAATACAAATTGTTAAGTAGTAAAAACCTTTCTGTTTTTATAACTTTTGTTATAGTTAGTTTTGTGCACGTTTATGTATGTCTCTTATTTCTTTTAATTCTTGTAACTAAGTACTGTACCTTTTTCAATACATTAATGCACATCTTTAATGGTTTTGCCTTGTGCCCTAAAATAAACTAATAGATTAATGGGGATTGTGACAGCAGTTCAACAAGATGTACATGGCGATATAGGCCGCCCTTTAATATTGAGGCACAGTAATTTTATGTATAAACTAACTGATGAATGGGGATTGTGTCAGCAGTTTAACAAGATAAACCCTGCGATTGGAGATTAGCAAATTTTTAAAACATTCAATTCGTTCATTTTGCCAAATTTTCCGAAAAGATTTGATTCGATCTGAATTAATTTGTGGCGAATCACGTTAAAAAACAGCTATTTCCTGGCTGCATAGAGCCTGTATAGTGTTTTAGAATACTGTGCCTTGCAGCAACACGCATAGGGAGTCTTCTGTTGTAGTGAAACAATACTATGAGTCAATTTGACACACACATGAAAGGCATTGCTCTTAGAATCACTGCACACTTCACTTCTTTGGGCAGTTACTGGACCAAAACTGACCAAATAACTTAAGTGTGAACTCAGCCTTAGGCCTCATGCACACAAACGTGTGCAGGCCGTGCCCGTGCTGCGGGCCGCAAACTGAGGTCCGCAATGCACGGGCACTGACCGTGAGGCCACCGCATGCGGATCGCGGACCCATTCACTTGAATGGGGTCCGCGATGCGCATCCGAGGGTCCGCACCGCAAAAAAGTAGTGCTTGAAGTGAATGGGTCCGCGATCCGTGATGCGGGCTGCACACGGCCGGTGCCCGTTTATTGTGGACCCGCCGTATGTGGCCCGCAGCATGGCCACGGCCGGCACACATTCGTGTGCATGAAACCTTACGGGTCGATATTAGCGTCAAGAAGAAACACACTCTTTTTACACTGTCGTCAGCTGATTCCACATAGACATCTACTAGAACCTGTTCTATTAAACGCTGACACAAGTAGAGCCCCCCTGACAAAGTATAGAGGGTGTCAGCAGTAAGTTTGTGTTGACATCACTGATTACTTTGCCCTTCCTCTGATCTGACAGAACAATAACCCCCAAAACACGGATCCTGTCTGTTGAGCATCCGCCTTCACTCGGTCAGCATTTGCTCAGTATTCCATCAGTATTGCTAATGCAAAAAAAAACAAAAACAAAATCAGGAGTGGATCCAAAACAGATGACACGTGAATGGAATATTTGCATGTCTTCTGTGTTTTGTACCCACTAGAGATGAGGGAATCGATTCGTTGATTCGTATCGAATCTTGGGAATTTTCAGCTGCGAAGCAAATCCGAATATTAGGTGATTCGCTTCGGCTTTGTACGCATTCGCTACGTAGTTTGTCCTATCAATTATACGCTATTGCTACGTATAAGTTACTCTATATGCTGTTGCGTACAAATTCAATTCATTTGCTATGCAGACTCCTCCCTGGTAGCTCTGCCCCCTTCTCCAGCACGCGAGGAAGACGAGGCAACTCAGGAAATTAAGATGGCGACACAGTGAGGTCCTGACTGGGGAGGCATGGTGTGGGGCACCGACCCCTATGAGGAGAAGGAACCGGAGGAGATCTACGTCTCTCAACATGTTCGGCAGCCTAAGAAGTCGGACACGGCGGAGGCGGCAGGAGTTCCCGCTCTACCGCGGAAGGACTACTCCCTTCGGCAAAATTCAATGGTCCCCGAGGCTGTCACCCGGAACGCCCTGACCCTCAGGAAATACAAAAAGCTGGTAGAGGAGTGGGTTGTGCAGGTTTTGGAGCACCCACGGTCCGGTGACCCTAAGCTGGAGCCCCGAAGGGGTACCGTTATTTGGTTAAGTGTGGAACGGGGAGTAGGTTTTATCGGTGATGAGGAGATGGCGGAAGAATTATACGTAAACCGCCGTTCTGTAAAGCGGGCTTATCTTCCACCCGTCCGCCACAATCTCCACGCAGGGGATTACGTGGAGTATACCCCCATGAAGAGCCTCCAAGGCCCATTTGCTACTGGGGTGAAACTCCTTAAGCGACCAGCTACTCCTGCAGCGCCCCCGGAAGACTGGACAGAGGAGGCCCAGGCCGCAGAAGAGGCTCGGTGTTCCCATGACACCAATGATGGGACTCTGCGATCTGAGGAGAAATCCCAAGCTCAGCTGGAACCCCTGATACCAGATTTGCCACTGCCGCCGATCCTTCATGTGGGACAGATGACCACCAACAGTTTTGTGTACCAGCCATCGGTGGTACAATACCAACTGCCATGGCAGGTGCAGGCCGCACAGTCCACCGCTCGCGGAAGACCGTTACCAGAGCCCTTACAGCCGGAGATTCTGTCACCTTGTATGCCGGCAGGAGGATCTGGCCACTACAAGGTAATGGGCAAGGCCCAAGTTGCCACGGCCCTTGCAAGTGTGACCGCCCGGTCACTACCAAGACCATCCCTGAGAGGTCAGTGGGGGTCTGCTGCCGCAGCCGGTGTCGCTTTCATGAGGCAGGAGTGCCCTCTCATGTATTTTAGCTCCAGCAGCAGTGAAGAGGACCTGCTGGCCCTTAAGTAAGGATCCTGCAGCTTTTATGGGAGCCACAACGTGGACTTAACTTGAAGGGTGAGCACTAGTTGGCGTTTTTTTATTTGTTGCCCTGCGTTTGTCCTCACCCACATGGACATGGATTATCAGGACTCCCCCCCATCAAAAAAAAAGTTTTAACCAAGTTACGCATACGTGCACCTCATCCCTTTTTCCCCCCTTTTGAGGTTATTGGGGAGCCCCTTGAAAGAGGGTTTTTTAAGGAACCTTTGCTGCTATTTTTTTACTCATTTGGATTACAATTTTACCTATGTGGATTACAAATTGCAACTGAGTTTGGGACTCTGCTCCAGTTCTATGACAAGCGTCAGAAGAAAAGAGACTTAAACGTGTCCGTGAGCAGATTAGGTAGGTGATATTTAAAATGTTTACATTATACATATAATGTATTTGCACTATATTGTTTGCACTGGATTGTTTGCACTAATGTTTTTACCTTTCAGCAACGTTTTCAAGTATGTTACCCATTGTGTGTATTTGTTGTACGTGCCTGCGTATTACGTAATCGCGTAGACAATAGTACGCTGAGGATTCGTAAGCTATTTGTACGCTCATGCGTACGTCTTCTAAGAGGTTGCGTACATTTTTTAAATGTACGTTCGTTATAAGTGCGCGAATGTTCGCTAATAGCACATAATAACGTATATTTTGTACGCAAATTCAACAAATCTATTTGTCGAATATACGAATCTTAGGAAAACTTCGGCGAATGTTCGGCGAATAATTTTTTTAATGATTCGCTCATCTCTAGTACCCACTACTGCTTTTGGTTTCCAAATCATAAGCCAATTCTGATAGGACCATACAGACATTACAGCTTCTGCACAGACAGGATCCATTGTGCGTCTAATTTTTTCTTCCTTCTGACGATCAGAAGAAGGGTCAAATAAATGATGATGTCAACCAGGCCAAAAAGGCAAAATAGTGGCCCTGTCATGGAGTGGAGATGGTGGGAGAACAGCATGAGAAGTCCACAGAGTGGCCCAATGACATAGTGGTGAGGTGGAAGCAACATGAGGAGACCACAGAGTGGCAATGTGACATAGCATGGAGGTGGCAGGCGGCAGCAGCAGCATCAGGAGAGCACAGAGTGACCCGGTGACAGAGTGGGGAGGTGGTGGCAATAACAGTACCCGCTGACGATGGTGGGTGTAAGAAGGAGCACTTGGCATCAGATGTGTGGCCTCAGGCAGGTGGCATCATCAGAATAATAGCTGAGGCAGGTAGCTGGAAGAAAGCTCTCTCTTTTGTCAAAGTTTGGGTGAGGCAGCATGGATGATCTACTCTGATTCATCAGGCATTAGTGGGAGGAAATCCTGGCTGATCCATGCCTGATTCATCTTGACAGAGGTTAGTTCCTCCACATTTTGGAGGCGAGTTCTCCTTGGGGTAACTATGGCCCCTGCCGCACTAAACACTTGCTGTGATGCCGCACTACTGGCTGGGCAGGACAGCTTTTCCAGGCAAACTTGGCCAGTTGAAGCCACGAATCCAGTTTGGCTGCCCAGTAGTCCAGTGGATCTTTAATGATGGGTGGCAGGGTAAACTCCAAGTATGCCACCACCTGCTGGTTCAGCTTCTGCTCTCTGTCTAGTTGCTGGTGAGTTGTTTCTTCACTATGCGGGTGAAGAAAGCTGCTCATCAACGACTCTAGACTCAGGCTGCTGTTGATAGAGCTGGTACTGCTCCTGCCACCTCCCTCCACAGCAGCCATGGCAGTGGAACGTGAGCGCAGAGGGCCCCTCCGGTCAGAACTGTGAGAGGATGGACAATGGCGCAGATAAGCATTGGCCAACTGACTATATAGGATGTCTCTATAGTAGTTCAGTTTGTCCTCTTTCTTGGTGGATACAAGAAAGCCAGTTCAACAAGATAAACGTAGAGACATATTAGACCGCCCTTTAATACTGAGGCTCAGTAATTTTATGTATTAATTAACAGATTAACGGGAATTGTGGCACCAGTTGAACAAGTTAAACACAGCTATATATTATACTGCCCTTTAATGCTGAGGCCCGCTAATTCTGCTAATTCTATATATAAACTAACAGATTATCGGGGATTATGGCAGCAGTTCAACAAGATACATACAGTGATTACACTCAACCTGCACTGTCCCTGCAATCTCCCTATGCTCTCCCAAAAGTGCCTAAAAACTCTCCCTACAATCTCCCTACACTTTTCCTGCACTGTCCCTGCACTCGCCCTATCCAACATTCTACAATAAAAAGCTTTCTTTCCCTAAACTGAGTTTACAGTGAAATGACAGAGAACTCACTGGATGAGGTTTTTTATAGGGCTGTGACATCAGAGGGGATGGCTATCTGCTGATTGGGCTGGCTGCACGGCATTTTGGGTCATTTCGCATTCCTGGGCTTCTTACTTTCACATTGTAACACATGCAGCAGCCATTTTAGGAAAAAAAAGTTTCGTTACCATGAAGCACAAGGAAATTCGGATTTGTGGTGAATCAATTTTTGCCTAAACTTTGGATCAAATTCTACTCTGGGTGCTTTGATTCAGTCATTACTAATCAGGACCTCAAAAACAGAGAAAATGCTATAATTCAATGTTACTTTATTGCAAACTGTACAGATGTGAAGTAACTGTTCAAATTCAGCATATAGTAATGCTGGGAGAAACAGTGCTGGCAACTTGCTAGGATCAGTAGTGCAGACAACATTCTGGGATCGGTAGTGCTAGCATCTTGCTTTACCAGGGATGGCTGACGACCAGGCAGGCTGGCATCAGGAACATCTTTTTACAAGCATAGTTAACATGCAAGAAAAATATGGTAGTCCAGCACCCAATAAATAAAATGTAACATGTTAAAGCTCCATGGTGTTAACCAGTTGACTTTTTTTTTCATTGGGTGCTGGATTACTCAATCTTTCTTGAAGATATTCTATTCCCAAGGTCCAGGGAAAGACCTCTGGGTCAGCTGACTTTTCTTTAGTTTATAGTTAACATGCAGTTTTAGCTTACAGAAAATTTCCAGTGTGACTGACTACCTTTTAAGTCAGACAAGATTCTGCCATTGGTAATTGTGTTAATTTTTTAAATGACAGTCGGCTGCAATAGCTGAAGTCAGTATTATGGCCAATTTTTGTCTAACGTGTGTGGCCAACTTTAGACAAGATTAGTAAACCTACCTTTCATTCACTGATTTATTTTGTGTTGTAAGCAGTGTTTTGTGTTAGAATGCTTTACCTTATTTATTTCTAAAAAAAAAAATCTAAAGCTTACTGAAAATTATCTAAATATGAATCGCTCTGCTTTTAAGACATAGTGATACTAAAATAGTTATTAACATTAACATGTTATATTATTTTTTAGGACGTTAGAAGGAATTTTAGAAACACTTTTGTAAATGCTGTGTCACTTTGAAGAGATAATGAGGAAACCCAAAAAAACTGACCCCATTTTCAAACTACACCGCAGGCATTTCATAGAATTTAGAAACCCTTGACTGTGAAAATGTGAAAAGATGTAATTTTGTAATAAAATGTTTTATAAGTGTTGTATAAGATTTTTAATTTTCACAAGGGGTAACAGGAGATAAAGAACTGCATAATTTGTCACCCATTTTCTCCAGAATACAGCAACACCCTATATGTGGTCATAAACTACTGTTTGGGCACACTGCAGGGTTCAGAAGAGAAAAGCACCATGTGCATTCCACAACTGCAGAGGCTCTGAGGTTAAATAAAAAAGTAAAACCCTAAGAAGTGAATACATTTTAGAAACCAATACCCTCTCACAGAATTTACCAAGGGGTGTAGTGACCCCACAGGTGTTTGCAAAAATTAATTCACAGCAGATGCAAAATGAACACATGGTGCAAAGTGTATGATCCCAGAGAAAGTATTTTCTTTTTAACATTTTACCACTTTTACATAAAGCATTTATGCAAATAAGATTCCTGTTAAGATTCCTGTTTTTTGTGTCACCGTTTTCTGAGGGCCATGTTTTTCTTTTTTCTGGTGATGTTCTTGTGTGAGGGCTCATTTTTTCTGGGGTACGTTGTCGTTTTCATTGGTACTATTTTAGGATACAGTTGACGTTTTGATCGCTTGACATTATGTTTTTTGGGATGCAAGGTGGCCAAAAAATAGCTGTTACAGCACTGTTTTTTTTTTTGTTTTTTTTACAGTCTTGATCTAATGGGGTATATCATGCAATATTTTTATATATGCAGTCTTGTGGACATGGCAATGCCTAATATGTTTATATATATATTGTTTTTACTAGTGGGGGAAAGGGGCACTTTTTTTACTTGAAACTTTAATTTTTTAATTTTGTAAAACATTTTAACTTCTTTTTTGTTTTACTATTGGACTTCAAATTTTATGAGTCTGATCCCTTTTACAATGCATTACAATGCATAGTGTATTGTAATGCATTGAAACTGTCAGTATTACACTGACAGACGCCTATGAGACCCAGCCTTTGCGTTGGATCTCATAGGTCTCCATGGGTGGTAGACTGGGAGGCCTGTATAAGGCATAAGGCTTCCTTAGCAGACATTGGCACTCCATAATTGTATAACGAGGAGCTGATGAGATAGAGAAGAAGCCCCCTCCCTCTGCAAACACCTTAGATGTGATGTTTGCCACAGCATCTAAGGGGCTAATGAACCTGCATCAGAGTTTTAAGTGATGCTGGCAGATACAGCAATGGCTCAGCTGCTAGTAATAGCCAGGCCCTGCTGCTGATTGAGTAAGCACAACTTCTGTGTGCGCCTGATTCAATAAACCTAGTAATGTGTACATTAATTTACTACTATTTCTGACATCACTTGTACATGGTTGCTGTCTGATTGATAACATTCTCTGTTTAAGTGTTTATACTGAGATAGCTGTCACTCACTGATAATTGTACACGGTGGGCAGTGTTATCAGTGATTGATAGTATTCTCTGGGTAAGTGTGCATACAGAGATAGCTGTCAGTCACTGATAGCTGTACATGGGGTGGTGTTATCAGTGATTGATAGTATTCTCTGGGTAAGTGTGTATACAGAGGTAGCTGTCAGTCACTGATTCTGGAAACTCTGGAAGATCCCTGTCAGTCGGACAGTTTGTGTGTATACAACTGTCTTGTAGGAACAGCTAAGGATGGAAATTAACCCAGTAAAGCAGATTATGATGGAATATATGCTCCAAATAAATTTGAGAACTCAATACACGAACTTTGGTTCCAATTGACAAAGAAAAGATTTAGAACATCAAAGAGGATATCCAGAGTCTGTCGCCCATTCCAGCATGGATGGTAATTTATTTTGACCAATTTCATTGCATATGTTAGTTCCAACTATCCTCTTGATATTGTCTTGATTTTGTCACATTGATCCTCCTCCTCTGTTTCTGTTTTTAGGTAGGACCACATAGATCAAAAGTAGCACATCTGGTTTGCACCTCGAATACCCCAATATTTACCATTTTGAGATGCTACCAGTAATATTGAGAGATTCTGAATATGTACCATTAAAGGGAACCTGTCATCAACTTTTTTATACCCCTACTGAGGGCTGCATAAAGTAGTGAACTTGATTTAAATGCTCTGTCACTCATGAGCTAAAATTAAGTGGTTGTCAAGAACCAACAAATTATCACAGCCCAGATTTGGAAAAGAGTCACAGATGCCCGAGAAGAGTCTAGGTTACTCATTACTCTCTTTCCCCATCCCCAAAAGTTGATGATTGGTAGTTTCCTTCTAAGTTTTCTCCCTGGAAGAAGATGAACAATCAGTGGGGAGAGAGAGGGGTATCTTAAGAAAACTATGACTCTTCTTAGGCAGCAGTGACACTTTCACAGACCTGGGCTTTGATGATGATACTGGTTCTCAGCAACCCCTGAATTTTAGCTCACAAGTGACAGACTGTTGAAATTGATGTGCCGTACTCCAGACCTGGGGGTACTACAATTGTAAATAGTTATGCTTTATATTGATGTTTATTTTGTATGATATGGTCAATATTACCAGTAAGAAATGGGAGTGGGTTGGACCTGCTTCCAGCCAGGAGTTGGAGTTTCTGTGTAACCACAGAGGGGAGAAGGAGCACATGACTGAGCTCCTGTTCCTAATAAGCATTCTCCAAAGAGAATAACAGCCAAAAATAGACAGCAGAGTGACCAACTACTATCAGCATTAAAAGATGCTCTCATCCAGACAAAGTCAGGAAAGGCCTTGCATATTTCAGCAAGACAATGGTCAACAAATACTGTATCCATCACTATTCGCAGAAGAAAAATCCAGGTGCTGAACTGGCCTGCCTGCAGACAAAAATTCCAGAAAAAAAGACCCTGGATTGTTGAGTAGCTAGAATCCTACACCAGACAAGAATGGGACAACATTGCTCTCCCAAAACTCAAACAGCAATTGGTCTCCTCGCTTTCCAGACATTTACAGACTGTTGTTAAAAAGGGACTCTACATAATGGTAGACATGGCCCTGTCCCAGCTTTTTGAGATGCACAGCTGACATCAATTTCTAAATGAGTTAATTTTTTTCATGAAATGTTAAAAGTCTAACTTTCAACATTTTATATGTTATCTATCTATGTGATCTATTGTACATAAAATATGGGTCTATGAGATTTGCAAATCATTGCATTCTGGTTTTATTTAAATTTCCAACTTTTTTTAGAATAGGGAATATAATAAAAAATTAATTTATGTAGCACATTACTTAATTCCATTGGGAGTTACCCAAATCTAGTGTTTTATATATTTTAATCTTTTTAAGGTGGTGCTGCACTTTTTTCCTCCTGGATAAGCTACAGTAGGTGACGATATAAGTAAAGCATAAGTAAGCATTTTAGAACAGTTTTACTTTCTTTAGTAATGAGTCTCTTTGTCTCAAACTGTTTTTAGTGCTTCTTCACCACCATCATATTTTAGCAATTTGAATACTTTCTTTTTATTTATTGTCCTACAAAAAATGTTCCTGTTTCTAACCATTTTAATGCCATAAGGAACATACCTCTCACACTAAAAAGTTAAAGTGCTATTAAAAGTGTCCCATTTACTGCCTGTGCTTCAAAAGATAAATTGTTACAGTCAATGAGTTTAAGAGTCTCTGAAAAGAGCCCCTTTCCACAGGGTGACTAAGCAGGCAATGACCGGGAATGAACTGTTTATTCTTGATAATTGCCTGTCAGTGGAGGTAAGAGCTATGCTTACGTTCAACAATAATCTCCTCAGTATGGGGAGTCATCTACTACAATAACTCATCCCCACACCGATCGATTGTTTTTCAGCAACAGATCCCTGTCTACACAGTACAATCTGTTGCCAAGAAACAATGATTAGAGATGAGTGAAGTTGATTCGGACGCTTCGCTGAATTTTCCAAAACATTAGATTTCATCTGAATTTATTTTTGACGAAGCACATTAAAAATCAGCTATTTCACAGCTGCAGAGAGCCTGTATATCGGTGTACAACACTCTGCATTGCAGAAACATGCATAGGTAGTCTGCTGTGGTAGTGAAATAGTTAATTTGCATGTGTAGGACCGGTAGTTGACAGGCATCACTCTTTGAATCACTTCACACTTCACTTATTTGGCCAGTTACGAGGCCAAAACTGACCAAATAACTCAAGTGTGAACTTATCCTTACAGGTCAATGTTAGCATCAGGTATAAAGAACCGTGCAGTGGCCCAAGATTCTACTGTAGAGTGAAAGAGCACACTCCTTTTACACGTTGTCAGCTGATTCCACATTCTACAGAACCTGTTCTGTTACACGCTGACGCAAGTAGTGGCCCCATGACAAAGTGGAGAGGAGGTCAGCAGTAAGTTGTGCTCACATCAATGTTTATTTTTAGAGATGAGCGAGTAGTGTTCGATCGAGCCGGTATTCGATCGAATACTACGCTATTCGGCATACTCGATTTCGATCGAGTATAACGGCGATGGCGCACTTAGAATTCGTTTCACCTCCCACCTTCCCTGGCGCTCTTTTTCCACCAATCACCATGCAGGGGGGGTATGACCGCGGAGCACGCTGGCAGCGCGAAAACGGCGTCTACATGGATTGGCTGGAAAAACCACGTGACCTCGAATATTAATAACTCAGGTCTTCCTGCTCGTTCGCATATGCTGCGTGAA
The DNA here is from genome assembly GCA_900303285.1 of Rhinella marina. Lineage (NCBI taxonomy): Eukaryota > Metazoa > Chordata > Amphibia > Anura > Bufonidae > Rhinella > Rhinella marina. The sequence goes on from ONZH01001913.1 coordinate 25,305, forward strand.
CTTAGTCAGGGACAGAGGCTGGAGAAGGGAGAGATAGGTTTTAGCTGTTGGACAGGCAGGAGCGTGATTAAAAGCCCTTATCAGGGCTACTATAGTGCAGTACAGTGATAGCTTTACTACTATATACACTCTGCAGAGAACGGCTGCTGTATTCAGGGATAGCTGCTGGAGTAGGGACAGAGAGAGGCATTAGTGGTGTATTAGGTGCTCTGCTACATACCAAACTATATTTGGCACTACTGTTCTGCGTTCTTTTTGGCTGCAAAACCCTGTTATATACCTAGTGTGTATATGCACCATCTGATCTTCTGGCAGTATACGGCTGTGTACATTTTTTTTTTAAATACAGTTTCTTTGGCTCTAGTGTTCTGGGTTCTGTGTGCCTGCAATACCCTTGTTGTATACCAGGTGTAAATACCCACCGTCTGACCTGTTAGTACACGGCTGTGTACTCAGACATATTTAAAAATAAAGTCCTGTTATTTGGCACCTGTATTGTGCGTTCTGCGTGCCTGCAAAACTCTTTTATATACGTGCTGTTAATACCCACCGTCTGACCTGTTAGTACACGGCTGTGTAATCAGAAATATTTTAAAAAAAGTCCTTTTATTTGGCACCTGTACTGTGCGTTCTGCGTGCCTGCAAAACTCTTTTATATACGTGCTGTTAATACCCACCGTCTGACCTGTTAGTACACGGCTGTGTAATCAGACATATTTAAAAAAAAGTCCTTTTATTTGGCACCTGTACTGTGCGTTCTGCGTGCCTGCAAAACTCTTTTATATACGTGCTGTTAATATCCACCGTCTGACCTTGTAGTACACGGCTGTGTACCTAGAAATATTTAAAAAAAAGTCCTTTTATTTGGCTCCTGTATTGTGCGTTCTGCGTGCCTGCAAAACTCTTTTATATACGTGGTGTTAATACACACCGTCTGACCTTGTAGTACACGGCTGTGTACCTAGAAATATTTTAAAAAAAGGCCTTTTATTTGGCACCTGTATTGTGCGTTCTGCGTGCCTGCAAAACTCTTTTATATACGTGGTGTTAATACACACCGTCTGACCTGGTAGTACACGGCTGTGTACCTAGAAATATTTTTTAAAAAAAAGTCCTTTTATTTGGCACCTGTATTGTGCGTTCTGCGTGCCTGCAAAACTCTTTTATATACGTGGTGTTAATACACACCGTCTGACCTTGTAGTACACGGCTGTGTACCTAGAAATATGAAAAAAAAAGGCCTTTTATTTGGCTCCTGTATTGTGCGTTCTGCGTGCCTGCAAAACTCTTTTATATACGTGGTGTTAATACACACCGTCTGACCTTGTAGTACACGGCTGTGTACCTAGAAATATTAAAAAAAAAGTCCTTTTATTTGGCACCTGTATTGTGCGTTCTGCGTGCCTGCAAAACTCTTTTATATACGTGGTGTTAATACCCACCGTCTGACCTGTTAGTACACGGCTGTGTAATCAGACATATTTAAAAAAAAGTCCTTTTATTTGGCACCTGTACTGTGCGTTCTGCGTGCCTGCAAAACTCTTTTATATAAGTGCTGTTAATACCCACCGTCTGACCTGTTAGTACACGGCTGTGTAATCAGACATATTTAAAAAAAAGGCCTTTTATTTGGCACCTGTATTGTGCGTTCTGCGTGCCTGCAAAACTCTTTTATATACGTGGTGTTAATACACACCGTCTGACCTGGTAGTACACGGCTGTGTACCTAGAAATATAAAAAAAAAAAGTCCTTTTATTTGGCACCTGTATTGTGCGTTCTGCGTGCCTGCAAAAGCAAAACTCTTTTATATACGTGGTGTTAATACACACCGTCTGACCTTGTAGTACACGGCTGTGTACACCAAATATTGTAACAAAAAAAAAAAAATGCGGAGGGATAGCGGAATCGGACGTGGACGTGGACGAGGACGGGGGCGCGGAAATGCTGTTGGGGGCCTTGTTGAAGCCAGTGGGGATACAATGCGTGCTGGTGAGGGGAAGCCAGGATTCCGCTCATACAGAATCTCTGCCTTTATGGGACAGTTAAGCAGGGGGCGGGTTACACCGCTGTTGAGGCCTGAGCAGTGTGAACAGGTGGTGCAATGGATAGCCGATAGCGCTTCCACACAGTTGTCCACCAGCCAGTAATCCACACAGTCTCACTCTGAACCTCCTTCCTCCACACCTGGCCAACAGAGTCATCCCACCCTTGACCCCTCCCAGGAGCTCTTTTCGGGTCCTTTTTCAGATGTGCCGGAAGAATCCCTGGAGCTACCAGAGGAATTTGTTTGTAGTGATGCCCAACCACTTGAGTATTCGCCATCTCCTGCTGATGTGGACCCTGAACCAGCATCTGTTATCATGAGCGATGATGATGATGAGACGCAGTTGCCATCAAGGGAGGCTGTTGGAATGTCCAGTGGGCAGGAGGAGGAGCAGAGTGAGGAAGTGGAAGAGGAGGTGGTGGATGACGAAATGACCGACCCCACTTGGCCAGGGGTGATGTCCAGCGGGGAAAGCAGTGGAGAGGTGGTGGTCTGCGCAGCACCGAAAAAGGCAGCAAGAGGCAGAGGGATGTCCACAGGCAGAGGGATGTCCAGAGGCAGAGGGATGTCCACAGGCAGAGGGATGTCCACAGGCAGAGGGATGTCCACAGGCAGAGGACAGTCCAGACAGAGAAGTGAGGCCACAGCCAGCAGGGCCGAAGCTGTTCCCGGCAGCAGGCAGTCGCGCGAAGCTCCCCCATCGAGGCCTCGTACTTCTGTGGTGTGGAGATTTTTTAATGTTTGTGCGGATGACAAACTGAGCGCGGTTTGCACACTCTGCCACTCAAAACTGAGTAGGGGCTCTGAGAAGAGCAATATGACCACCTCAGGCATGCGGCGTCACTTGGAAGTCAAGCACTGGGCTGAGTGGGAGAGAGCAAACGCAATACAACCTGCGCCAGGTCTTCCTGCCACTGCCTCTTCCCCTTTGTTGTGTGCTGCCACTGCGGTCCAGACCTCCAGCCAGGACACCTCCACATCTGCCTCTGCCTCGACTACTTTGGGGCCTTCTCCTGCTGCCTCCCCTTCCCCCGCATCTTCGCCTGCACCTTCACACTCCTCGTCCCATCAACTGTCCATCTCGCAGGCGTTCGACCGCAGGCGGAAGTACGCCTCGAGTCACCCCAAGCCCAAGCCTTAAACTGCCACATCTCCAAACTGCTGGCCCTGGAGATGTTGCCGTTTAGGCTTGTGGAGACGCAGGCCTTCCGCGACCTGATGGCGGCTGCCGCACCTCGCTATTCCGTCCCCAGCCGCCACTACTTTTCCCGGAGTGCCGTCCCCGCCCTGCACCAGCACGTGTCGCGTAACATCAGGCGGGCCCTGAGGTACGCAGTCAGCGCAAAGGTCCACTTGACCACCGACTCGTGGACAAGCGCTTGCGGCCAGGGACGATACATCTCTTTGACGGCACACTGGGTGAATGTTGTGGAAGCGGGGACGGGGTCGCAAACAGAGACGGCCTACCTACCACCCCCGCCCAAGATTGCCAGCACGGGTTCTGATAAACCCCCCTCCTCTTCCTCCTCCTCCTCCTCCTCTGCCTTAACATCGCCCTCAGCCGCTAGCTGGAAGCGTTGCAGCACTGGCGCGGGGAGACGTCAGCAGGCGGTGCTTAAGCTCATCAGCTTGGGCGACAGGAAGCACAGCGCCCCAGAGGTGAGGGACGCCATATTGCAGCAGACGGAGATGTGGCTGTCGCCGCTGCAGCTAGGACCAGGCATGGTCGTGTGCGATAACGGCCGTAACCTGGTGGCGGCTCTGGAGCTTGCCGAACTCAATCACGTACCATGCCTGGCCCACGTTTTTAATCTGGTAGTCCAAAAATTTCTAAAGACTTACCCCAACCTGGCAGAGCTACTGGTGAAAGTGCGGCGCTTGTGCGCTCACTTTCGGAAGTCAACTGTAGCTGCTGCTAGCTTAAAAAAACTCCAGCAACGCCTCCATTTGCCTGAACATCGGCTGTTGTGCGACCTGCCGACTCGCTGGAATTCCACCTATTCCATGTTGGCCAGGGTGTGTGAGCAGCAGAGAGCATTGATGGAGTACCAGATTATGAATCCACGCGTGCCTCCAACTCAGCTCCCTCAGTTTGCCAACCACGAGTGGCCATGGATGGCAGACATATGCGATGTACTGCGTATCTTTGAGGAGTCCACCAAGAAGGTCAGCAGCGAGGACGCTATAGTGAGCGTAACCATCCCGCTCCTATGCGTCCTTAAAGAATCGCTCATCGCAATAAGGGAGAACGCATTGCACGCAGAGGAGACGGGGGTAGGAGGAGACGCAACGGAGCTACACAGTCAGACCACACTTTTGTCTGCTTCTCGGTGGCAGTTGCAGGAGGAGGAGGAGGAGGATGAGGAGGAGGAGGACGACGTGGAGGTGGCTGTGGAAGAGGAGGAGGATGCTGGCGGCGAGGGTAGCAGTCAGGCTGTGTGCGTCCCATTGGTTCAGCGCGGATGGGGCGGAGAGGAGGCGGAAGAGGAAGAGGAGGAAATGGCAAGTGATCCTTCTGGTGGGGGCAGTGACGTCATGCCTATTCAGAGTCTGGCACACATGGCTGACTTCATGCTGGGCTGCTTTTCCCGGGACACACGTGTTGTCCGGATAGTGGAGAACAAACTGTACTGGGTCTTCGCACTCCTGGACCCCCGGTATAAAGATAACGTCTCCTCTTTTATTCCGGTAGAGGAGAGGACGAATCGATTGCTGGAATACCAGAGGGAACTCGTGCAGAACATGATGGAGATTTTCCCACCCACCATCGCTGGCGGCAGAGAGGAGAGGGTCTCCCAGAGTCCCACAACATCGATCAGGCCCACAGCCACCAGGGGAACACTCTCCAAGGTGTGGGACACGTTCATGGCACCCCCTCGTGCAACTTCCATCACTGCGGGGCCCGCTATCAGCAGGAGGGACAAGTATCGGCGGATGTTGCGGGAGTACCTGGCAGACCGTACCCCTGTCCTCCCCGATCCCTCGGCGTCCTACACTTACTGGGTCTCCAAGTTGGACACGTGGCTGGAACTGTCCCTGTACGCCTTGGAGGTGCTTGCCTGCCCTGCCGCCAGCGTGCTATCAGAAAGGGTGTTCAGCGCAGCCGGGGGCATTATAACCGATAAGCGCAGCCGCCTGTCAACCGACAGTGCCGACAGGCTGACGCTAATCAAAATGAACAGCAAGTGGATTGACCCGGACTTTGCTTCTCCAACAGTGGAAAGCAGCCAAAAGTGAAGTGCCATCTGTATGAAGTGCCATTTCCTCCTCCACCTCCTCCTCCTTAACCGCCGTAGAATTGCTCAGTAAAAAAAAAAAATAAATAAAATATTTATGGCTCACCTCTTGGGCCTACAAGCAATTTTTATCATGGCTCACCTCTTGGGCCTACAAGCAATTTTTATCATGGCTCACCTCTTGGGCCTACAAGCAATTTTTATCATGGCTCACCTCTTGGGCCTACAAACAATTTTTAAGAGGTCTCACCTCTTGGGCCTACAAACAATTTTTATTATGGCTCACCTCTTGGGCCTTAATACAATTTTTAAGAGGTCTCACGTCTTTGGCCTCCACTTAATTTTTTCGAGGGCTCACCTCTTGGGCCTCCATATAATTTTTTCGAGGGCTCACCTCAAGCTAACTTTGCGCACTCATTAAAATATTTTCACAACAAGGACCTAAGAGCCCTCGATGGGAGAGCTTTGTGTGGGGGCCTGTTATAGGGAAGAGATGCGGCCCTGCGGGCTCTAGCCTGCCTTCTCCATGAGCCTCTGGCCAGCCCACGGCCTCTTCCTGCCTTTTGCGGTCCTACGCATCCCTCAACATCCCCACTGCTTTACCTGCTAGACATGACACTGGGCCAGGTCGGGTCACTGACTTCGTCATACTCAACCACCTCCTCTTACACTGCCTCACTTTGCTCCAACAGCCTCCCTTGCTGGCAACTGTGTCTCATCATCGTCCCTAATCATTTTACACTTTAGTGCCCGTTCCACACCACCATCAGCTAGAGATGGAGCTTGCTCCAGTGTTTGGGCATCAGAACAAACAAAATCCTCAGATAGCTCCTTGCGATTCTTGCATGGGTGGGAACACTGGGTTGATAACATTGGGCAGGGTGGGAGGAAGGAGGGTCAGAGTGAGGTCCCTGCAGTTTCTGCAGGCTATCGACGAGACTGGACTTTGTGGACTTGACTGGGTGGTGGACAGATTTAACAAATCTAGAAGGAGAAGGAGGGGTTTGCCGAGCTGTCTGTAAGGGTTGCGGAAATCCAGACAGAACCAAGGCCCAAAACTTGGGTGGGGGTAGCAGGTTTGCCCGTCCCCGCCTCCACAACATTCACCCAGTGTGCTGTCAGGGAGATGTAGCATCCCCGGCCTCAAACCAAAGTGTTGGTGGTCAAATGGCCTTTTGCAGTAACCGTGTTACTCGGGCGTGGATGATGTTTTGGGACATGTGCCTGGGCAAGGCAGGGATGGCACAGAGGGAAAAATAGTGATGGCTTGATTGCTTTCCCCCTTGCCTATGCCATCTGTGGTTGTCATAGGCAACGTGATTTTAAGGGGTGCAGAATTTTATCTTCTTTTTTGTCTAGTTTGGCTTGGGGTCCATGGCAATGTAGAGGAAAGAAGGTTTCCTTGTATGGTCTCACTTTACAGAGAGGTTATATTGTCTTTGGAGTGTATTGTTGAGAGGCTGTGATAGTGGCGTAATAGTGCGACTTGGTCCCGTTATATGCACCCAGACATGCTTCCCCTGCTGTCCCAGTTGCATTCCAGCAGTGTTGGCATCCTTTTCTGAGGTTTCAGGGTGGACTTGGTGACCTCCAAGTGGTCGAATTGAGATTTCCAAGTGGCGAGCATTTTTTTCCCATAGACTTTAATGGGATTCGATATTCGGTCGAATAGTCGAATATCGCGGTCTATTCGAATCGAATTTCGAACTTTCGAATATTTCACTACTCGCTCATCTCTATTTATTTTTCCCTTCTTCTGATCCTTCATAAGAACAACCCCCCCAAAAAATGGATCCTCTCTTTTGAGCCTCCGTCTTCACATTTTCAGCATTTTGACAGTAATGCTAAGGTCAAAAAAGAAAACAGGAGAGGATCCAAAACAGAGATAACATGTGACTGGAAAGTTTGCATATCTTCTGTGTTTTGTACCCACTCTTGCTTTTGTCTTCCAAATCATGAGCATATCCTAATGCAAAATAGGGACCATGTGATACAGGCTGTACGGATGTTCCAAAGACAGGATCCGTCGTGAATTTCATTTTCCATCATTCATTCAAGGTAATGAGCCCTAGGCTTTATTAGGCTTCCAGGCTCATTATTTGCATATTACAATTCTGGCCAGCAGGTGGCAGCACTGAACTGTAATATACTTATTTCTGTATAGGACAATGGAGAAAATTCCATTACCCTATGCAAATTGCAATCTGATGATGAACAAAATGGCTAATTTGACGTTTTTTCATTACTTTACCTCCCCCAAAAAATTGATCAAAAAGTCATACATACAAAATGATATTATCAAAAACTACAGATCATCCCACAAAAAGTCCTCACAAATCTCCATAAACATAACTATAAAAAAGCCATGGGGGGGGTGTTAGAATATGGTGTAAAGAAGTTGTTCAAAAGTTTATTTTTTTAGTATTAAAACCCTAGGAAAACTATACATATGTTGTCTTGCTGTAATCATACTGACCTGGAGAATGAAAAGCACAAGTTTTACCGCACAGTGAATGTTGTAAAATCAAAACCCGTAAAATTGTGTTTTTGTAAATTCCACCCCATTTGGAATTTTTTACTCACTTCCCACTACATTAAATGGTGGAATTAGAAAGTCCAAATTGTCTGGCAAAAAACAAGCACTCATGCAGCTATGTGAATTGAAACATAAAAAGGTATGACTCTGGGAAGGCAAGGAATAAAAAACAAATGCATAAACGGAAAATCACTGCATCAGGAAAGGCAAGCCAGGGCTTAGCTTCCAGTTTGCGGCTTGGGTTTGCCCTAGCCAGGGAAGAAGCTCAGTCTGTTGGCCAAACACAATCAATTATACACGTGCACACACACTCAGATATTTTCCATTAGTCATTAGACAGCATTACTATTTATTATTTACGTACATGATTTTTGCAGGAAATCATGTGACCTACATTTTTTTGTTACACACCTAGATAATTATGTACATCTATGACAGTTTTTCACACTTATGTAGTTAATTCATCTTATTCTGTTTGACATACTTTGTTTGGCGCAGAGAATACTTTGTTCCTTTGGCTTAGCTCACAAAAAGAGGCTATAGAACATAATCATCCTTTGATATATTTCCAAGTTAATTACATGGACAACATGGCTAGTCGAGTAAACACCACTTCGCTTTCATCTTGTTCCTGTCAGCTCTCTTATTAAGATTCCTGCAACATTTTGTAACCCTATTTGCTGTATATCCATTTAAAAAGATTTAAAACAATACTTGGAAGTAGCAGACTTACACCATATTACAAGCCAGTCCTTTGTACAAATGACAGTCTTTGAAGAAAATTATACAGCTTTGACTACTGTCATTATAAACTAACTGCAATGATAGAACATAGAAGTGAAATATTAAATTTAAATGTTTTATGGCTAGTGTTACTTACACATTTTCTGAATGAGAATGTTAGATGTATTGTTCATCCAAAATTATGACATATTGGTAGTATATAATACCTGAAATCAAAGTTCAGTAAAATTCCTTTAAGACAGAAACCTTATGCATCATTATAATTATACAAATGTAAAATTTTCATTATATTAGAGAATCTGTGAAAGTTGCTTCATCTGAGTTTTGTCAACGTGAAACTGTCGCATTACAAAGTTATATTACCCTCATATAAGACAATAAAGGCTGAAAGTCATTTTTCAGCCTTGAGTGTCTTTTATGAGAGGAAACAGGGCTCTGTAATAGGAAAATTTTCCACCTATAAAATTCCAAAAAAGGGAATTTTCACTTAACTTTTAATGATAAAGTACTGTAAGTGAACAGCCAAGAATAACAAAATTAATTGTAATAGATGGATAGTTTAAATGCATAAGTGAAAATTGTCAGAGGAAAGGGTGTTTGGTTCTGAATGAGCCTAGAAAAATTCTCTTTTAATTCGGAGAAGCATACAGTAAGTACAGTGTGGATGTGGAACGGCTAGGGTAATCGTGGCATATGGCCACAACAGGAGTGGCAGCAAAAACAGCATTACACATAACAGACAAGGTAGTAGATCGGCTATTTAGGGGTAGTGGCAGCTGTGTAGCATTAATAGTAGTGGCAGTAGAGGATTTGCAATGAGGAGTAACCAGCAACCATATGATACAGAACAAGTTGGTTGGCAGGCAGACAGCGGCAGTGGCATGATGGCGGCAGTGGCATGATGGTCCATAGTGTGCTATCAAGGCAGGAAATGGTGTATGTATCAATAATCAAATGGGGGAGGGGAAAAGAAAATGTCTGACCCCTATTCCCGACCCTATACTGTCCATCCTGCCCAATAACGGAATGGCCTCCCCGATACGGGCGATCCCATGTCAGGAACCTCCTATACACCCTCAAATGTCCCTGACACAGAGATAGATAGGCACAACCACCGTTAACAAAGAAGATAATACATAACTAGAGATGAGCGAGCACTAAAATGCTCGGGTGCTCGTTATTCGAGACGAACTTTTCCCGATGCTCGGGTGCTCGTTTCGAGTAACGAACCCCATTGAAGTCAATGGGAGACTCGAGCATTTTTTGCAGGGGACCAAGGCTCTGCCTAGGGAAGGCTGGGTGAAAACCTGGAAACCTCAGAAAATGATGGAAACACCACGGAAATGGACAGGAAACAGCAGGGGCAGCATGCATGGATGCCTCTGAGGCTGCCTAATCCCACCATTACCCCAAATTCTCCTGCAACAGCCTGGTGGTTACCCTCATGGCAATTGTGCTCACCCAGACCAAGAAAGGCGAGGCACATGCCCATCACATGTTAGGGAAGCACCCAACTAGGTGCAACGAAGGTCCATCACCCATGCCCATGCTGGCACTGCTCTCCTATCCCCAGCCACATGATGCAGGCATAAGCCTGACACAGCATGGCGGTGACACCAACAAGTGACCAAGTTAGATGAGGTAGCTGGTGAAGCACCCAAAAATTTAGCCTGACACAGCATGGCGGTTACACCACCAATTACTTTGTCCGACTGAGAATGCAGTAAAATGGCTTTTGAGCTTCCAAAAAATTTTTTCTTTTCGGAGTACATAAAGTCGACCCTCAGCAAAAAAAATTTTTTTTTAAATGTCGGTACTTGCGCCTCCTGAAACATTGTTTTACACTGTCTGTAGTTGACACTGCGGAAAAATTGTTTGGAGAAAGGGCCTGTAGGTGGCCCTCCGGAAAAATTGTTTAGAGAGAGGGCCTGTAGGTGGACCTCCGGAAAAATTGTTTGGAGAGAGGGCCTGTAGGGGGCCCTCCCGAAAAATTGTTTAGAGAGAGGGCCTGTAGGTGGACCTCCAGAAAAATTGTTTAGAGAGAGAGGTCCTGTAGGTGGCCCTCCGGAAAAATTGTTTAGAGAGAGGGCCTGTAGGGGGCCCTCTGGAAAAATTGTGGTAAAAGAGTGCCAGTTGGACCTCTAAAAAAATAGCGTTTTTTGGGACAGCGCTAGGCAAAGACGACAAGGAGGAGGAGTAGGAGGAGTAGAGAAGAGGAATCGGATACATAAGTAATTTAATCTTTAGCTGCTTTCCCCCGGAGGAGATTTGAATTCCGGTGAAATCCAGGCTTTGTTCATTTTAATAAGCGTCAGCCTGTCAGCGCTGTCAGTTGACAGGCGTGTACGCTTATCGGTGATGACGCCACCAGCTGCACTGAATACCCGCTCTGACAGCACGCTAGCGGCAGGGCAGGCCAGCACCTCCAAGGCGTACAGCGCCAGTTCAGGCCACGTGTCCAGCTTTGAAACCCAGTAGTTGTATGGAGCAGAGTGATCGGTCCAGACGTTGGTATGGTCAGCTAGGTACTCCCTCACCATCTTTCTGTAAAGCTCACCCCTACTCTGCCTAGACTGGGGACAGGTGACAGTGTCTTGCTGGGGTGACATAAAACTGGCAAAGGCCTTGGAGAGCGTTCCCCTGCCAGTGCTGGACAAGCTGCCTGCTCGCCTCCTCTCCCCCGCTACTTGGCCCACAGAACCATGCCCTCTGCCGCTAGCGGCGTCAGATGGGAAGGATTGTTTCAGCTTGTGCACCAGGGCCTGTTGATATTGATTCACTCTCATACTCCTTTCCTCTACAGGGATGAGAGTGGAAAGGTTCTGCTTGTACCGTGGGTCCAGGAGAGTGAACACCCAGTAATCGTGTTTGAAAAAATGCTTCTAACGCGAGGGTCACGGGATAGGCAGCCTAACATGAAGTCTGCCATGTGCGCCAGAGTCCCAACACGCAAGAATTCCCTCTCCTCACTGGCCTGACTCTCCATTTCCTCCTCCTCCTCCTCCTCTTCAGCCCATACACGCTCAAGAGTTAAGAAGGACTGAGCATTGGTACCCTCTTCTGTCTCGCCGACATTCTCCTCCTCTTCCTCCTCATCCTCATCCCCCTCCTCCGATACGCGCTGAGAAACAGACCGGAGGGTGCTCTGGCTATCAAGCGACGTATCTTCCTCCACCGTCTCTTGTGACAAGCGCAAAGCTTCCGACTTCATGCTGAGCAGTGAGTTTTTCAACAGGCAAAGCAGCGGGATGGTGAGGCTGATAATGGCGGCATCGCCGCTGACCATCTGTGTTGACTCCTCAAAGTTGCTCAACACCTGGCAGATATCAGACATCCACGTCCACTCCTCATTGTAGACTTGAGGAATCTGACTGACCTGACTACCAGTTCTGGTGGAAGTTGACATCTGGCAGTCTACAATCGCTCTGCGCTGCTGGTAAACTCTGGATAACATGTTTAATGTCGAATTCCATCTTGTGGGCACGTCGCACAACAGTCGGTGAGCGGGCAGTTGTAGGCGGCGCTGCGCTGCCCTGAGAGTGGCAGCATCTGTGGTCGACTTGCGGAAATGCGCACAGATGCGGCGCACCTTGGTGAGCAAATCAGACAGATTGGGGTATGTCTTGAGGAACCGCTGAACTATGAGATTGAACACGTGGGCCAGGCATGGCACATGTGTCAGTCTGCCGAGTTGCAGAGCCGCCACCAGGTTACGCCCGTTGTCACACACAACCATGCCTGGCTTGAGGTTCAGCGGTGCCAGCCACAGATCGGTCTGCGCCGTGATGCCCTGTAACAGCTCTTGGGCGGTGTGCCTTTTGTCACCTAAGCTCAGCAGTTTGAGCACCGCCTGCTGGCGCTTACCCACGGCACTGCTGCTGCGCCTAGAGCTACCGACTGAAGGCGCCGTGCCCACGGATGGTAATTCGGAGGAGGAGGTGGAGGAGGAGGGGTCGGAGGAGGAGGCATAGTACGTCTGAGAGACCGTGACCGAGGTAGGCCCCGCAATCCTCGGTGTGGGCAGTACATGAGCGGCCCCAGGGTCAGACTCGGTCCCAGCCTCCACCAAGTTAACCCAATGTGCCGTCAGTGATATATAGTGTCCCTGCCCGGCAGCACTTGTCCACGTGTCCGTGGTTAGGTGGACCTTCTCAGAAACAGCGTTGGTCAGGGCACGGATGATGTTCTGTGACACGTGCTGGTGTAGGGCTGGGACGGCACATCGGGAAAAATAGTGGCGGCTGGGGACCGAATACCGAGGGGCAGCCACCGCCATGAGATTGCGAAAGGCCTCGGTCTCTACCAGCCTATAGGGCAAGCATCTCCAGGCTCAGCAATTTGGAGATGTGGACGTTGAGGGCTTGGGCATGTGGGTGGGTGGAACTGTATTTCCTCTTGCGCTCCAGCGTCTGCTGTAAAGACAGCTGAACGCTGCGCTGGGACACATTGGTGGACGCTGTGGAGGATCGTGGAGGCGAAGGTGTGGTTTTCCGGCGGGAGGCGCTCGTGCCAGGGTCCTGGGCAGGGGGTTGACTAGCAGAGGCAGCGAGTGACACAGGGGAAGGAGCAGTGGTGTGACCCGCAGGAGGTGAACGGCCTTGGTTCCATTGAGTGGGGTGTTTAGCACTCATATGCCTGCGCATGCTGGTGGTGGTTAGGCTAGTAGTGGTGGCACCCCTGCTGATCCTGGTGTGGCACAGGTTGCACACCACAGTCCGTCGGTCATCCTCACTTTCTTTAAAGAACCTCCAGACTTGCGAACATCTAGGCCTCGCCACGGGAGCTTCACTACGTGAAACAGTTGCTGCTGATGCACCAGCTCTGGCCCTGCTTCTCCCTCTGGCCACACCACTGCCTCTTCCAACCTGTTCTGGTGCAGCACTCGCCTCCGCCTCAGAAGCACTGTCTTCACTCGGCTTATCAACCCAGCTTGGGTCAGTCACCTCGTCATCCTCCGATTCCTCAGTCTGCTCCCCCCTCGGACTTCCTGCCCTGACAACAACTTCACCACTGTCTGACAACCGTGTCTCCTCATCGTCCGACACCTCTTTACACACTTCTTCCACTAAGTCAACATTGTCATCATCATCACCCACAGACTGCGACAGTTGGAAAACTTGGGCATCGGGAAAGAGGTCAGCAGCAACCTGAGAAGTGGTTTGTGACTCTGGGAAGGGTCCAGAAAACAGTTCCTCAGAGTATGCCAGATCGCATTCCAAATTTTCCTGGGAGGGGGCAGACTGGGGGGAAGGAGGTTGAGGTGGAGGAGCCAGAGGAGTGCTCCCTTGGGTAACGTGGTGGACTGCGTGGAAGACTGACTGGTGGACAAATTACTTGAAGCATTGTCCACAATCCACGACATCACCTGTTCGCACTGTTGTGGTTTCAACAGTCCTCTACCACGTGTCCCTGTAAGTTGAGACATGAAGCTAGGGAGTGTAGCTCTGCGGCGTTCCCCTGCTCCCTCATCAGCAGGTACTGTCTCACCCTGCCCAGGACCACGGCCTCTGCCCCTGCAGTAATTGAATGCCCACGCCCACGCCCTCGTCCTCGTCCCTTAGCCCTGGGGTTCAACATTTTCTGTATAGAAGTGTATTATATAAAAAAAAATTAAAAATGGGCCTGCTGTACTGAAACCCTCAAACT